>JARHVA010007279.1:30000-42500 GCA_037957365.1 Torreya grandis | reverse complement strand
GAGTATCACTTAAATATGAATGGTCTACTCATATTAATTCCATATACTATGATCACATAATAGTGGTGGATCTTAGTACCCATTATATAGAGAGTTGTGATTTTTTTGGGAAATATACAACCACCTTGGTTACTAATCCACCCCTTGACCTCTTAATTCATCTATGCAAATCCATGTACATAACTATAGATTAGTATAGGTAGAAGCTAATGTAGAATTTAAAATCCACCACTACATAGGAGATTGTGTGTCTCTCATGTCCCTCTTCTTGGATTGCACTAGAAAATAATCTAGCCCTGAATCCATGCCCACCATACAAACAATCCAAAAATAGAAAAAGACTCCAAAATGGAGCTTGATTTCCATATTGCAAGCAATATGGATTTTGATATTTTATTTATGGTGTACTTCTTTGAATTATTTATGGATGAAAGATATAAAAAAATTTAGAGGACACTAATATGTAGCATCTCATCCCAGGCATCTTGCTTATTTTATGGTGGATCTTAAAGACAATACCATAGTGAAGAAAGTTGTTAATGGGGTACAAACATATTTCGATTAATACTAATCCTTTTTAAAAATATATCCGGTATAATGCATAAATATTTGATATAATATTTATCAAAATGAATATGCGAATAGTGAATGATGTTATCACTAGAATACTTTTAGCAAGATTCATGAGGTTTTTCAATGAGTTATGTTATAAGTGTTGCTTCATTCTACTTCGAACCTATTCAAAGGATATCAAAATATCTCATTCATGTTTTCATTGTGTGCATAACATAAAAACATTTTTTTTTTTCAGTATATAAATCATTATATAAAGTTGACTATGTGTTTTTTCTTTAATTGTTAGGGATGAACATCACAATTAGGATGCCAATACAAAAAATTCTACTTAGTATGAAAATTAGGGTTAGGGTATAAATTAGGCCAACCTTATTGGGAATATTTTTCTTAGTGCAAGGAATGAAGAGGGATCCATTCATCCTAATTTTGTGATCTTAGTGATAGGATTAAGGGGTAGGGTATGTCTTCCACCAACATTTTTAGTTTTAGTGGCAGGATTAAGGGGTAGGGTGTCTCTTTCACCAACCTTTTTAGATTTGGTGGATTAATTTAACGATTGAGGGGGTATCCATTCCTCCAATCTTGTTGGGTTTAATAGTAGGATTGAAGGGTAGGACATCCATTCCACCAACCTTCTTTAATGTAATGGAATAGTTCATGTACCAAGGTTTATTTTATCTATTGAACCAATCTTCTTTAGCATTCCCTGGTTTAGTGGATAGGGGTTAGAAAATTTGCTTCTATCATTGGATATGCTCTTTTGAAGATTAACATATTTTACTTTTAAAAACATGAAAAATTTTCAAATTTAACCTTTGGTGCAATTTCATCTTTTTGAATTTTCATTTATTTAAACTATCTTAGGTATTTCTATCTTGGTAGGCATAACAGTTGTAATAATACCATTAATAATTTTTATAAATCAAATTCTAACACTTTTGATGTGGTTTGTTTTTTTTTCAAAATTTTTTGGAGAATTTATATTTTAAGAGATGATGCAATAGACCATCATCCTCACCAAGAACACTATAACCCTTGTAATAGAGTGTATCTTGGTATCAAATTAATATTTTTCTCCTATTTCTATGGTATGATTATTAAAAAACCCAACTTCAATGTAATTTTCACCATAGTTATACACTCACATTTTGAGTAGTAGTAAAATACACTATAAAACCACTTTGGTTAGACACACACATTAGCAAGAACACATGATGAATAATTTAAAAAGAGTTGGACATTATATTTCTCATTTACTATTATCTTAATAGACATTTATTGTCAAGGAACTTAACAATTGAATTTATTATGAACTTGTTAGCTAGAGATATATTAAATTGGAAAAGCTTAAGAATTCAAGCACTTATTTCGGTGAATATCAGATCATCCCCAAGCCTTGATGTAACATTATCCACATACCTATACTACTCTAACTATTTTTGTTCAAAACAAAAAAAAATTGTGCTAAGCTATATACATTGGGTTTTTTTTTCTAGAAAATGGAAAAGATGATGAAAATGGTAAGGATGTTGGGTAGGGGAATGTATTTGGCATGTGGGTTATCCCCATTTTAGTAAAGAAGAATAACCAATTTCTAGAATATTATCAAGTGTTAAAGGCTTACTCCAACAAAAGAAGGCATATTTAGAAGTGTAATTTACCTATTCCCTCATAAAATTCCTATTACACTCACTTAGATGGTGATCACTTACCAAGATCACATTGAGAATCTTTTCAAACACCATACTTGTATTTTCAAATGTATTAGGCCTAGTGGAACAAGTTCAATTACTTAGCAATCCTATCTCACACATTATTACAATAGTGTGTGGTCTACCATAGGTCAGTCTCTAAACACCAAACTTGTGTCATCTATTTGTGTTTGTGTCTTAATCTAATTGGATAGTATTATGGCAAGGGCTAGTAGTATATTTTTAGATCTATATAGGAAAAGGAAAGCTCATTGTAATGGTAGTAGAATATGTGTTTCCAAATGTTGATCAACTATGCATGGATTATTTTCATGCTCTTTCTCAAATGAAATAAGAGGATATTCTTATTAATACTAAAAATAATTGTTGGATATGGTCTCCAACTCAGTAGAAAAACATTTAATCTTCCCTACCATGTTAAACACATTGATAGCTTTTTCTAGTGAATTGTATATATCCCTAGCTACCACATTTAATATTTCTTCTTCTTCTTCTTCTTCTTCTTCTTCTTCTTCTTCTTCTTCTTCTTCTCTCTCTCTCTCTCTCTCTCTCTCTCTCTCTCTCTCTCTCTCTCTCTCTCTCTCTCTCTCTCTCTCTCTCTCTCTCTCTCTCTCTCACACACACACACACACACACACACACTTCATCTAGATCCTTCTAGTCAAAGTTATCCATTATTCTATCATTGTAAAGAAAACATTTTAATGTACTCTATTTTTAGTATGTATGCAATAGAAAGTATATGATGGCAAAATATATGAAAGAAGCGAAGCCCTATTATTTATGGTATGTAACAAATAATTGTAAATAAGAGAAACATAGTTCTATTAGCATAGAAGATAAATATCATGTAGCTTAAATGTTAGAATATTAATGAAAGATAAACTTTTATATTTGTTCCTATTGTCTATAATTTTTCAAGATCTTTATTTTCTTTGATTACTCTTTTTTTGTGTGGTTTAAAACCAACAAATTGGTGTTAGAATAAAGAAGATATATTGAAGAGAAGAGATCAAAGTTTGCCAAAGGGGTTTGCTTTCAAAGCAAGAAGACGCAGAAGTTGTTCATACCATTCCAATAGAAGCTTATCATAAAACTAAGACATAAGGTGGGAATTTTAAAGGGATAAACTCTCAGCTAAATATAAATATAAGATTAGTTTTTGGAGAAGCCATAATATGAATTAGTTAAAGCTTTTCTCAACCTCAAATACCAATTCTTAATGGGGAAAATTATGATTTTTGGAGTATAAAGATGAAAACCCTATTATGCTCACAAGATATTTGGGATTTAGTGGAAAATGGGTTTCTTGAATAAGTAAATCAGTAGACATATCAATAATTATCACAAGAAAATAAGGATTAATTGAAGGGGAAAAAAAGGATGTCAAATAATTGTTTTTCATCTAGAAAGCCATGGAGGAATCAATATGATGTATAAAAAATACCCCAACCATTTATAGGCTATAACTTTTGACCCATAGCTCTGTTTGAGCTCTTCCACATGCCAAAAATAACTATCCAATTTTTTTTTATGTTTTCCTAAGCAATTATACCATTTAAGAGATGTTTTTGATATTTTTAAGAGGCCATACATGATCATCTGAGGGTCTAAAAATGTAATTGAATTAGTTTTTTAAGATTTTTCTATTTTTAGAAACTATATATTTTTAAGATTGGAATTTAACTTCAGTTGAATTTCATATCATAAGCTAATTATAGGATTTATGATACTTCAAAATATTTTTATAGATATATGCACTTGCATGTGAAACTTAATATAAATAAACACTACAAAAATAGATGTATTTTTTTATATTTTAATTTTTTTTAAAAAAAATTTATGTCAACTCTAAAATATGAGTTGAGGCTTATTTAAGAATAATTTAGATTTTTAATTATTTCAATTCATTTAATATGAATAAATTTATATATTGTTTTATATCTTAGTCTATTAGTTATTTTATTTTCTTGGTAGTTTTTAAGGTTATTATATGGTATTAGAGAAATTTTGAATCTTGGAGGAGTAAATAAATGGTGAGAGGATGAGGTAGTATTGTATAGATAAATTAGATTATACAATATCTATAGAGGCAAGTGAAAAAAATAAATGAGGTTATCACCAATTATTAGAGAAGATAAGGTGGTGATGAAAAGGACACATATCATGATGAAGATGTTCAACAAGAAGAAGAACATCAAGAGCAGCCACTATCAATAGAAGAGTGGATGGTTTAGGCTTCAGAAGGAAGAAATGAAGGAATCAAGATTGATGTTATATATTATAGAGCTAGTTTAAAACCAAAGGACTTGATACATTGGATGAATATCATAGAAAAATTCTTTGAGTGGAAGACTATAAGAGAAGACAAGAAGGTAAAGTTTGCATGCATAAAATTGAAAGATCATGTAATAATTTGGTGGGATCACTTGTAGAAAGAGAAATAGAAAAATCTAAAGAGATGATTAATACATGGAAAAATATAGAGAATAATAAGAAGGATAAATTTATTTGTATGGGTTATTCACAAACCCTATACAAAATATTCTAGAATTTAAGGTAAAAAGATCATAGTATATAATAGTATACAAATGAATTTTACAAGCTTTCCATACAAGTGGAGCATGATGAAATAAAAGAGAAAATGTTTGTAAGGTAAGTAAATGGTTTGAAATTCTCTATTAAATATGAATTAATCATGTATTAAATACTTTGCATGAATAAGGCTTATCAATTAGCTTTGAAGGTAGAAGAAAAACAAAATTGATAAAATTTCATAGAAATATCTCTTAGTCCAAGAAGAGGAGGATCCCCTCCAAATAAGAGATGAGGTGGGTTTAATACCACTAGAGGTGGGTATAACATGTATATGGTGAATCATCACGTGGTGCAGAAAGGAAAGATGACAATAGGCTAGGGTTTTGATACCAACAAAGAGGAAGAAGATTTCAAAGAGGATGAAGTTATGATGGTGTTAGATAAGGGTTTATGAATCAGCATAGATCTAATGTCTATTATATATGTGGAGAAAAAGGGCACAGACCATTTGAGTGTCCACACTATCAATATCAAGAAAGAAGGTAAGAATATCACCCAAGAGTGAATCTAGTCAAGGCTAAAATAGAAGAGCAAAATACTAAAGTTTTACCTAAAGATGTTAGAGAGAATATCTTGATAAAAATAACCATGGTAACTATAAGGAAGGAAAAAGTGTAGAATAAATAAGGTGATAATGGATGTTTGTGATCAAATATATTTCAAACAAGATTTACTTAAGGTGGAAAGGTATGCAAAGTAATTATATATGGTGGTAGTTATGAAAAAATGATTTCTAAAGAAATGATAGAGAAACTAAATTTGTAATGGGAAAAAATCCTAATTCTTATTAGATTTCATGGTTTAAAAAATGGAATGAAGTTATAGTTGAGAAAAGGTGCTTAATCAAGTTTTTTATAAGAAGAAGTTATAATGATGGAATATGGTGTGATGTTATTCAAATGGATGCATGACATGTGTTATTAGGAAGACCATGGCAATTTGATAGAAAATAAATATATGATGTAGTAAAGAACATGTAGAATTTTTTGAAATATGGTATAAAAGTAGTTTTTTACCTTTTAAAGAGGAAGAGAAAATATAAAGCATGCTCTCCACTAAAGAATTTATCCACGATATGAAGGTGGTAGGTTGTTATGTATGAGTAGTAAAGAATGAAGACATAGAAGTGATACAAATACCAACAAAAAAAATAAGAGTGTTGAAAGGTTATGTAGATGTTATGTATTATGATTTACCAGATGGTTTACCACCAAAGAGAGATACTCAACATCACATTGATTTGATTCTAGGATCAGCTCTACAAAATCAAGCAACATATAGGATGAGTCCAATAAAACATGTCGAATTAAATAAATAGGTTACTTAATTGGTAAGAAATAAGGTGATAGGGGAGAGTATGAGTCCATTTGAAACACCAACATTTATAACTCCAAATAAAATTGAAGGATGGAGAATATGTGTGAATAGTAGAGCAATTACTAAAATTATAATAATGTATAGGTTTTATATACCTCGTTTAGATGATATGATAGATGTGCTTATAGGAGAAATATATTTTACCAAGATTGATCTAAAGAGTGGTTATTATCATATTTGAATTCATGAAGGAGATGAGTGGAAAACTACATTCAAGACTAGGGATGGCTTATATGAGTGTATGGTGATGCATTTTGGATTATCTAATACACCTAGCACATTTATGAGGGTGATAAATACAATACTATGAGAATATATTGATAAGTTTGTAGTTGTTTATTTTGATGATATTTTTATATTCAGTAAGACTAAAGATGAAACACATACAATATTTGAGAATGGTACTAGATTTGTTAAGAAAGTAAAAGTTGTATTCAAATTTGAAGAATTACAAGTTTATGCAGAATAGTTTGTTATATTTAAGATTTGTAGTTTCAGAAGTTGGTGTGAGAATGGATGAAGAGAAGATAAAGACAATTATTGAGTGGCCTATTTAAAAAAGCATTATAGAGGTATGCAATTTCAATAGTTTAACAACTTTTTAAAGAAAATTTATAAAAAAAATTAGTAGTATTGTGGCACCAATAATTGATTCCTTGAGAGGGAAGGAATTTGCATGGACTAAAGCAGCCATAGAAAGCTTTGAATTATTGAAGAAGAAGATTATTAAAATACTAATTTTAGTATTACCAGATTTTAAGAAAGTATTTTATGTTGATTGTGATGTTTCATTTGTGGGAATTGGTGCTATGTTAAGCTAAAAAGGAAAGCCAATAGCATATTTTAGTGAGATTTTGAATCAAGTAAGAATAAACTATTCTACTTATGATTTTTAAATTTATACATTTCTACAAGGATTGAGACAATGGAGGCATTACCTAGTGCCTAAAGAGTGTATCCTATTTACATATCATGAGGCTTTGAAATATGTGAATACATAAAATAAGTTGAATAGTAGGCATGTAAAGTGAGTTTCCTTATTGTAGGGGTATATTTTTATGTTGAATTATAAATGAGAAAAATAGAATTAGGTAGCTGGTGCATTGAGTAGGAGGGTAAGTTTTTAACTACTATAGTGAGTGAAGTAATTGGGTTTGAAGCTATGAAATAATTATATGATATTGACCCATATTTTGGTATGATAGTTGAGCAGTGAGGGAATCTATTAATAAGTGGGATATATGTTATTCATGATGAGTATATTATACCAAAAGGTTATCTATTCAAAAGAAAATAATTATGCATTCTAGTTGAGTCTCTATGAGACAATTTAATAAGAGAATTACATAGTGGTGGTTTGTCTAGACATTTTGGTAAGATGAAGACAATAACTTTGGTGGAGGAAAAGTAATTTTGGCCAAAGATGAAGAGAGATGTGAGAAGGTATGTTTCAAGGTGTAAAATATGTTAGGTGGATAAAGGACATGCACAAAATACTAGATTATACATGCCATTATCAATTCCAAGAAGACCATGGATAGATTTGAGTATGGTTTACTAAACAAATTGAGAGGTAAAGATTCAAAAAAATTTGTTATAGAATGTTTTTCTAAAATGGTTCATTTTATTTCATGTAAGAAAATCAATGAGCCACTACATTTTTAGAATTAATTTTTAAAGATATTGTGAGATTACATGGTGTTCAAAAAACTATTACTTTAGATAGAGATATAAAATTTCTAAGTCATTTTTGAAGGACTTTGTGGAAGAATATGGGTAGTAAGCTACAATTTAGTAATGCATATCACCCAAAAATAGATGGGTAGACAAAATTTGTGAGTAGAAGATTGATAAATTTGTTAAGATGCATAGTGGGAGAGAAGCCCAAATAATGGTTCTTGAATTTGTCACAAATTGAGTTTGCATATAACAGTTCAGTGAATACATCAACATTAAAGTCACCATTTCATTTTTTAAGTGGAAAAATATTATGGGTATTTAGATTTGGTATAATTACCAATTACAGATCAAATTAATGGTGATGCAGAAGCATTTGGAGAGCATATGCAATAATTGAAAGAAGAAATAACAATAAAATTGCAAGAAAATAATGTGAAATATAAATCAACAACAGATGTCAGAAGAAGATCAAAGATATTTGAAGGATACTTTGTAATAGTTTTCTTGAGGAAATAAATATTTATAAAATGCATTTACAATAAGTTGAAGTAAAATAAAATTGGATCATGCCAAATTATGGAGAAAATTAATGGCAATACTTATGAGGTGAGTTTATCACACAATTTTTATATATCTCCAGTATTTAATGTTTTAGATCTATATGAATTCCATGGAGAAGATGGTGAGGATGATGAAGATGAAGAAGTAAATTATGAGAAACAAGTTCTAAAGAATAAGAAGGAAAAGATAGTGTAGGTTTTAGATATGAAGACAAAAAGTACAAGGCAAAGGAATTATAATAGGTATTTAGTATAGTGGGAAGGATTGTAGCTAGAAGACAACATTTGGATTATAGAATAGGTGATAAAGAAGATTAAAAACGAAAAATGGTAGAAGTAAAATCAGGGAAACTCGTAGAAGCTATGTTGTTTTCATCTATAGGAGAATGATAGAGAAGAAATAGGCCAACCTTTCGGAGGCCATAACTTTTGATCCGTAACTCTGTTTGAGCTCTTCCACATGCCTAAACGATCATCTTTTTTTTTTTTTAAATTTCCTAAGTAGTTCTACCTATTTATAGATGTTTTTGATATTTTTAGAGGCCATACATGATCATCAAAGGGTCTAAAATAATAATTTAATTATTTTTTCAAAAAAATTCTATTTGTAGAAATTATATATTTTTAGGACCAAACATTAACTTCTATTGAATTTCATTCCATAGCCTAATTATAGTGTTTAGAATATTTAATGATATTTTTAGAGTTACACACACTTACATATCAGACTTATTATGAATAGTAGCTGCTAAAAATAGATATTTTTTTTAGATTTTAGTTTTTCTCTAAATTTTGCATTTCAAATCTAAATTTCATGTTGAGGCTTATTTAATTATGGTTTGGGTTTGTAATTATTTCAATTTATTCAATAAAAATCAATTTAGAGATTGTTTCTGATCTTATTCTATTGGTATTTTTATTATTTTGATAGTTTTTAGGTTCATTATAATATTTCCAAGGGTTATAACTACTACAATGTTAAAGTAAGCATGAGAAATCCTAAAGAAACATACCAAGGTACAAGCAAACTTAAAAATGATAAATTATAAATACTTAGAAGATATTTTGATAATATTCATATGAAGGAATCAAATGAAATAGATTAATTTTTACACATGTAATGGGCATTGTGAATCAAATTAGACCTCATGGTGAGAGTATAGAAGACCAAAAGGTTATAGAAAAGGTACTCAAAATCTTGCCTGTAAATTTTAATTTAGTTGTAGTGATCATTGATGAATCTAAGGATCTATATTATTTATTAATATATGAATTAATGGGGTCATTATTGTCACATGAAAAAAGGCTAAACCATTCAAGGTCATATTCATTGGAAAATACATTCAAAACATAGATTACAGTCGATAGAACAAGAGAGAGATCAAATTATAGTAGAGGTAGAAGTCATTTTTCAGAAATAGGATGAAGATAATCTCATCAATTAGAAAGTATACCAACATCAAGCCTATGTAAATCTTTCACATCATCAAGAGAAAGAGCTGGAAGCTATTTTCATATCCATCATCAAGAAGAAAGGTATGATAAATCAAACATCTAATGTCATTAATGTAAAATAATTGTGCATCTTACATCCAAAGGTAAAAAAGGGCAATATGATATGAATAAAAAAGGCAAATTTTAAAAATGAAAACCAACCCAACACTAGTGAATAAAATATAATGTTGATAACATGTAATGTTACACAAGAGAGTTCAAAAGAAGTATGTTTCTTAGATAGTGGGTTTAGTAACTGTATCAGTGGATGTAAGGAGTTATTTGAAATAATAGATGATTTGATAAAATCAAAATTAAAGTTGGGAAATGATCACAAAGTATCAGTAATGGGGAAAGGATCAATTAACATAAGAACAAAACAAGGTGAAATGAAGCATATCCCTGATGTATACTATGTACTTAGATTGCAACACAATGTAATAAGCATTGGTCAATTGGTGAAAAAAGGATATAGGATATATTTTAATAATGGTGAATGTGTGATTTTGGACAAGAAACTAAGAAATATGATGATTTCAAAAGTTGAAATGATGAGGAATAAAATTTTCCTCTCAAAATCCAAAGTGAAATAGGTTTATAAACTCAAGGATTCTAAATAATTGTTGAAGCAACATTTAAAATTTCATTAAAGGATCAATATTGGTTATGGCACCTAAGATTTGGACATCTAAATATTAGAGGTTTGTAGATGTTGTATAGAAATATAATGGTATATAGATTTCTACCAATAAATCCATTTAAAATAAAATGTGAGAGTTACATACTTACAAAGTAACATAAGCAAAAATTTCTAGTTAGGAAATCTTATAGGGTAAGACATCCACTTGAAATAGTCCATTCAGATCTTTGTGGACTGATGCAAATGCCATCCATAAGTGTAAATCTATATTTATTGACATTCGTTGATGATTTCATCTGCAAAACTTTAGTTTATTTATTGAAATACAAATAAGATGTGCTTGATATTTTTATGAAGTTCAAGGTAAAAGTTTAAAAAGAAAGTGGATATTATATCAAAACATTGAGAACTGATCGAGGAGGTGAATACATATCAAATGAATTTTCTTATTTTTCTAAGGTAAATGGACTAAGAAAATAATTCACAATAATATATACACTTCAAAAAAACTGAATAGTAGAAAGAAAGAATAGGACAATAATGGAAATGACATGAAGCATGATAAAAGCTAAGCATCTACAAAATGAATATTGGGATGAAGTGGTTACATGTACGATATAAATATTAAATTGGTGTCCAAAAAAATTAATTATTAATAAGATACCAAAAGAATTTTGGATCAATTAGAAACATAGTGTTTCACATTTGACATTATTTGGATGTGTTACATACTCATGGATACCTCAAGTGTTGAGAAAGAAGTTGTATGATAGAGGTGAAAAGTGTATTTTTGTGGGATATAGTGAAAAATCCAAGGCATACAAATTATAAAATATGATCACAAAAAAAGTAATAATCAATTGTGATGTAAAATTTGTTGAAGAAAAAGCATGGGATGGAAGCATTGATAAAATAAATATGTTTGCAGTAGGCATACCACATGAAAATGAGATTTTAGAAGATGATAAACAAGACAATTTTCCTCAAGATCTACAAAAATAATATTCCTACAACACCTTAAATGGCTCCTAGAACTCCAAACCCATATACTCTATCTAGTAATAATAGTAGTTCATCATCTAATCTAACACATGCATTATTGAGATCATGGTCAATAAACACTTCAAAGAAGACCCATAGTCTGAAGGAGATTTATGGTGAGCCACAATAAGATGAAAATGTGGATTTATGCTCTCATATTTAATTCCTAACACAAGATAATCTAATTTACTTTGAGGATGCAATTAAAGATGATAATTGGATTACAGCCATAGATGAAGAAATTCAATCAATATAAAAGAATCAAAATTGGGATCTTGTAGAGATTCCTAAAGAAAAGTATGTGATTGAGTAAAATGGGTTTTTAAAACAAATTTTAATGTAAATGGGAAAGTTGAGAAACATAAATAAAGGCTAGTAGCTAAGGGATTCACAAAAAAGCTAGTCATAGATTATAATGAAACATTTGCACTGATAATAAGACTTGACACTTTTAGAATGGTCTTATCTATTAGAGGCCAAAATAGTTTGAAGGTTTTTCAAATGGACATAAAATAAGCATTCTTGAATGGTATTTTGAAAGAGGAAGTTTATATAAAACATCCACTTAGTTATGAAGTTTAAGAAGAAAAGGACAAGGTCTTCACGCTAAAAAGGGCCTTATATGGATTGAAGAAAGCTCCTAGAGCTTGGTATAGTAGAATAAATTCCTAATTTATGAATAATAGATTCAAAAAATGTGGTAATAAACTAAATTTGTATGTAAAATTGAATAATTAAAGAAAAAACTTGATAGTATGTTTATATGTTGATGACTTGATTTTTACCAAAAACTTGTCAATTGAATCATTTAAGGTAGCCATG
>JARHVA010007279.1:10000-22500 GCA_037957365.1 Torreya grandis | reverse complement strand
GTGGTGGCATGTAATCACTAGATTTCAAAGGTGCACACACATGAAGATTATAAAGTAAAATGGAGTTGACAATAGGTCCATAAACTCCTTAATATATCACTTGGAACCTCATTAATCATTGATTTTGAACCAATTAAATCTTTTCACATGGTGTGGTATGATTGGCCATGATGAATCAAAGGATACATAAAGCTACTATATCACCCTATAGATCAAATCCATCAAGAGGGGGCCACATGTCTCAATATAATTGGATAAGTATTGTTTATAGTTATGATCTATTTGTTCACAAGCACATATGAGAATTCATGAATTCATAGAGAATAATATATATAGTAATTGGTCCACACAAAGACACCATCAAATATAAAATAAACTTCTGCCCCTTGATCATATATCCTATAGATGATCTCCATGTGTCCACCTAAGTTTAGGAAGTGTTGTTAAATATTTATATGCATTTTATTTAAAATTTGAATACGTATATTTTTTATTAAAAATTATTTGATCACTATATATTCATTTATTTTGCATAGATTGACACAGTTATTCAGGCTATAATAATCAAAATCATAATCATGTGAGCCTAATCTAGTCATAGCCTACCATATGTTAGGATAATAAAAAAAATTAGTTTATAGTGATATCGAATGGTCTCATAGTTGTATTCAAAAATTAGTGGCCATTAATATGAATGTCATGGTTGGCTAAGATTTACATACCTAAAATTTTTTCCCTCTATTTTTTACCCAATGAATAATGAGAAAAATATGTGCTCTAAGTTTATCAAGATGATAATGCAAGAAGGACTATGCCATTAATAGCCACATTTTTAATACATATGATACCAGAGCCATTAATTTCACTTAAGTTGTGAAAACAATGATGAAATAAAGTCTTGAATAATATTCCAAAAATTATAGGTGCACAACATTAGAAATGTTAAAGTAAAACATCTTGTCAAATCATTTGATTGGCCAAAGATGGAAGAAGATTTAAGCTTGCTGATCCCTATAGTGCCCTGATAGGCAAGTAAAATAGCACTCTATCATGGTAGGTACCAAAAATATTCTCATTAAATTCCTAAAATTACTTAATCCCTAAAGGTACAGACACATACTTAATAACCCTTAGATAAACCTTAATTTATTGGTAGCCACATTAACATTTAATGAAAGTAAAAAGGCTAACTTTGTTTACAAACATCACTATAGATGCAAATGCAACTTATAAACTAAAATTCATAACAATGAGACTACAAAGTTTCCTATTAATAAATTGATCACATGTCTTTCCTAACTCTATTGGCCCATGATTGTGATGCATGTTACATCCTTTAGCCATAGGATTTCATAGATGTGTTTGAATCCACACACTTTTTAACTATGTGAAAATTGGCCATGAGTTTACCTCTTACTTCACTAGAATAACTACACTTCAAGTTGCAAGCAATATATACTCTTTATAAATGTTTTTAGAATCATAATCACTAAGAGTACTCTTTATAAATGTTTTTAGAATCATAATCACTAAGAGGGTGGGGGGGAGGGAATCAATCTTTAAAAACTTTTAAAATTTTACTCTATCATTCATGAAATATCAAAGCATTATATTGAGCTAGCCACTAAGAACCTTGTCATGAGAATATAAAATAAAATGAAGTTAATAATGGGTCCTTAGAATTCTCAATGGATCACTGGGAACCCTGTGACTTCATGATCCAAAACCAATCATATCTTCCCACTTGGTGTGGTGCACTTGGCCATTACAAAAAAAATTGTGTAGGTAGCTATAAATTCACCCCATAAAGTGATTATATCAAGAGGAAGCCATGTATCTCAATATGATTGACTATGCATTGTTTATAACTGTGATCACTTTTTTCATAAAGACAAAAGTAAATTCATGGATTTAAATAGTATAATGCATATAGTAATGGGTCTATAGGAAGCCACTATCAGATGAAATCAAACCCCATGTCCTATGACCCCATAACATATAAGGGATCACCATGATAATTGTTTTATGTGCATTTTGTTTAAAATGTGAATGCACATATTATTTATCAAAAGTTATGTGGTTATTACATAGTAGTTAATTTTGCATAGGGACACATAATTTTCAAGCAAAAACTTTTAAAAAAGGATAATCCCATGACTCAGATCAAATCATAAAATGCCATGTGTCATTAAAACTAAAAGGAACTCTGTGAAGATAATGCAATCACAAGAGGCCATGTGTCATAAACATGTTGGTCTTAGTAAATTGAAGATGCGATAAATTATTGGACCATCATGTGATAATTCCCATGGCAACAACAAGACAAAGAAAAAATAACAAAAGGCCACACAAGAAAAAGAGGGTCGAGTTTGTGAATGTATGACCAACTGATGAAAGACACATGGATGTAAAAGTAGGACTTTACATTACAAGATGATCACATGAGCTCTATAAATGACATCATCCCATGACTACTAGATAGGTTCCATGTGGTGGCATGAAATCATTGATTTTTAAAGGTGCACATATATAGAGATTATAAATTAAAATGGATTTAAAAACATGTCCACAAACGTCTCAACATATCACTTGGAACCTTGTGACTCATTGAGGTTGAACCACTTACATCTTGTCACATGGTATAGAATGATTGGCCATGATGAATCTTTATAATAAGTGTAAAATAACATTAGTGGTTATATATAACTCAGTCCCTAGTTAGTAAATGTAATTTTACTTAGAAATAATTTTTATTATCCATTTCCATATATTATCTCAATCTAAAATCCCAATTGGTAGATCAATCAAGGCTATTTTAAAGAGGCCCTATTGGAAAACCTCTTGGAATTTTTGGGAAAATTTGTGAAAACTATTTCTCAAGCATAGTAAATCCTATATGCATGATGGTGAATCCTTCAGGATTTAGGGAGAGTGTAAGGACACATTATGCTCATTTTTTATTTTTTCATACTACCATTCAGATGCATTGAAATAAAGATGTTAAATAGAACCACTAAACAATGTTGTAAAATGGCCAAATTAAATGACCAAGTCAAATAACTAGACTGAATGACACTACCAAATTATGGGGATGAATAGTGTTATATAACTATGGGACCAAATGGTTCTGTCAAACGGTGCTACCAAATGGTAGTGCCAAAAGGCAAAGATGAATGATGATGCTGAAAGGTAAAGTCAAATAGTTATATCAAATGGCATTGTTGAATGACACTATCAAATAGTTGTGTTGAATAGTGATGCTAATTATTTCACTTGGATAGTGTTGTCGGGTGGTGCTACCATCTTGGAATTGTCATTTACTATGATCAGTTGGTATGAAGTTTGTTTAGCTCTGTGTTATTTCTTTGGTGCCATCGGGTGACCTATGTAGTTGATATGTTATTTGGTAGCTTTATTTCCACCCTCAATTTATAAATACCAACCTTTTATGCTCATTTAACCATTCCTTAGAATAGTTTTCTTATCCTCCCTTTACCCCACCCATAAATATTCACCTATTCATGTGGCCAACCACATCTAAGATCCACCTACCCCATAGTCTAATGCCATGGAAACAAAATACATTTTTAAGAATTTGTTATGCCTAGAGATTTTGAAGATGGTACAACATAGAGATGCCTTCAATGATTAGATTTAAAAATGACCCTTTGATATCTTGATTTACATGCCCCTATATGAAATAGACCTTTCATTGATAAAAGTGCTAATGTTTTTATATTACACTAGCGAGATGAGGTTCATAGTAAACATTAACTTAGATTAATCTCCTCTGGTACCTCAATAACATACATTTTTAATATGACAGGGCTTCCATTCTAAAATGCTAACCCTTTAACTCAAAAATCAATGTTGATAGATGATGACAAAAATATTTGGAGTCATATTTCAACTTATAGATCAATAGAACCGATATGTAAGTTTATTTTTCATATTGAAAATTCAAATTTTGTTTTTTGTCATCCTTTTGAATCATTCATATCTTTTCACTTTCATTTTAGATAATCAAAAGAGGGGTCTCCATGTGGATAACATTTCTAACCCTTTTCTTAATTAATGGTTCAATTTTTCCTTGCAAGAATAGTATTATAGGAAAGGCCAATAGAGATTCCCTATTAGGCTATTTTTTACATTCTTTGTACTCTTTTTTTTATGAGATATGACTAGTGCACTTTTTATTTCTTTTGGGATTAGGTTATAATTAATTTATGCTTGTACCAATCCTAGTTTTACAATCTCCTATTCAAATTTTATTTTGGCCATGTACTATGAAGCCTTGTATGACCTTAAAAATAATTACAATTCCAACTATGTTTTATTTAAAAAATAGCACAAATTATTTATTTTTTGATGAGTATGAGGTTAGTTTACCATTCAAACAAATCACTTAAATGGTCTAGTTTATAAACTATTACAAAATTAAGGCTTAATATTTATTTGTTTGTTACAAGTAAGATTTTATGGATTTATGACATGAAAATTAGTTACTTAAAAAGGAAAACATTGTAATTGATGGATATAGAGATTCTAAGTTTGTATAATCATCATTACATTTCTTTCATATTTCAAAATCTACAAGAGTTTCTCTTGGATCATCTCCACATGCAGGTTCTGTATTTAAAATTTTCAATAATAAATGCATAATGACATTTAAACTTTTAAGTGTATTATCATGTTTATTTATTTATTTTTAGTTGAATAAAAATAACTAAGTTTGGCCTTGAATAACCTCAACAAATCCCAACATTTCATCTTCCAGTGTCTTCTCAATCATCTATGCAAGGTATTTTACACTCCATGTTTTGGTTTTTTAGTTGAAGATTCATTGATTATAGATGTTTTTTATTGGAATTTTTCCTATTGTAGCTCAAACCACCCTTGTCACTTAGAATATGGTGTGTATATTGGAGGACATACTCTCTCTAACTACAAGTTCTAAATCTTTAATTTCAAATTAACTTTGTGTTTTATTTTTTAAATTTACCATTTTTTTAATATAATTTATTTTTGCATGGCACCATCAATCTCTAAGGAAAAGTATACTAGCACCATTGCCTTTGAACTTAGTTCACATAAGAAAGAATAATATTTCATTTTTGATAGGGTCATCACCTAACAGAGGAATAATACAATTTTTAGTTTTTGAATTCCCAAATTTTTATATTAGAGGTGTCTCTAGTGTATAGAGATTAACATGTTTGTAATAAATTAATTTTGATGAGGAATATTTCGAGATTGAAAGTAGAGAAGTTGGTGGTGTTGTTTTCAATCCCCATGCTTTTATATAGGGTCCATATGTAACTTCTCAGGAGGAACCTTGTTCATCTTCACCCCCTACCCTACCAAATAATGTTGACATGTCTAACGATGGTATGACAACTTTTCCATTAAACACTTTATTATTAAAAAGTATTATTTCAAGTCTTAAAGAGGGAGTTATAAATGAGTTTAAATATGTATTAGTTTAGGAGTTTTTGTAAAATGCATTGATTAAATAAATAATTTCCCACTATCACAACCATTATCAGAGAGAAAATGTCTTTTCATTAGTTCAATATAAACTCACAAAGATTGATGCTTTGTTTGGTCAAGCTAAATCTGGGTCCATTTTTATTTCTAATAGTTACAATGATAATTTTTTGAGTATTATACTAAATAGGTTGGATAATTTTAATGGATTAGCCTAAACATATTTTAATAAATGAATAAAACACATTAACCTTGTTATTGCAAATATCAAGAAAGAAAAATAATTGGTAATGTATAATAATTTTTACCAAATTTCATGTCATAGTTATTTTAGTTCTTATCTAACTAGATTTTGTTTCTAATCACAAGTAAAATATGATAATTTAAAAAAGGAAGGTGAGGTCCTTAAAATGCATTTGAAAAATTCATGAAAAAAATTATATTATATCAATCAATTCAAAGATAAGCTTATTCTATTAAATAAATAGAACAACACTCTCAAAAAATTCATTAAGGAGTAATGATGGGATTATGATGCTTTATTGAAGTAGAAAATAGATGCTAATTGAAGTCTACTTTCTACAGGAGATGCTAAAAAAGACAAAAATAAAATCTTGCTCATATTATTTTTGTTGTTGAGGATCTTGAAAACATAGGGATATTAAAGGATGACATAGAGAAAGTGGAGTTAGGGATTTGTAATGATGGTGGTAAAAATGTAGATGCTGGAATTGACAAAGTGGATGAGAAGTGAGGTGTCTTTTTGAGTGATAAAAATGATATTTTATGATGTCGTAAACTCTATTATATTTGAATACAATGTTATGTTTTATAAAAAAAATATTTTAAATGAAAATTTTAAGTTTGTATTTGTAATGATCAGTTTGTTACATTTCAATTAATCTTATTTTACTGAGTAATAAGTTATGGTTCATTTATCATCTTACATGCATATTTTGTGTTGATCTAGTTCAATAAACATGGTGATTTGGACTGCAATTGTTTTTTTCTATGGATTTGGAGTGAGCAGAAATTTTAATTTTCTGATGTTCTAAACTCATTATTAAATTTTAAAAGATAATGTTATGTTTTGAAGAAAATAATTTAAAATGATAATGTTAAGCTTGAAT
Source organism: Torreya grandis (assembly GCA_037957365.1). Lineage (NCBI taxonomy): Eukaryota > Viridiplantae > Streptophyta > Pinopsida > Cupressales > Taxaceae > Torreya > Torreya grandis. The sequence goes on along the minus strand of JARHVA010007279.1, from coordinate 15,883 downwards.
TTACAAAGATCATTTTTTTTAGTTGATGTAGTTCAAACAACATGGTTTTGTGGATTGAAATTATTTTTTCTTTGGATTTGGACTGAGCATAGATTTGAAGTTGATGTGATTTCATATTTTTATATTATTATCATTGTTTTAGATAATGTAAAATTTGTAGTTATTATGGATGTAGAGTTTAGGTAATTATTATGATTTTTTCTATACTTGAATCTTTATGAGTTTTTTTTTTTTTTTTTTTTTCAATATGGTCATGTTCAATAGGTTTGTTGTGTTCGATCACCTAGGTATTTGAATTCAAAATTCATATTTTTAATTAAAATTTAGGGGTAATTATATTAATGTGGTGATATAATATCAAATTCAAGTTATTTCAAAAGTAATAAAAAATAACTATTTAATAATACAATATTAGAAAAATACAGAAATATTATGACCCATTTGAAATTTTGAAGAATCAATTAAATAAAAGGGAAAGTGGCATGATGAATATAATAAATATTTTAAATCATAATGAAATCAACAATTTTAATGAATTATGTATTTGAAATGTTTTACAATATCAAAAATTATATGAAATTGGAATTCAGAATATGATAATTGTAATAAATATATAACTAAAACTTAGGTAGTTAAAATAGTCCTACACAAAACTATACATTGCGAGTGACATTTGCATTTTCCATGTTAGTGGCATATTCAATGTCATTATATACATCATCTCTATTTATATTTGTATTAATGACACCTCTTATTTTATTTAAATAGCTCTCATGTTGTTAGATCTCTTTCATAAGAAAACATGTCCACAACATAACATGAAACATATAATCTCAAACAGGTTTCTATATTTTTATCCATGTTTTAAAGTTTTGAATTAATGAAATATAATGCACTAAATACTCTTTTATCTTCCACTGAGCCAATAATAATTGTTTGACAAAGCCCATATAATCAAAAATATTCACTAATACTTTATTTTAGGATGCTACTATGATTAAAAAAAATCATAACTGTGTTATTGCCCTATTTTTTGGTGGTTCATTTAGAAGGAGATATTGTTCAAAAATTACAATTACAAACTGAGTTGACTAAGATATTAATAAATCCTTTCCTAAAACACTTTTTATTTTAAATCCATTGGCCTCTATGAATTTATTGAAATGTTTAATAAGAGAACCCATGTCTTTTTGAAATAAATTGATAATCAACTTTTAACTATTATTATTGTTCCAAAATATGGGATTCACAACTATCATGGACTAAAATAAATCATCCTTTTGAAAATTATATCTAATCTTTGTAGATAAGTTTTGTCAAACTATACTCAATTTCATTCACATTTTAGATATAACCATATCATATAGAATACATGTTACAGTAGTTATTTAGATTTAGCTCACACAAGATCAGGTCATCTATAGAAATGGTGCATAGTATCTCCTTTCCATTAAGGATGAAACAAAGATGATCATTTATATTCAATGTCAAATAGCTTTTAGGATTCATAAAAGCTATCAAAAATTACCAACTACTAAAAATAGGGACCTGAAACTTTTCATTCAAAGTGTATTATATATCAAGAGATTGGCATACTCATTTTCTCAACCATATGAAGTCAATAATATAAATGGATCTATCCTAATCATGTTTCATTAAAAAATCCATTTCCTTCAATAATGAAAAAATTCCACATAATGTCAGCAATATTTTCAAATCTGTTAAATGATCCAATTAATATTTTGCCTATGATATTTATACATAAAACCTATAAATGATGGATATTCTTAAAAAATTTAACATGAAATTTTATACATATATATTCATCTTATATCAACATATTTCAATATTTTTTACCATCAATCACTCCTATTATAAATTTTTAAAACTCTAAAAATATTTTTGAACTACTTGACATATAAACATGTAAGTCATGAGTGAGCTCTTCCACTTTTACTGCATTATTAGAGTTTTAAAAATTTGCAATATGAGTCATTTAGTTCTAATGGTTACAACTTGAAAGCTATCATTTGGTTTTGGTCCTTTAATTTTGATGTTGGTTTTGCCTTTTTATTTTGGCTTATTGACTGTTGGATGCTTATTTTATATTATGGGATGGTTATCATTGGGTGCTTATTTGATATTATGGGATGGTTATCAAAATTATATTTTGATGGTTAACCATAGTAACCTATGTATTGTGTGTGTGTGTGTGTGTGGTGAATTATAGGGTAAACTAAGAAATTATTTTAAATGATTGGTGATCTAACCTGATCCATAAACTCCACTGATAAAATTTAAGTGAAAATTTAAAAGAATGGATTCTAAATTTCTCAAATTTTTAAATGTTGGAGTATTTATAAACTGATTAAAATTTTATCCAAAACCAACTTTCAAAACTGAAATAAAGGTGAATTGATAAATCACATCAGTTATTCATTGAAACTGTCAGATTTTCCAAATTCTTGATTTTATCAAATTTTCCGTAAATGATCAAATGAGTAATTTTTGCATTTTTATTAAAATCTGAATTATAATCTATAAATTTAATTAAAAATGAAATGCAAAACTGAATTCAAAGATCAAACACAAAAATTGTTTACGGGGTTTGGAAATTCCTACGTCCCCGGGTTCGTATCGAACTGATCCATTAATGTTGCTCAAATTTGCAAGTTAAAATATACTTAAAATCAATAATAGATCATTTCTCTCTTAAAAAAAAAGTGTTTCAGACCTTTGAAATACCTTGCCTGACTCATCATGTCCTTCACCTTCCTAAATCACACGCAGAGGCTTCTCCAAATCAAAATTGGCAACTTCTATAGCTCAAAATGGCATCACCAATTCTAAAAAATGGGAAAATGAATATACTACATAGATCATATCAGAATTTTAAACAACTTTGTAGTTTACTCTGAGCTCTGATTAGGCCTCTAAGGGTTCCAAAATGACCAAATACAACAAATTGGTCTATATTTTTCGATACATAGTCCAGAATTTGATAACTTCAAGTAGAAATTCGTGCCTTAATAGCACTTAGACCTCTACAGCACAAGCGTTCAAGGCTAATCAATTTTGGGTGGCAGGTCAGGGATTCAAAACTACCTCCCACCTTCCAAGGTGCCTTGCATGCATTTGAAAACTTCTTTCCCTCTTTTTTAGGCACTTTAACTTGTCCTCCCTCCATTTTTGGCACTTAGACTAATTCATTATCCCACATGGGCTGCATGGAAGGTGGTTTAATGTTTTTAAGAAGCTTAAGCACCTCATTGAATGTTTCAATGCCCCTTTTCATGGGCTTAAGGTGCTTATCTGGGCATGCACATTGGACTTGGTCTCTCCTTCAAACTTGCCACTTTGCTCAACAAGCTTATCTCACACTGCCACATGGCATGTTGATGACGTGACATGTCATCAAACCAAAATTTTTTAAACCTTAGAATTTTCCAAGTGTTGACCTCTGATAGGTCCAAATGTCTAAACATCTTTGAAACACGTGCAAAATGTTGCAAGTGACATTTTTTGACAAATCTTCAAATGGCCATAACTTTTACATACGGTGTCTGTTTTGAAAACCACAAAAAGAGTTAGCAATATCTCAACAAGATATAAAATTTACCACCACTAAAATTCTAACTTGAAACCATTTTTTAGAACCTAATTTCTGATCACACCTCCCCAATGGAAGGCTTTTGGTCTCCAAAAGTCCAATATCCCCTAAAACTGCAAACTGGTCTACTACATCCATGAAAATAAAACCCAATCATAGCAAGAGGTATAAAAAAATTACATTCAAATGATTCAAAATCAAACTACAAAAATGCCTAATCCAAAGACATGAGTAAGTGAATCTGCAACTGTAAAAGTGATTACAACATATCAAACTGCCTGCCCAAATGTTACATCTTGTAAAGCGATGAATTATCAAAAATTGAAACAACTCCCAATGTAACTACAAGACAAGTTTATAATGTCAAAAACATACAATAAATGTTGTGTACATGTTATAATACAATGCCCTAGTATGGGACTTATATGCTAAGCAAATGCTAACAACCAAAAGTGTATGTTGCCTAGCATCTAAACATGCCCATAGGGTCTTTCAATCCATCTATACATCCATTTGCCAAAAATAGATACATTCAAAATAGTAGTCTAATAAGTGTTGTAAAGAATTAACTCAACTTACAATCTGAATTCTGCTATTATCTCCAACTGATCAAATGAGTTAATGTCTTATCCATTATTAGACTACCCATACAGTATATTCTAGAGATCAAAAACTTAGAGTTATCAAAAAGTGAGAATTGAAAAACTTCATATGATAAACCTGTCTTGAAGTGTTCCCACCAACTCTAATCTACATCTATCAAAGCTTTTTCATTCTCTTAGGTGAATTCATAACCATGATTTGCAAAAAGAATGTAGTGATAATCCACTTAACCATTTCTTTCTTCCTAGTGAAATTGATTGTCTTAGTGGATTCATTATCAATTGCATATTGTTGACTTAACCTCTTAAATGGATTTTCACTTGTAGGTTTCAACTTATCCTGGGTTGTATTGTCAACTGCATTATGGATTGAATTAGCTTCATTAACCTTAGTGAGAGGTTTTTAAATCATCTTAGTTCTAACATTACTTGAATGTGAAGATGCATGAAGCTTAAAACATCTATCAATCCTATGTCCACTCACTTTACAATGAGTACAAACTTCTTTCTTAGGTGAGGGTCCCCTTTTGCCAATTCCCAAATTAACATAAGAATGGTCTTTAAAACATACTTCAACAAAGCATTTCATTTCCAACAAGTCTTAGCACTATGGTTATTCATCCCACAAAAAGTGCATGGAAAAGATTTCATTATCTTCTGTACATTATATCCAAACTTCTTACAAGCATCAATTGGATCAAAAGATTTAGTGTAAGAATCAGGAGGTGGAATCTCAATACCTATTTTACCTTTACACCTTTGAATTAGTGGCCTAGAACTTTTGCTATTGGAAGCTCATCTTCCTTTAGCCATGGAAGAAACTTCTCCATCATCCACCTGCACACTAGTATAACCCAAACCTGCATGAAGAGGTCTATGCTCAACCTAAATTGGGTTAGATATACCTTCGATATCTCTACCAAGTCCTCCTCCATTATAACCCATTTTAAACAGCAATTTAGATCCTATGCCCTTAGTGTATCTTTCAAAATCACCAAAAACAATATTATTAGAATCTGAATCTGAAATGGTAGAAGAAGATGAAGATTCCTGTGGTGAAAAACATATAGTGCACTCAGTCATAGTTTCTACATCTAAAGTTGAAGGCTTTACCTTTTCACACTCACCACATTGAAATCTAATCAAGAGCTCATCCTTGGATTCAAGCTCTGATTTTAACTTTGCCACTTGTAATTCAAGTGCAAATTTTTGGCATCTCAAGATTGCATTTTCATCTTTGATGGCCTCAATCTATGACAACTTGCCCATGGTTTCTTGTAAACAACTGATTCCACACTGCACACTACAATATAATCAACCTGTAAACCAACAAGCCAACTATTTTGGAAGCAACTGTCAATACACAACTAGAAGCAATCCCTGCATTCTAACCGCTCTGATACCAACTTGATCCATAAACTCCACTGATAAACTCTAAGTGAAAATTTAAAAGTATGGATTCTAAATTTCTCAACTTTTTAAACATTGGATTATTTATAAACTGATTAAAATCTGATCCGAAAACAAGTTTCAAAATTGAAATAAAGGTGAATTGATAAATCACATCAGTTATCCATTGAAACCATCAGAGTTTCCAAATTCTTGATTTTATCCAATTTCCCATAAATGATCAAATGAGTAATTTTTACATTTTGATTAAAATCTAAATTA
>JARHVA010007279.1:0-5000 GCA_037957365.1 Torreya grandis | reverse complement strand
TTTAAATCACACAATAATATATTATGTCTCTTTTTACTATGTGAATATACAAGACTATTAAATAGCCATGGAGGAAGCATAACAACTTCCTTTAACATAGGATCTAATGACCTAGAATAACATGGATAACAAAAAACCTTACAAGAATATAGTTCCTAATAAAAAACAAGACAAATTACACTATTTAATAATGTTACAAATCCTAACACCTTGGACATATTTCAAAACATGCTTTGTTATAATCTAGTGACATTTCTATGGCTTTTGCATAAATCTAGAGAAATAGCTCATATAAAAACATATGTTTGGTCTAGTGTAGGTCAAGTAGATGAGACTCCCAAAAATCTATCTATAGAGAGTTGCATCCAATTGAACCAACTTCTGAAATTGAGAGAGTTTTAAACCTTTCTCCATTCGTGTTGAAAGAGGTTTACAATCTGACATTTTATACTTTTCTAGTAGTGTCTTCACATATTTTATCTGGGAGATAAAATTATGATTCTATTTTTACCATATATCCAAGCCAAGTAAATAATGGAGTAGCCCCAAGTCAGTCATGTGGAAGGATATTTTAAGGTCATTTTTGACAATATCAACTTGATCTTCTTAAATTTTAGTAATCATAAGATCATCCACATATAAAATAAGAATGATGATTTCTATCCCTACCTTGTTTATGTACAAGTTAGAATTTGAGGGGTTATGGGTGAAACCATGTTGAAAAAGGTGATCATCTATCTTGATGTATGATAACTTAGGAGCTTGTTTCATTCCATACATTGATTTGATGAGATGCCATACCTTTTTAGTATGCTTTTATCAACAAATCCTTCTAGTTTGGTCATGTACACTCCTTCTTTGAGATCACCATTTAGGAAAACACTCTTGACATCCATTTCCTAAAGTTTCCATCCATTCTATGTTGCTAGTACACAAATAACTTTTATGGTCTTGATCTTTGTAGTGGGTGCAAAGGTTTCTTCATAGTCAATGCCTTCCTTCTAAGCATATATTTTTGCTACAAGTCATGATTTATGCCTTTTGATGGATTTTTCTACTTTTTATTTAGTTTAGAAAACATATTTTCAGCCCGTGAGTTTCTTTCCTATATGCATACTGATAAGTTACCAAGTTTGATTATGCATGAGTGAGTCATACTCAACATCCATTACTTTCTTCCACTGAGATTGACCTAGTGCTTCTCAAACATTATCAGGTTCTAAGCTATTAAATACTATACTCATGAGTGTAAAATTTACCTCTTTTCTTTCCTAAATCCTCATTATGACCCTGGATGAATTATTTTAGAGAGATTGAACATGGGAGTCTTTGATGGTGCTTCATACCCACTTCAGATGAGAACCCTATTGCTCATGTGAAGAACTAATTTATTATTGTGAAGAACTACCTGGTGGATGTATAATAACATTTTATAATTCTTTAAGATCAACATATAGCTCCCTTTGTAGCTTATCTTCTTTGTGAGAAGTCTCCTCATCATCTGACTCAGAGATTAATTGGTGAGAGGTGGTTTCTATTGATTCTTTTTTTAGCCTCACTAATTCAAAGGATTACTCATCACAAACCACATCTCTACTTTCATAGAATTTTTTCATCTCCTGATCCTTGAGATGGTATGCTTTTGAGGTAGTGCTATAGCCCAATAGGATGCATGGGAGTGTTTTTAGCTTAATTTTATTCCTCTTTTGAGTTGGTACATGCATATATATTTTGTAACTGAACACTTCTAGATGAGAAATTGATGGATTTTCCTAACTCCATACATGCATTTATGTTTCTACAGTTTTATCCTATAGAATCTTTGTTGTTTCCCTATTGAGAAAGTGAATAGATATTTGGATTACTTCTACCCAATATCATTTCTACTATAATTTAATATTGTGGGGTGGTTATCGAAAGTATATTTTGATGGTTACCCACAATAACCTATGTATTATATATGTCATAAATTTAAGGGTAAACTAAGAAATTATTATAAAAGTTTGCTGAACGGACCCCTAAAATAATTTATATTCCTAAATTTTAGGTGATCTGGACTGATGTAGTGACTCTAAAAAATTGCCAAAAATAAATTTCAAAAATTAGAATTTTTGTGAATTAACAAATATTCACTGCTAAAACTTGCTCTGACATCAATTAATTATTATTATTATTATTAAAAAAATAATGGTTTTAGGTTTATCAATGAACATCCTATTATTAAGCCTTATTTATAGTATACATCCAAATATTATAATTACTTATTTAAAATGGAAGTAACCAATTAAAAAGTATATATTTTTAAAAATTATAGTTAATAAAAATTGTCCATTTGGGAAGCTCTCTAAGTTAATAGTAACATTGGTCATATCCTAGGGTTATTCCCTATGCCATTATATTTAGGTTTGTATATTTTTTATATTTACTTGAATATAATTTAATATAATATAACATAACAAATTCCCTTTGGGAAGTTGTTTTCTCTTTTAATATGCTACGCATGATACCTAGCATCAGTAAATGCAACTCACTCTAGAGGAAGGAACAATAGAAATGAAAAAACCAAATGAGTTGGTACCCAAATTATTCTATTGGGTAATTTACACCCTTCTAATTAAAATTCTCCCAATGTTTTACTTGATATTCATAAATTTGATAAAGTGTGCCAATGTTTTGAATCTCATCCCCTTATTGGTTATTTTTTGGAATGTATCATTGTTGAATCTATTTTAAAGAGATAAGTGAAATATAAATTGAAACCTCTTAGAATTAATCTTATTTGAGTATAAAATTTGACAAAGGGTTTCTTTATTTTATGCTTGAAAACTCTAAACATTGTGTTTCCATGCACAAGCATGGGTCATGCTATGTTGGAGGCTCACTACTGTTGTCTTCTCCTTGGTCGTGATACTTCTTCATATTTGACAAAGCTAAGATCACCTATGCTATTTTCAAATTTTATGAAAAAATGAGTTAATCCATTGGGCTAGTTCATATACTTTGAAATTTATATATTTTACATTTTAAAACTATAATATCATGTCTATGTGGAGATTAACCTCTCACAAGACATTCATGTGACCATAGCTATTCAAATTGGATTGAAATGTTTTCTCTAAATTGTGATGTATATCAAATTTCCCAAAAAAAAATTTGTAATATACACTTGACCATAAGATCAAGGATTTTTTTATCACTATCTTCATAAATTATTTAGCTAAAGCACTACTTGACCCAATACAATCCCTTGTGGGAGTTAATGATGACTAGAAAGTGGTGGTTTTATGGATTAATAATAATAAATGAAATAATAGGGCATGCATTATCAGCCTTAACCTGACCATGACTACCATTTTTAATAACCCAAAACCAATTGTCCAATCCCTAGTTACTTAAGTTCCCTAAACAAATCATAGATCACTTATGACACATACTTTTAAAAAAAAAAAAACTAGTGTGAGTTTCAATACACAAGGGTCTTCAGCTCCTTGTTTCTCACGCATTAAATTAAAATAATCATTGTCACATTCCCTTATCATGGATTCAAATACTAAACAAACCCTTATTTTCCTTGTTACTAGTGATATGATATTTGTGGAGTATTTCTCATAGAATGATTAGATCATTGTTGTAATTGTAAAATTTGTTCCTAAATATCAGTAGCATAAGTTTTGAAATAAAAAACATTGTGGTGCTTGAAGGCCAAGATGGAAAAACCATAAATATTCATTGTTTCCAATTAATATTTATTCATGGAGTGTCAGTAGTTTAAATTTCTAACATAAAATATATTACTACTTGTACAAATATTTTTGGTTTCTTAAAATTTTAGTTAGATCTAAAAGTGTAAAAAGGTTAATATTCATGCTTAATCATAATTAATTTATGCATTCATAAATTTTGAAGTGTGTCTAATTCACACATGCAAAAAACGCATATATTTTCTACTATAGCTAGACTTTTTACATGCACACACACACACACACACACACACACACACACACACACACACACACACACACACCACACACACACACACACACACACACACACACACACACACACACACACACACACACACACACACACACACACACACACATGCATACACACACCGTCCATTACATTTTACAATACTCCTTATATTTATACCTCCACTCTCTCTCTATTACACCTTAACTACCCACTTATTACCTTTTACATTCACTTATATTATCTAATGTCAATATTTCTCAATATCTCATATATTCCACATTTGGTATATTATATCATTTATAATACTAAAACAAAATGACATACTTTATAGCTATAAAAAATGAATCAATATGTCTTTCATGGCATTCATCTTCTTCATGAAAATTTACTTGTATTTCAAAAAAGTTTTGTACCTTGTAATGTTTATCCCAAAGGTAAAATACTTTTTCATTTCAACCTAAAAATGTATTATGCTATTGTGGTAAGGTTGGAGTTTCCAAAATGATATTATACATGTTTGTATTTTATTCAAGAATCTTTCCAACATTTACTTATATTTTATATCATTATCTCTTCCATGAGACATCTTTGAATAATCTTAGCAATAGAAATCCAAAAAAAATCCTGCAACATACATTGATACATTAAAAATTGTAAATAAAATTTACAATGGAGGGGTAAGATGACAAATAAATAAAAATATAGACATATGGCATAAGATATCGAAGTATATTTTCTAGATTCACCCAATTATATTTATAAGATAGTGGAATCCATTATATTAAAAAATGCATTATACTATGATCACCTCTTCATTGAGAAGAACTTATCATATTCTTCAATATCGGTTTTAGTGAAGGTCTCCCAATTCAATAGTAGAGACTTAACCACCTAATTTGTGTGTTCTAAGGTACTGTTCTCTTTAGCTATTTTTACTATATCTCATAGAGTTAGTGTAACTTCAAGGTCTTCAAGTAGGCTTCATGATATATAGTATTTTAATCCAATTTTATCCATCTAATTAA
>JARHVA010007278.1:635000-716010 GCA_037957365.1 Torreya grandis | reverse complement strand
TTTTTAGTGGTATCTAGGAGTTGGTGCTCTCCTTCCTCAATTTTTACTTTAATGTTTTCTAGTTTTTCCTCATCCTCTTCCTGTCATTTTTTTTATTTTTCAACAATGTATCATATTCTCAAGTTTCTTATTTTACTAATTCCTATTGCATACTTTTATAACTCTCTTATGATTGTAATAATTTATGCCCAATCATCCATATCACCTAACACTATTTAATTTGATTTTATTCTTGTAAATTATTATTTTATGCTGAATTATTTCAATAATATGCATGTTTTAATATTTTTCAATGCTTGGCAGATCAAAGTATCCATATCATAAAAGTTAAAGGTTCTAAAAATATCTATTTTTATGTCCTCCCATCTACAAGTTCCTTTCTGCATCTATTGATGGATGTACCAGATATTTGTATATTCATCTAGGGATAATGTCTATCAATTTATCCTTTCATATTTTAAACCTTATCATGCTTCTCAATGTGCATGCTGGGATTTGTAGTTTAAAAATAATTAATTACTTGTATAAAATAACTCTATAATAAATTAAACCTTGAATTAGTTAATATTCCAAAGCTTTTACACTTTATGTGGTAGACTTATTAGTTTTTAAAACACCTAATGGTAGTGATATTTAGTGTACCATTGATGGCTTGCATCCTTATTTCAATAAGTCCTAGTAGTCTTTATCATACATATCAATTACTTCAAAAAAAAAATTTGCATCCCCATTAAGTTATGATTCAAGTTGGTGGGTGTGGTGTGCCATAAACCATTGAAATATAATACCTTGTGGCATGTATTTATGGCTCATCAAGTAGATCACATGTGTTGTGTGTAAAACAATTGTATATATGTCAAGATCTAACAATGTCTTTCTTACATCATGAATATCTATTTTGATATTAATTAAAATTGTAATTTTATTCAAATTACTATTCATTATAGATACATTCCTTTCTTATAAAACTATTTTATTTTATTTTTTATCATCCCTTTCTACTTTATGTTGTCCTTTTCCCTCTAGTATTTACATAACTATGTTAGCTTAGTGACTAGATATTGATTTTTAATTAATTTCACAATTAATTTCAAATCTATAATGTCATACTCATCAAAATAAGTTATTTTTAGTTGTTCCTTTTATTATTTTTATTGTATGATTTTTTAATTTTCTCCACTATGTGGTCATGTTAATGTATATTAATTTTATCTCTATAAGTATCTAGTCCAAATTCATATTATGAATTAGTAGCTAACTATTTTCCTTTCATTTTTTTCATTACATTACGAGTGGTTATCACTAATAAGGGTTTTTAATCATTGTTGATAATATTAAAATCCTTATTATGTGGCCTCTCTTTATGTTCTTTCACTATGTCTTAACATTATTTGTGTTTTTTTGAAATAGATGTACATTTTGATGTTCCTCCTTCTGCATCTAAAATATTATCATCACCTACCTCATGGTAAACTTCATTACATTACCTATTGTATCATGTCACTTTTGTAATTTTATAAAATGACTTTCTCCTTTTCTTGAGGGAGATTTTTACAATTCCTTAGTGCCTATTCTACCATTATTATATAATTGTTCCACTTTATGGTATGATAATGACTTATAAATTCCATTTTTAATGATATAATCCACATTTTATATGCCATTCTTAAATTTAATTTTTATTAATATTCCTAACCTTCCTACATTTGTAAATGTTGGTGAGTTTTTTTTCCCCTAATTATAAGCTTGGTTATATCCCTAATTATAATTTTTATTGTATCCTTCCCCATTTGTATTTTCTTTGTCCCTTATGGTATTCTCCCTATATACTTCCTACCACCATCCCCTATACTCCCCTTGGTTTATTTTTGTAATATTAAGGTTTGGTGTTTTGGAATTGAAAATATTAAATTGTGGGATGTGTTTGGTACTATTGAATAGGGTGTGGTATATAAGGTTATCCATAGGTAATTTTTGTGGTGGCATTTATTGAATCATTGTCTCTTTTATTTTATTAGTATCTTGTACATGTTTTATTACATCTATGGTAGGGTTGGTATGATTATATTGATTGAAAGACAAATTGTTTGTAAAATACATCAATTTATTTATGGGTGGATCCAATTCCATTACATAGCATGTGTGTTGATGATGTTTATAATATACTTTAAAAATTACATAGTTTTTCATTGCACCATATATCGACCATTCAATGGGAGGAGACATTCTCAAAAGTGTCTATGATGGTATTATTATTGGAAGCACAATGAATAAGAGGGTATGGGATGAATCATTCTTATAAAAACTTTCAATCAATTACCATTAAACATTCATGAATCATTAAAAGTAACTTAGCGTTCTAACAATGCATTAGCAACTAATGACATGAGCATGAAATAAGATAAACCATCACATATGTGGGAAATTATCATGGGGCATAAAAATCACTAAAAATAGCCTTGGATAAAATATCTTATAAGATAATGTATCAAATTTAGTTGAACACCAACCCAACATAGATCACCAACCCCAAATTTATCAATTACCCACTTGCTAGGAGACTACAACCCCTATAACTAAGCATAAATTAGTAAAATGACACTTTTTCAAGTACCAAAATGTAAGGAACCTCCGAATCCCTCTTGACCAAGAACTAACTCAAACAATTCCAATTATTCATTCACCAACTTGTAAGGAAGTTTCAACTCCTTCTCTGACCAAGAACAAACTCAGCGAATCACACTTTTTTCTTCCACTTTTCCATTCAGATCTCTATTTGCTTTATAAAAATTCTATCCATTATCATACATTTGGAACACATGATGAAATTTATATTCTCTATCTTATCTTTATCTAAAACTATGATAGCCTCTCAATAAACAAATAACATAAGATGATCACTCCTTCAACTCGACTCTACTTGATCTCTCTCAAAATTGCATCTAGGCTTCTTTGCTCAACTAGCTTTCTTCAAGATTGAATAAGTTATATGACCTTGATCTTAAAATTAATAATATTTGTATTATCTTCATGAAATGTTTATCTTATCTCTTTTTATGGATTACAACATCTTATCTAACCTCCTTAGGCTCATTGATTTATCAATTCATTCTCTTACTCTCTACTTCTCCAAATATGGCCAAAATGCCTTGATTATATAAAAGACTCTTACTCACACACCTTTTGGTTGGACACACATACATAAAACCATTTGCTTATTACAAAATAAGTCTTAACACATGTTTTAAACATGAATCAATCATAATTATTTCACCACAACACTTTGCTATGTACCTAGGGATATGATGTATTGATATATATGGGTTGATGGAGATGCCGACATGTGGCACACATCCCCTTAGTTAGTTATATGGGTAAAATATATTAGGATAATATAGTAACTTGTGGAAGTATTAAATTGGGTAATGGTCAGCCTACATTTTATTAGGAGGTTACCCATCCATGGGTTAGATAGATGTATATATATAGGAGATGAATATCATGGTAAAGATATCAAGTAAGCATTGAGTCTTCTATTATAAGAGGATATTGGAGGTTGTCCCCTCGAAGAGACATTGTGGAGTTATTTCTTCTTAAAGGAGTATTATATGGTGTTTCGCTACCTTAAGGGTATTTATGCATATATTGAATATCAAGATCATTACACACTTCATAATCCTTATTCCTCCTTTAGGTCATATTGAGACCTAATTACATTAGGCCTTCTTCCCAACACGTTACCATTTGATCCCTTGGAAAACATTACACATCCATACATAACACCACTCTTTCACATAACATAAAAATTTTCTTTATCCAAAATCCTTTGAGATCCATAACACCTTTTAGGTTTAACCCCTTCATGAAACACCTCAATAATACTCAGTCATATTAGTTCTGTGTATACCAAAAAGTCTACCTTTCAATATTTAAGATTGAACACACTTAAAAAAATAAAAATTGATTAAAAAACTTACATATACATAATACACATGACATCATGGTCATTAAAAAATGAATTAGACACTTTTACTTAGAGCTTAAGGCTTCAAGATGAACTCATCAAAATAATCACTTATAACTGCTAGAAAATGAAAAACATAGTCATAAACAATTTGACCTCCAATACTTATATGAACACTTTAAAAGAATAATAATGCAATAAAAATATTATATGACATTTTATAACATATTTGAATACAAAAATAATATGGTCTAATAGAAAAATAATCATCTTTCAGACCAACCTCATGGCCTTATATCTCATAGACAAAATTGAACCAAATAAGCCAGTTTAGCTTCTACATTTTCATCTATTTTCATAATCTCAAAATCTTATTAAAATAATTAACATGAAATAAAATTACTTATCAACATCTCCATGCACTTGGATTCATTATTCTATCACAAAAATGCACTCAAATTCATCTTCTCATCTCTGCCTAGGTTTTGCACTATTTGCTTCATTAGGGCTGTCAATGACTGGCCTACTTAGATCACCAAGAATGAACACCTAAATCCTATAAATTATCTATAAACCATCATGTACATAGAATATTGGTCTCTAAATTATTCCTCCATTAATTTAGCTACTTTTGCCAAGTCAACTTTTGATTGCTACAATAAATTCTTCAAAAATAAGCCCTTTCATGTGGGGTCTTCTCACTCACCTGATAACTCAATACCACTTGGAGGTGTTTGAGCTAGTATATTAAAATATAAAATAGGTTTCTTATCAATTTGAATACACTCTAATATTATTTGATCAACATCTTTCACATCATGTTCTTTTTAGGGTATTAGGGATGTTTAACATAAGTTTTGGTGTTAACAATTGTTCATAAATGACTACCCCTCAAATCCAAAACCAATTTCTATATATCTTATCTTGGAACCTTCCTTCTTAATAGATTAGGTTCCCATGAAAAAGTTATAATTACCAATGAATACCTAAGAGTACTTCTCAGGTTTGCATAACTTCATTGTGTGCACTTGAGACACCTAAATACTACATTACATGCCTTTTCCTACAAACCATAACCTTGTACTTCATGACGACTCCTAAAACAAACTGAGTTAACTCTATCCATGCTCTCCTTCACACATTCTCCTTGAAATCATGTCCTCACGCCTCATTATGTTAGGTAGGGTTAAAGAATGGTCTAAGTGTAGACCAAGACTAAAACACCTACCTTTAAAGATTCACATTACAACACTTATTAGTGCATCCACACCTTATTATCATGCTCACACAAACTATCACATTCCCAAGTTCACTCACCTCATCATTCCACTAGTTCACGCCTTCACCATGCCATGACTAGGGTTAAGATTCTAATGAACTTGACACCTTGACTGTTCCATCCATGTCATGAACTTAAAAATATATAAAACAAGTATAAAAAACATCACAACATGCTCATATATCTATAACATTCTATTTTTTATGGCAAAACACTTTTAATGACCTCAATTATAATTCTTTCTCAATGCTCATTATCACATCACATGCCTTTGCATTTCGCTATACTTCCTTCACATGGCCCACCCTAAAAATATTCACATCACGACTATGCCACATTATGCACATAGATTCCTCTACACATACCTATTCATATCATGACATTAGTGACTTATACAAACCTCTTCATAAATTATGCTTCCTTTTTAGATATTTGTTATCTTCAAACACTTTTCCATAACTTGTATGTTCCATTCTCAAAACATTCATGACAACTCTCATGTCCACACTCTTATCACTCATGACAACACTCTTTTCTATCATGCACCTACTATTTTGTGTACCTTGATATATCAAATACTACCATTTATCCTCAGTTACCTTTGACATCAATCTTGGCATCAAACTTGATCACTAATCACTTTGACAACATCATCATGCCAACTAAGAACACACTCTCAATAGGATACTCATACACACAATACTCACTCACTAATAAACACTCTCTTTATATCACTACCATGCTCAATTAATTGAACAAATGGACTTTTGACATCAATGACCATTATGACTTTCTATGATTCACCCTTTTGGCATCAATAATAACATAATGCCAATAATCTCCCCCTTGCTCATTGATGGCAAACACATTACAATCTAAAATAACTTCAAAAAATTAAGTTTACCATCTACTTATTCTCCCCTTTTTGACATTAATGATAAAAGGTCTTCCAAAAACTACCATATGATCCCTGGACCTAAATTTTAATAAACAACACAATGAAATGCTAACAACTCACCTTAGGCTAATACTAGTTATTGTAGATAAATTTTAGAATACTTGAATCATACCTTAAGAAACCATGCTTATTATGAATTTTACATCACTATTTTGACACTTCAAAACATAAAGCTACAAAGATACACTAACTCCATAATCTCCTTTTGAGTCAAATAAATTCAGATACATAGGAATGCTCACCTTATCCTTGATATGACTAATATAGATCAAACTTTTCATCACTCACTAGATTACCAAACATATGACATGAACTAAATAATTAGGGACTCCCCCTTTGTATTCACAACTTATGCTCATCTCTTGAGTCATCAAGGTTCTCAAACCATACACAACTTTCTTTAAATATCTTGACATCAATACCAATTCTTATCACAAATCAACCTATCAAATGTTAGAAAAAAATATCTTTTTTATTACCTCTTATATACCAATCAACTACACAAGCTTTCATCATGCTTCCAGGTTTGTCAACAACATCCAAATTACCTCTATGACCATAGTAGTCTTGCATACTAATCCATATTCCATATCTTTCTAGACACAATCATATGCTTAGACTTACATTCCAACCATGATTTCTCATGAATTGATCTCCAGAATCAATGCTCATACTAACTTAAAATTCTTTCACCTTGTCATATACATACAATTTATGAAGAAAATAACTCATCCCTTGAAACACATTCAAACTAGAATCCTTTCAAGATGAATCCTTCTTTGACTAAAAATTTATGCTTTTACTGATAGAAGAGTGTCTCCACGAAGCCTAATGAAGTCACCCCTTTCCATAGGGCTCTAAAAGCTTCATGACCTCAAGATTTTCCCATATCTCCAAACCACTCTTCTCAACCATCTTACTATTATGAGACTGATAGTCCCTTCTTAGAATCCACTTAGGCTAGGCTGAAGCATTTGAGTCATCCACCTTATCATCCTTCTTCTTCTCTTTAATTTCCTTCTCAATATATACAAATAACGAGCATACTTGAGATTCCTTCACTTCTGATCCTTTCTCTAACTTAACAAATAATCCATCTTGACTCTTGGACTCAATGTGATTAGTACTAACTTTATTTTGGCTTCTATACCATTTTTTACCCTTTTTATGCAATCTAGCAGTTCCATATACCTTGTTAAGTCTTGAGAGCCTTGTATCTCTATTAGGAAAAAATCTTGCAATGTTTCCCATATTATGAAAATAGTATCAAACAAAATTATTGTACTTACCACTTGACTAATCTCTCCTTCTCGCATGGTCCCATGATAACTCATTTCTTGAGACTATTCTACAATCACTTGATTTATGACCAAATGTATGATAAGTAAAATAATAACCATTGAAAGAATTGGAATACCTTATTTCATTAGGTTATCTGATTGGTCACTTCATGTTGACTTTCATGTTGGTAATCTTGAATTGTTGATGATCACTTTGAGTCTCAGATTTGAGAGTCTCTGCATAGGTCTTTCAAGTCTAAATATCCTTGCTCTTTTTTTTGTCTTCTTTGAATTCAAGACCTTCTTGTCATGTGGAAATTTTTGATGTGTCTTCAACTTGAAAATTTCCTGATCTAATTATTCATTTAAGGACTCCATTTCTATTCCAAACATGGTGCATTCCTCCTCCTTGAACTTAAGACTTGAAAAAAGAATTTTAATCTTAGTTTCCAACTACTTGATTTCCTCATCATGTTCATTGGTATTGTTACTTAGTGTCTCTTCAAGCATATTTATTCTTCGCCAATGATATTAGTTTTTTATTATTCTTTTCTTATAACTTCAATTCCTCTAGAGCACTCACAAATTCTACCTCAAGGTTAACTTTATCCTCGTCTTCATCTGATTCTTCATCACCCATAAGCCATTTCCCTTTTGAGCAACCTTATTGTTTATTTTTATAACCATGAATAAGTTTTCATTGTTGTCATGATCATTACTATCATCATCACTATTAGATGCACTTGTGTCACTTACATTAGATGAGATACAATCATACTTAATATAGAAACTTATCTTGTTCCTAAATGACCCTTTCTTGTTTCTGTCAGGCTTATAGACCTTATTATCATCACCATGATGTTTATCATGTTATTAATCATGTTCATTCTTATCCTTTTTATGATATTTAGAGGAAAAGTGACCAATCTTACCATAGTTAAATCATTTGAAGGATGACTTGCCCTTATACTTACTTGATCCTTTTCTTAGTTTTATGGCAAGCATGGTTTCTATATTTTCATCATTAATGTTTATGTCAACATCATCTTTAACCTTATTATCTTGTGATATTTTCTCAAATTTGAATACAAATTCATTCTTGGAAGGTCTTCCATCACTTGTTCTCATTTCATAGGCAGTCAAGATGCCATGAACCTCATCCATCTATAGTATGTTAAGATCTTTGATCTTTTGCACATTATATACCTTTAAATAAAACTTAAATGTGAAGGATCTTAGTAAATTTTTAACTATATTTGATTCTTCCATCTTTTCTCCTACACTTCTGATGAAATTTACCACTTCATCTATTTTTAACAGATAAGATGCAATGTTTTCATCATCCTTCATTCTCAGACATTCAAACTACCTTTGGTGGGTCTAAAAATTTTCTAACTTGAATTTGGTGTCTCTTTTTTTTATGGTCTACAAATTTTATCAAATACCTTTGGCTATATCATAATTAATTATTTTTATAAATTTTGCCTCTGAAATACCACACAGGATGGCATTCATTACCTTAGAGTTTTTATCACTTACCTTCTTACTTACTGCATTAGTTGGTGGTGTAAGGTGGAGTGAATTCATTAGCAATAGATTGCCATATCTCATAACCCAAGGACATTAGATAGGTCTTCATTCTAATTCTATAAAATGCATAATTAGTCCCATTGAAGAGAGGATCCTTATTACTTGAGGAACCTCCTTGTACTTGTTGAATAGACATGTTTGTGCTTCAAGGATCTCCTTCAATATGTTAGGCCTTCTTCAAAGGACCAAGATATGATACCAATTTTTAGAGGCACAATGACTGAGAGGGAAGGGATTTGAATCACACTTCAAAACATTTCAATAAATTACCCTTAAACATTGATGAATCAATCAAATTAACTTAGTGATCAATGCATTAAGAACCAATCACATGAGCATGAAACAAGATAACTCATCACATATATGGGAAACACTCATGGGGAATAAAATCCATTAAAAAATAGATTAGATAAACTATCATATAAGATAATTTATCAAATTTAGTTTAACACCAACCCAACATGGAGCACCAACCCCAAATGTATTAATAAACCACTTGATTTTATCAAGAACCCACTTTCTAGGAGGGTACAACCCCCTATGACTAATCACCAACTTATTCAAAGGAAACTTATGAAATAACTAACCATAAAGGTAGATTTAACTCCATCTTGACTAATCACCAAACTACAAGGAAGATTCAACTCCCTCTTTGACCAAGCACCAACTCGGCCAATCAATCTTCTTTCTTCTACTATTTGACTCAGCCCTCTATCTGTGCTATCTAAAATCTATCCACTATCATACATTAAGAACACATTTATGATTCAAATTTGATAGCCTCTCAATATAAAATCAACATATGATAATCATGGCTTTAGCTCTACTCCACTTGATCTGTCTCAAAACTACCTATAGGCTTCTTCGCTTAATTAGCCCTCTTAAAAATTGAATAGCTCATATAACTTTGATCTTATAATATATAAGACATATATGATCTTCATGATATTATTATATTATCTCTCTTAACGTTATATAACATGTTACCCATCCTATTTAGGGTCATTGATTTATCAATTCATTCACTTACTCTCTGCTTCTCTAAATATGGTTAAAATGCCTTGCTTCTATACAAGACTCTTACTCACACACCTATTGGTTATCCACACACACTTAAAACCTTTTATTGTCTATAAAATAGGTCTTATAACATGTTAAAAACATGAATCAATCATACTTAGTTTAGCATAACACTTCATAAGCCATATTCCTCCTTTAGGTCTCATGGAGACCTAATTGCATTAGGCCTTCTTATCAGCACATTACCATTTGATCCCTCAAAAAATATTACACCTTCATACACAACAAAAAAAATTCACATTACATCCAAGTAGTCCTTAACCAATATATTTGGAGCTCCATAATAACTTTTAGGTTTAACCCCTTCATGAAACCCCTTAATAGTACTCAATCCTATTAGGCTTATGTACAACAAAAGGTTTGCCTTTAAATATTGAAGCTTAAACACAATTAAGAAACTAAAACATGATAAAAAAATATTGAGATATAATTTACATAACCTCAAGGTCATTACCAAATTAATTAGACAATTTCACTCAGAGCTTATGGATTAAATATCAAATGATAAAAATACTCACCTAGAACTGTTAGAATACTCAAAACATAATCATGAAACATTTGACCTATAATACCTATATGAACACATTAAAATAATCCTAATGAATTGAGAATATTATCTGACATCTTTATAAAATACTGAAATACAAAACTCATATGGTCTAATAGAAAAATATTGGTCTTTCAGATTAATCTCATGACCTTATATTTCACAGACCAAATTGAACAAGACAAGTCATTTTCACTTCAACATTTTCATCTCTTTTCCTAAACTCTAAATATTATTAAAATAATTGACATGAGATAAAATTTATAAAAAACATCTCCATACACTTGGTTTCGTCATTCAATAAAGAAAATGAACTCAAATTCATCTTCTCATCTCTCCCTACGTTTTCCACTATTTGCTTCATTAGGCCTATTAATGATTAGCCTACTTGGATCACTAAGTTTTAATAAATAAAGCTTATACACTATATATAAACCATCATGGACATGAAATATGGGTCTCAAAATTCTTCCTTCATTAATTTAGATACTTTTACCAACTCAATTTTTCTCTACTTCAATAAATTATTCATAAATAAGCCCTTTCTTGTAGGGTATTCTCACTCACCTGATAATTAAATACCACTAGGAGGTGCCTATGAGAGTATAATATAATATATAATAGTTTTACTTATCATTATGGTCCATTTTGAGCTGATTTGATCAATATCTTTCACATCAGGTCCTTATTAGGGTTTTAGGGAGGTTGAACACATGTTTTAGTGTTAATTATTATTCATAAAGGACCACCACTCAAATCCAAAACTAATACATTTATATCTCATTTAGGACCCTTCCCCATATCTCCTTAAGAGATTAGGTTCCCATACAAAGGTTACATGTACTAGTGAACCCCTGAAAATCATTCTCATGTTTACATACCTTAATTCTATTCAATCAAAAGACCTCAAAAACACATTCCATGCCTTTTACTACAAAAAATAACCTCATATTTCATGATATATCCTAAAATAAATTTAATTACCTTTATCTATTTTATCCTTCATACATTCACCTTGAAATCTGATCCTCATGCCTTATTAGGCTAGGCATGATTAAAGAATGATCTAGGTACATACCAAGACTGAAGGACCTACCTTTAAAGACTCACTTTGAAACACTTATAATTGCATACACACCTTATTTTCATGACTACACAACCTTAGAAACCTCTCACATCCTTGTGTTCACTCACATCATCATGCCACCAGTTCATACCTTTACCATGCCATGACTAGGATCAAGATTCCAGTACACTTGACACCTTGACTTGTTCTTTCCATGTCATGACCTAAGTAAAACATCAAACAAGTAGACATAAGAAATAAAAACATACTCATATCTCTATAACATTATCTTTCTCATGACAACACTCTCTCAATGACCTCAATGATAATGCTTTCTCAATGCTCATTGTCACTTCACATAACTTTGTTCATTCATTTCACTATGATTCATTCTCTTGTCTCACCCTAAAACTATTCATCTCATGACTCTTCCACACTATGCACATACATTACTCTACACATAACTCTTCATATCATGACATCAATGAATTGTACAGACCTCTTCATACACTATGCTTCCTTTACAGACAATAGTTGGATTCAAACACTCTTCCATGACTTGTACCTTCCATACTTATAATATTCATGACAACTCTCATGACCAAACTCGTCACTCTTTCATGGAAACACTATTTTATCTCATTCACCTACTCTTTTAAGTACCTTGATACATCACATACTTCCATTTGTCCTTAGTCACCTTTGACATCAACCTTGATCACTAATCACCTTTGACAACATCATGTTGACAATTGAGAACACACTCTCAATAGGATAATCATACCCTAATACTCATTCAATGATCAACACTCTCTTTATACCACTACCATGCTCAATTACTTGACAAAACAAACCTTTGACATCAATGCCCATTATGCCTTAACATGATGCACCCTTTTTACATTAATGAAAACAACATGCCAACACTTATAGCTATCACTTTTTTTGTCATGTCATTATGGGGACATTATGTCCTAGAGTGCCCTTCCAAACAATAGGTAGTGTACCATATTATTTCCCTTGGTGGGTTGTTATTGATTTATGATAAACCAAGCTTGTCAAATTTGATCTAAATTCTTATTTTATCCAGAGTTATTCTATTTCTAACTATAGTGTTTCTACATTATTTTTTAATTATGTATCTATGTCATGTCTTGAAGACTATTTTTTTAACTATGATGCCATCTCCATTGTTTATTAAAATTTATTAAAAAAAATGACATGCATATTATCTCATAGGTATGGTTTCAGTCAAGAAATAAACCTTTCAATTTTTTTCTTATTTAATGGTTCCTCTAATTTCTACACTATTGATTTGAAATTTTTATCAAAGTCTTTTATTGTCTCATTTTCCTTCTATATCAACTCTCTCGTCTTATTGAGACTTTATGTTGGAATGTTAGGATACTAAAAATATTCTTTAAAGACTTTTTGTATGTTAACCTGTGTAGTTGCATGGCCAGATCAAGTTTAAATATACCATTTAAGTTCTTCATTCCTCATTGTTCCAACAAATTAAAATAACATAACCTTTTCATCAGTAATATTTTGATCCCTCCAATATTATTCCAACACAAAAAATTGTTTTTCGACATCCATTTTATCTTTGTTGAATAGGGAAAACTTCATCTTATTTTGTGTCATTTGGGTTTTTTTTTGTGGTGTATAAGTACTACTAGTATTATTATCACTATTAATCAAATTTTTAGATGTGATTTATGAATTAGTACTATTAAATTTTTCTTATAAATATATTTTTATTATTTAACAAAATTATGATTACATCCTTTAGCTCTACTTAACTTGTCTTGAAAGTATCTTTTTCATAATAATTCCACATGGTTTCTTTAAAATGTTCTTTTATTCTTAATATCTTAACTCAAACTTTTGTATTGTATCTATAACTTCTTCTTGAACATATATTTATCTTCATCTAAAGGATGGATGTTCAAATCAATTATGAAATTTCATGGGTGATGGCAATTGGTACAAAGAGTTCATTTCCTCTTGGGGCCTCTTGTGGTTTAGGTTGGGGGTGGAAGGTTGAGTCACTTCGAGTTTCTTATTTGTTATCTTATATAGTGAACCTATTTTTGTTTACAATGTTTTCATTAATTAATATCTCTTATAGTAATTTATCTTCCTCATCATCTTTACTTTTCATATCTCTAATATGACTACTAATTTTTAAATCATCTTTCTTCTGAAGGTCAATATGTCTTTCAACATCTATTCATTTCTCTATATTTTTTGTATAGTTCTCATCCTAATTGCCTCCTATTTGACTTCATTCAATTATTAACATTTATTTCATTAGTTCCACTATATAGCTAACATATCCTATTTTGATAATCTTCTCATTTCTTCTTCCACTATTTTCTAGGCCTCTTCTATTGTAGGCCAAACTACTCTCTAGCAATTCATCTTATTCTTCCAAGGTTTTGAATAGTTTGGGTATCCTGAAAAATATGACTAATCTAAAAATCCTTTTTACATGTCATTCATGATTTTTTAACTAAATTATATATTATTTTGTCTATTATGCACCTTCTTAAGGTGTGAATACTAGCTTATCTAGTCTGGTAGACGGATAATATCTAGGTTTTCATTGTGAGGCCGTTCCTTATATAGGCCATATTTGTTTCATCCATTATCTTATTTATTATTAACATTATTTCTTCTCTTTCATCATGATAAATAAAACTGGCTATGGTTTCTTTAACGTCCATTCCCCGGTGATTGATACCCCGCTGATGTCATTTACGTTGGTCTTTTACGTTGTATCTAGTTTTCAGTGAGACTAGTTGAGTGAAAAGTATGAATGTTTGCCGGCAAACATTGCTGTGAGTGTTTCCGATGGTAGCAGAGAGACACGGTCAAATGGAAATAAAATTCAGACAGAAAATGCGGGATACGAGCGTGTTAGAAAACATAAAGCGTGGACTGTAGAGGTATTCTGGTATGCGAAAGGAAATATCATCGTTAATTTGTCTAGCGCAGTGTAATTAGTTTATATGTACCTAAAAGTTTTGGGAGGTACACAAATTTTCAATTGAGAGCCCTGGTTAATTTGACATATTCGAAGCACCAAACCCCAAAGACACCACCCTCAGCGTTGGACCCTACCCTCACCGTTGGAGGGTATAAAAATATATATTAGCCAAAACGGACAATGACATGGCAAGAACCACATGACAACACACTGCTTTCTTATCCTCGGCATTTTCGAGGTCGTGTTCCATTTTCACTTTAGAAGGCCCAAGCCTTTAAAAAAAAAAAATTGACCGATGTTTTTTTTGACCTCATATAAATAATAATGGAAGTGAATCTTCTATGCTGATCTTTATATATACACAGGATTTCTTTCCATTTGATTTCTTTTCGAGTGGGTGCCTTGTTCCCTAAATGCCAAACGAACTGCATGGTTATTAAACAGTAATATTGTTATCATATGGTAAAGTGGTATGGGTACAATACGATCAGCACCTTATTAAAACAATTTAAATGAGGAGTTCAAATGCTTTCAAACTAGGAGGCAATTTAAATTGGTCGAGTTATAAAAATTCGTTTCAATAAAACCATCCAAAAGTTGGTGCCTTCACATGAATAGTTACTCAGAACAAAATATTGACATTTGACAACTTCTAAAAATAATTTTGGAAGTTTAAATAGATTCAATCTTATCCAAAATAAATTCAAAATTAGTCGACTATTTACTTTTCAACCTCCCAATAGCCAAAGGAACATCAATTTGTCTTCTTTAAGTAGCTTTCTTTTTTATGACTTTTTCCATTTTCCATACTATATATCATCCGAATATGGAGCTACTTGTCTTCCACCTTCATAAATTCTCTTTGGGTGGTTTGCCCAACTTTGGTAATTTAAAACATATGTTTAAAGAAATATTAAATATTTATGTAGGAAAGTGGAATTATCTTGCGACATACGTGTCCATAAAATTTATGTTTGAATTTCAGAATGGATCTTTTCTTACTTTAATTCTTTTAATTATTCCTTGAATGGAGTGACACCTTTGTCTTTCACAACTGGCCCCTAATTTCCCTTCCAACTTCATCCGATGAAAAAAACAACTAATTCTAGAAGGCTCAATGCCCATTAGAAGGCCCCCAATCCTCATTGGTATAAGCTAAACTTTGATGAGGATTTAAGAGATAACCCTAGGTTGGTAGGGTGAAGATGCATTCTCTCATTTTATTCTAGTACATTCATTACAACATCATCATTTTTTTTCTCACACCCCACTTATAATAATGAAGCTAGTGTCTAGACCCTGATTGAAGGCTTTTGTCTTGCCAACTCTCATGAAATATCCAATCTCAAGTCAGAAGGTTGGTGGAAGGATGCTTACTCCTAATCATTAACACAACAAAAAAGGATAATACTCCCCATAAAAAAATCAACTATTTTCTTTGGTCTACTTTGGAATCTAATAAGTTTGTTGGTCTTCTCACTAATGTTGGGGTCACTTTGGTAGTTTTCTCAACAATGGAATCCTACCCTCAGATTAGCCCAAGATTGAAAATCTTCTTCAACAAGATGGCCTTTAGGTTGATTGAATTAAAAATAAAATGGAAGAATGTGAAAAATGACAAATAAGAAGAAACCTTAAAATCAAATTACTCTCATCCCATACCACCACAATCATTCGCTTGCACATCTAGCCACATATTTTGACCCTAATACATTCATCACCTTCCCTATACTACTTCAAAGGGCATTGGATTGGTGACGATAATACTTGTTAGGATAACCTTCCCTTGTGCAGAAATGACTCTCCATTAATGGAGTCTTGGTGTTGGTTAAATTATTTTCCACCTCAACCTTTGCATTTCAATATTTCCACATTATCCTGAGTAATTTCCTTATCTCCATTTCACTCTTTCCACATCATCCTTTGATCTTTACTACTCAGATCTCATCATAATTGGGATTTCCTTCTAACTCATTCCCTTATTCATCTCTTCATTCCTCCTGCACACATGTTTTCCAATGGACAATGGTCTTAGGGATAATTTTATTCACTACAAAAAATAGAATTATGTCTAGAAGGACATTTGGTTAGATGAGAAAACTCTAGATGTAATTATGGATTACTTTATTTGTAATCTCGCATCACTCTTCCCTAGTTTTACACATCCATTTGGTTCAACACATGTTTCCCTCATCATCTTTATATCGTATTGAATAATTAAAGGACATTTGGGAGATTCATATGCTTGTGACTCTTATGTTTGATTAAGATGTACATTTGGAGTATCTTCTCCCATGGGTATTGTAGGAGGAGTCACATGATTAATGTCCTTTAGAAGGCTTTGTATTTATGTGTCTTGGTGATCTAGTTGGTTGGAAAGTTGTTTATTATTTTTTGGATGATTGTGTACATTATTTAAGTAATATTGTAAGGAGAGTCTAATTCAGGGTTATGGTGGTTATAATTGAAAATAAGGGCATCATAAAGAGGATGCTCTCCTTCTTGTTTTTTTACCTTATTTGGCTAAGTAGATTTATTCTTCTAGAAAGCAAAGGAACTGTGTACTAAAGCATGGTGGGTGGATTGCATGCGAGTGGATTAGTGGAAAATGACCTATGTACATGAAAGTTCCTCCCATCTTGCCAATGCATCATCCCCCTCCCTCAAATAACAACACATCTCCAAGAAGTAGGGATGTGTCCCTCCTTTTTTCAAACATTTACCTTCCTTTTCACTTCCTAAAATTTTTTCTTGAATTCGATGAATGGCACTATATATTCTTAGATGGATTTGAAAAATGTAAAATGATTCAAGTTGAATACTCATCTGTACATAATTTTATAAATAGAAAATAAAAATTAATCACATAATTTCTTTGTTATTCTCTTTACAACATTCTCTACTAAACGTATATTTATTCCTTCTTATTTTATTTAATATAAATAGATTTACCATTTATTCAACTTTGTTGTTGGCCTTCCACCATTTTATAATTTTTTTTACTCATGGAAAAAATATCTAAATGTTCTTTTTAAACATAATTTTTTTCTTAAAATAGAGAAAGAAAGCCTCTTTAACGAATTAAAAAAACTACATTGAAAATAAATCCTTGTTAGATTGAGGACCCAAAACATTTATTAAACAAAACAAGTGGTGAAGTGATAGTTATTCTTTCCCATTGAATTTATTTTACCTTCACTAAACATTATGAGTTCATAGGTTCAAAATAATTAAATAGAGTGACAAGATGCTTGAGAAAAGACTTTTTATGCCCCTTTCTAATTTTACACACGTGGAATTCAAATGGATATTTTGACCATTATTAAGAGTCATGGCTCTCCACTATTACATTAAACTAAGGATTTAAAAATAAAAATAGGTATCATGGCCTAGGAAATATTGCACTATAAACTACCTATAGGAGATAGATTGAAAGGCATTGTGATCCAGTCTGTTAACTATCCATTTTGTCAATCAAGAGAAGAATTAAAACATGTGTTTTGGGACTATGTATATGCTACAAAATAATGGAAGGCCATTTTCAATAACTTACCTACTATATTTAGTCATAAATTAAACTAGAAAGAAGTACTTCTGGGGATGGGCATGAATAAAAATAATGTTATTTATACCATTAGAAAAGTCACTTTATTACAAATATGGAAGAATAAATGGTTGGCATTTTTCTCTAAATCTTCTTTTCATCAGGGAACAAGAATTTTAACGATTTACTCTAATGTTTTTCTCCATATTATTTCTCTTTTTTCACATCTATAGAGGGATTTAGAGAAAAACTAGAAGGATGTTCACCAACTCCATCTTATTAAATCTCAAATGCATGTTACAAACTAGAACAATGACAAAATATAACAATGTTTTTTGTTTAGCTCCAATCTTTAATAAAGAGAGGTTATTTTCCATGGTCAAATATGGTTTTAGTTGTATTAGTGTATGCTTCAATGGTTGTTTTTATTCCTAGTTTTCCTTATGCTTGTTATTAGATATGATAGTATTTTATTCTGTTCTGTTCGTGAAGGTGTAGAGGATTGCATTTAGTGTAGAGGTAGTTTCTGTTAGTCTTCAACTTCTGACTATGTATGGCCTATATGGCCTTTCTTCTCTATTATTCTATTAGTTCTTGTTATTGTTAGGATTGTGATGCATTATTTTTCTCTTGCAGACCTTTGACTTCTTTTTTATTTATAACTCAACATTTCTTCAATATAAAATAAATAAAATAAAAAATTTAAACTAGGAGACTATGATTAAATTTTCTTCCATTAGAAGTTCTTCCAATGGTATTGCAAAATAATTAAGTTAAAGTGTAGAATTTTATTTTATTTTATTTAAATTTTTAATTTTTTCATTTTTGGATAGGATCAATATATAATCCAAAATTAAATATATTCATTTGACTATTTTGGAAAATACATTATTAAATTATTAATTAAATAAAGGTTGTGTAGTGGTTAGTTTTTACTTTAAGTAATTGTATTATTGTGAATTTGAAATGTTTGAAGTAGATGTTAGTCTTAGAAATTATTTTTGAAGCATTCATGTGTAATTGTTGTTGATGATATTTTGAAATACATAGCTCATGATTGTATGTTCAAATTAAAGTTTACGGTTGGTATGCCTTTCAATTTGTAGTGTTATGTATATCGTTAGTGTGCTTTAAGAATGGAATATGATTGGTACTCAAGGTAAAGAGCAAAACCAATATTAATATAATTTAATTTAATAATATATATATATATATATATATATATATATATATATATATATATATATATATATATATATATATATATATATATATATATATAATAGTATTGTAGTCATGTAATTATATGATGAAAATAAACAATGAAATATAATAGTATGATAAAATCACACACACACACACACACACACACACACACACACACACACACACACACACACACACACACACACACATGTATATATGTATGTATGTGTATGTATGTATGTATGTATGTATGTATTATTATTTTTATATTGACATAATGATATAATTTAAAA
The DNA here is from genome assembly GCA_037957365.1 of Torreya grandis. Taxonomy (NCBI): domain Eukaryota; kingdom Viridiplantae; phylum Streptophyta; class Pinopsida; order Cupressales; family Taxaceae; genus Torreya; species Torreya grandis. Next base: position 696,211 of record JARHVA010007278.1, on the reverse strand, counting down.
TATGAGTCACGGTTTTATATGATAGATAGTATTATTGTATATTAGAAAATTATGTGTATAATAAATATTTTAGCAAAACTCACACTTGAAGGATGTTGGATTACTAGATTGTTATTGTAAATGTATGAGAAGGGTTATGATCATCACACAAAAGGTATTCAAATTAGCTATAGCTTGAGATCAATGATTATATTTAAATAAGATAATTAATAAAAACATAAATAAGATTGGGATGGGAAAGGCCTCCTTTGTCAAGTGAACTCTAAAAATACAATTATAAAAATAACACAATATGCCTTGATCAAACAATGGGGTGCATGTACAATAGTCAATTGCTCAGAATAGACTTCTTCTCTAAAAAAGAATTTGTTCCAACTCAATTGGGATCTGCAAAAATAAATTTATATTTATTTAGTGTTGGAGGACCATTTCTAAGATAATTATAATTATGACATCGACGATGTAGGAGCTTGAGTTAGAACCAAAGTTATGGATGAAAGTTGTACTAATACTGAAGGTGAAGCTATGATAGTTGTAAGTGTCTATGGACATATAGTTGAAATTTATAATGTAACTAGAAGTATGAAATATGTTGGCCTAGTTTATGTATGCACCAACATGTATTTTAGAAGCTGAGATCTTGGTACAAGGGTTGAAGATGCCATTGTTGTTATAGTTGCATGATTTTTTCCTTTTTTCTAAAGGTAAAGTACATGACTTATCTGAAAATCAATCTCTATGGTATCAAAGTCTAGAAAATCTTTCTTAAACAAATGTGGAAGCTTGTCTACTAGTCTCCTATGTGTGTTTAGGGTCATTTTAACCTTAGTATATAATGACTTAGTACCAATAGTTTCTTCTCTTGATAATTTCACTAGTTGCATGATTTCATCTGTGGTCGTATAGACTGTTCCTTCAATTTTTGTTCTAAAATTATCTAATGTTGTTTGTAAAAGACCCTAAAAAATGGACCTAAGCACTAACTACCCTAGTATAAGGGCTACTTAAACTACTGTTAACTCAATCAACATGGAGATCAGTGTCTGTTCCTAGTTTGTAAAACTATTTACCAAAGTCTATATCTCATGTTTCCATTCTAGTAAATTATCTCTTTTTGTAGTGATATATTAATGTGCCCATGGTTCTTCAGTTGTAATTATTAAAATTAAATGGGTATAAGCCATGTTTCTAGTTAGTTTCCTAGAACATAAAACATAATTTTCCATCAATGTCATTTATTTTATTATACAAATGGAGAATATGTCACAATTTATATTGAGAGATGGCCTTTGCAAACCTTATTATGTTATGCTTCAATTTTCTCCCATGAAGTTCTATATTTGTGAGCCTCATGACTTATTTTTCTGTCACACCATTTTTATTAGAGGTTTTGTTTACCATTCTATTTTTTTACCACCTTGATTTTATTGTTTTACACATTTTCCCTTGTACTTCTTCTTGTACATATTAGTACCTTCATTTTTTTTTAAATGTTGCCTTGTTGGACATTTTGTATGAATTTTTTTGACATAGCACACACTTTCTACTATTGTGGACTCATTTTTTATTCCAAAGGATTTCTCTTTTTTCCATCATTCCAACCAATTGATCAAATGTGAATGTCTTCAACTAATTAATTATTTTTATAGACTCTAAGTAGGTTGAATAGTTAAGAAGAAGGAGTTTTATGAATGCAATCATATAAATGTCAATTTTGACACCCATTACTTTAACATTGTTCTTGATGTCACTTATCTCTAAATCCAATCTCATCACATCACTATATTTCAATGTGACATTTAACAACTGCAACTTCAACTAAATGAATTCCATCTTGAGTGGGAATCAAATAGGTCCTTCAGTTTGTTAAATGATTCCATGAATTATTGCACCCATGAATACGATGACACACATCTCCATCGATTAAAGCCCTAATTAAGGCCAATGTTTTCTAGTTTTTTAGATTCCATGTCCAAATATCATTTGCATTCCATGTTGGCTCAATTGATTATTTCTTCTGAATCCAATTATCACACCATAGATCACTAAAGATGATTGTGGTCTCCACTTGTCTAGACCATTTTCACTAATTTTCTTTGCCAATCAATGTTGTGCCAATTATAAGTTTGATTAAATGCATGGTTTTAAGTTTTTAGTTTAGAGTTTAAAGTCTTTTTTAATCATATATTGGTTCATTATCACTCCAAAATGGTCTCTTTTTCTATACACCAAGAGATTGATATGCCAAACCTCTCTATATATTTGCCATTCTTATATTTCTGTCAATATGTGTAAGAAGCTAGTGTTTTCTCTATACTCGACAATATGTGAAAGAGGCTTTAAGGAACAAAAAAATAGATTAATACATGGTACCTAGGTGGAACATAAAAAGTATTTACCTTGTAATTAACATTGGTTTAACAAAAAAAATCATAAATCAGTATACTAATTTTTTCTTAATTTCTATCTTTACATTTTTTTGATAGAAATGAATGTATAAAAGAATAGATCTACTTATTTTCATTAAATTATATAATTTAATTGTTTTCATCTAAATTTAATTAAAATAAAATGCTCAAGATAATTAAATAATTTTCAAATTTAAATTTTTTACAAAATTTGAAACTAAGAACTTAAAAGAAAATGAAATTTTACTTGTTAATGAAAAAACTTTAAAATGTGTTCCCATTCTCATCCAAATTTTTAGGTTATATGGAGTTTCTAATGTTGGAATTATAGAAATATGGGCTCTTTTGACTATTGAACTTTTACACCTTTATTGAATGAGAATGACATCTCATAACAGAATAGCAGATGTCGATCATTCATAGAAGACACCTAAAAATACATAACAATTATATATAATATTGTTATATACTTCTTCTCACCAAATCTCACAAAACATTCAATATACAAGAGGAAGGTGGGTGTAGAGGAATATTATTCCTAATTATTAATATAGTGAAATAAGGCAAAAATCTTGACTTGAATATCAACTACCTTCTTGGGCCTACTTTAGAAGCTCTACATTCTTTTTCCCAAATCTCATTTTCCCATTGCTTTAGGGAAGCTAATTGTTATGTGTTGTAGAAAAAATAGGGTCCAAAAATTTAGTTTAATAATTTTTTTTCCAATTTTTTTCTATTTTTATAAATTATATGTTTTTAGAATAGAAAGTCAATTTCAGTTCAATTTCATCTCATATGCTAAATTTAGTGTTTAAAATATTTTAATATATTTTTAGAGATATACGTGCTTGTATTCGTGACTTACTAAAAATAGAGGCTGCTTAAAATATAAATTTTATTTTAGACATTAGTTTTTTTTTTATAATTTTTGCATGTCAACTTTAAATTTTGAGTTGAGGCTTATTTAAGCCTGGTTTGGGTTTGTAATTATTTCAAGTAGTCAATACGAATCAATTCTGAGTATTGTTTCAGTATCTTGGTCTATTTATAATTTTCTTGTTCTTGATAGTTTTTTGGGTTCATTATCTAGTATTAGAGTAAGTTCAAATCTTGGAGGAGAGCATAATGGTGAGAGGACGAGGAGGTATGGCACAAATGAACTAGACTATATAAGAGCTATAGAGGTAAGTTCAATAATTAACATAGGTTATCACCAATCAAGTAAGGAGATAGGGTGGTGATCAGGAAGTCATAGATCTTAATGAAGAAATTTAGTAAGAAGAAGAACAACAAGAGAAACCACTATCGATGGAAGAGAGGATGGTTTAGGCTTTAAAAGGAAGGAATGAAGGAATCAAAGTTGATGTTATAAAATATAGAGGTAGTTTCAAACTAGAGGAGTTGATATATTAGATGAATATCATGGAGAATTTCTTTTAGTGGAAGACTATGGGAGAAGAGAAGAAGGTAATTTTTGCATGCATGAAATGGAAAGGTCATGCAATGATTTGGTGGGACAACTTGTAGAATGAGAGATAGATAAAAGGTAAAGATAAGATTAATTCATGGGAAAATATTGAGAGGAAGCTAAATGAGAAATTTTTGTAGATTATGCATAAACCCTATATAGAAAATTTCAGAATTTGAGGTAGAAAGATCACAGTATACAAGAGTATATAGATAAATTTTATAAACTTTCCATATGAGTGGAGCATGATGAAACAAAAGCATAGATGGATGCAAGGTATGTAAATGGTTTAAAATTTTCTATTCAAGATGAATTAAGCATGCATAATATACTTAAAATGGAGGAGGCTTATCAATTATCTTTGAAGTCAGAAGAAAAACAAAATAGACAAAATTTTAGAAAGATATCTACTAGTCCAAGAAGAGCTGGATCCCCTCCAATAAGGGGACAAGGTGGGTTTAATACCACTAGAGGTGGATTTAATAACAATAAATGTGAATCATCATGAGTTAAATAAAGGAAATATGATAGTAGGCAAGGGTTTCAATACCAATAAAGAGGAAGAGGATTTCATAGAGGGTGAGGTTACGATGGTGCTAGAGGATGGTTTCTAAATCAACACATATCTTATGTCTATTATATATGTGGACAAAAATGAAATAGATCATTTGAGTGTCCAAACTATCAAGATCAAGAAAGGAGGCAAAAAGATCACCCAAGAGTAAATCTAGTTGAGGATGAAATAGAAGAGAATAATACTGATGATGTAGAAAAAATAGGCCAACTTCAGGAGGCCATAACTTTTGACGTGTAGCTCCATTTGAGATTTTTCACATGCCAAAATGACTATATCAAAAAGGTTTTTGTTGTTTTAGGTAGTTCTAATGGCCTAGATGTATTTTTTAATATATTTTTTGGATTCTATATGTGATCATCTGAGGGTCCGAAATTATAATTTAATAATTTTTTTATGTTTTTTTTTTATTTTTAGAAATTGTATATTTTTAGAACTAGACATCAAATTCAGTTGAAAATAATCTTTTAGTCAAATTATAGTGTTTAGGATATTTCAGAAGATTTTTGGGTTATTTTGAAAGTGTTAAAAATAAGCATTTTTTTATTTTAGTTTTTTTTTTGAATTTTTCATGTAAACTCTAATTTTTGAGTTGAAACTTATTTAAGCATGGTTTGGGTTTGTAATTATTTTAAGCAATCAATATGAATAAATTTTGAGTATTGTTTCAAGATCTTGAGATATTGGTAATTTCTTGTTATTGTTAGTTTTTGGTTTCATTATCTAGTATTAGAGCAAGTTTGAATCTTGGAGGAGAGAAGAATGGAAAGACGATGAGGAGGTATGGCACATATGAACCACACTATACAAATCTATAGAGACAAGTTCAAAAATCAACATAGGTTATCACCAATTAGAAGAGAAGAGAAGGTGATGATGAGGAAGACATAGAGAGTGATGAAGAAGTTCAGTAAGAAGAACAACAAGAATATCCACCATTAATGTAAGAGAGGATGGTTCAGGCTTTAGAAGGAAGGAATGAAAGAATCAAGGTTGATGTTCTAGATTATGTATATAGTTTAAAATCAGAGGAGTTGATAGATTGGATGAATAACGTGGAGAATTTGTTCGAGTAGAAGACTATGAGAGAAGACAAGAAGGTAAAGTTTGCATGCATGAAATTGAAAGGTGATGCAAGGATTTAGTGGAATCACCTATAGAAAGAGAGATAGAGAAAAGGTAAAGAGAAGGTTAATTAATGGAAAAATATGGAGAAGATGAGGGAGAAATTTCTTTCTGTGGATTATGCATAAACCCTATATAGAAGATTTTAAAATTTAAGGAAAAAAGATCAAAGTATATAGGAGTATACAGATGAATTTTATAAACTTTTAATACAAGTGGAACATGATGAAATACAAAATGGTTCAAAAATTTTTATTCAAGATGAATTAAGCATGCATAGAATACTTAACATGGAGGAGGCTTATCAATTATCTTTGAAGGTAGAAGAAAACCAAAATAGATAGAATTTCAGAAGAACATCTACTAGTCCAAGAAGAGGTGGATCCCCTCTAATAATGGGATGAGATGGGTTTAATACAACTAGAGTTGGATTTAATGTAAATATAGATGAATCATCATGTGGTGCAGAAAGATAAGATGATAATAGGTAAAGGCTTCAATACCAATAAAGAGGAAGAGGATTTCAGAGAGAATGAGTTTATGATGGTGCTAGAGGATGGTTTCCGAATCAATATAGATCTTATGTCTATTATATATATGGAGAACAAGGGCATAAAACATTTAAGTGTCCAAACTATCAAGATCAATAAAGGATGGAAGAAGATTGTCCAAGAGTAAATCTAGTTGAGGTTGAAATAGAAGAGAAAAGTACTGAAGTTGAACCAACAGATGTAGGAGAGAATCTCATGATGAGAAGAACTATGATTTCTCCAAGGAAGGAACAAGTGTAAAGTAAATAAGTCAGTGATGCATGGTTGTAATCAATTATTTTTTGAACAAGATGTACTTTAGGTGGAAAGGTATGCAAAGTAATTATAGATGGTGGTAGTTGTGAAAATATAGTTTGTAAAGAAATGATTGAGAAACTAAATGTATAATGTGAAAATGATCCTAACCGTTATTGGATTTCATGATTTGAGAAAGGGAATTAGGTTATCATAGAGAAAAGGTGCTTAATCAAGTTTTCTATAGGAAAATTGTTATGATGAAATATGGTGTGCTATTATTCTGATGGATGCATGTCATGTGTTATTGGGGAGGCCATGAAAATTTGACAAAAAAGTAGTTCACAATAGAGAAAATAATGCATACACTTTTTATAAAGGTGGTAAAAATATAGTTTTGTTACCTCTTAAAGAGAAAGAGAAGATATAAAGCATACTCTTTACTAAAGAATTTATCTAAGATATGAAAGTATCAGGTTGTTGTTATGCACTAGTAGCAAAGAATGAAGCAACAAAAATGGTGCCAATACCAACAAAAGTATCAAGAGTTTTGAAAAAATATGCAGATGTTATTCTTGATGAGTTACCACATGGCTCATCATTGAAGAGAGATATTGAGCATCACATTGATTTTATTCCAGGATTGGCTCTACTCAATCAAACAACTTATAGGATGAGTCCAATAGAAAATTCATAATTAAATAAATAGGTTACTGAATTGCTAAGGAAGAAGGTTATAACAGAGAGTATGAGTCTATGTGAAACACCAACATTAATAACTCTAAATAAAGATGGAGGATGGAGAATGTTATGGATAGTAGAGAAATTATTAAAATTACAATATAACATAGGTTTCATATACCTCATTTAAATGATATGATGGATGTGCTTTCAGGAGTAAAATATTTTACCAAGATTGATCTAAGGAGTGGTTATTATTAGATTTGAATTCATGAAGGAGATGAGTGGAAAACTACATTCAAGACTATGGATGACTTAAATGAGTGGATGGTGATACCATTAAGATTATCTAATACACTTAGCACATTTATGAGGGTGATGAATATAGTGCTACAAGAATAAATTGGTATGTTTGTGGTTGTTTATTTTGATGATATTTTGATATTCATTAAGACTAAAGTAGAACACACACAACATTTGATAATAGTAATATATTTTTTAATAAAGGAGAAGTTTTATACAAATTTGAAGAAGTGCAAGTTTATGCAGAATACTTTGGTATTTTTGGTATTTGTAGTTTCAATAGATGGTGTGAAAATGGGTGAAGAAAAGATAAAAGCAATTGTTGAGTTCCTTATTCCAAGAAGCATTACAGAGGTAAGAATTTTCCTTAGTTTAGCAACTTTTTACAAAAAAAATTATTAAAAATTTTAGTAGTATTGTTGCACACAAATTGCATGAGAGGGAATGAATTTACATGGACTAGAGAAGCCATAAAATTTTTTGAAATTTTGAAGTAGAAGATTATAGAAAGACCAATTTTAGCATTACCATATTTTTAAAAAGTTTTTGAGGTTGATTATGGTGCGTCATTTCTGGAAATTGGTGTTATGATGAGTCAAGAAGGGAATCCAATAACATATTTCAGTGAGAAATTAAATTAGGTAAGAACAAACTATTCTACCTATGATGTTGAACTTTAAGCAAATGTACAAGCATTAAGACATTGAAGGCATTACTTGGTGCATAAAGAGTTTATACTCTTTACAGATCATGAGGCTTTGAAGTATGTAAATACATAACAAAATTTGAATACTAGGCATGCAAAGTGGGTTTATTTTTTTAAGGGGTATACTTTTCAGTTGAAACATGAATCAGGAAAATAGAATTAGGTAGTCTGCATTGATTAGGAGGGTAGAATTATTAACTACTATGGTAAGTGAAGTAGTTGGATTTGAATATATTAAAAATAATATGATTATGATCCATATTTTAGCAAGGTATTTGAGAAGTGAAAGAATCCATTAATAGGTAGGATAGACATTATTCATGATGAATATCTTATGAAATAAAGTTATCTCTTCCAAGGGAAACAATTGTGCATTTCAGTTGGGTCTCTATGAGATAATATAATAAGAGAATTACATAGTGGTGGTTTCGCTAGACATTTTGGGAAGATGAAGATAATATCTCTGGTGGAGGAAAAATATTTATAGCCAAAGATGAAGAGAGATGTGGCAAGGTATGTTTCAAGGTGTAGAATATGTCAAGTGGCTAAAAGACATGCACAAAATACTAGACTTTACATGTCATTATCGATTATAAAAGGGCCATGGATAAATTTAAGTATGGATTTTGTGTTGGAATTGACAAAACACATAGAGATGTAACAATTAAATTTTTGTTGTTGTAGATGGATTTTATAAAATAATTAATTTAATTTCAATTAAGAAAACTAATTATGCCACTAGGGTTGCAGAATTATTTTTTATGAATATTGTGAGATTACATTGTGTTCTAAAAACTATTACTTCAAATAAGGACATGAAATATTTAAGTCATTTTTGGAAGATTTTATTGAAGAATATGGGTACTAAGCTACAATTTAATAGTGAATATCACCCAAAAATAGATGGATAGACACAAGTTGTGACTAGGATATTAGGAAATTTATTAAGATGCATAGTGGGAGAGAAGCCAAAGCAATGGGACTTGGCTTTATCACAAGCTGAGTTTGCATATAACATTTAGTGAATAGATCAATAGGAAAGTCACATTTTCAAAAAAATTATGGGATAAATCATATGAGTATTTTATATTTGGTACAATTATTAATTACAGATTGAATTAGTGATGATGCATAAACATTTGCAGAGCATATACACCAGTTGTAAGGAGTAAGAAAAAAGTTGTAAGAAAGTAATGATAAATATAAAGTAGGAGAAAATGTCATAAGAAATCCAGGGTATTTGAAGAAAGAGAGTTGGTAATGGTTTACTTGAGGAAAGAAAGATTTCTAAAAGTCACACATACAATAAGTTGAAGTATAATAAAATTAGACCATGTAGAATTTTGAAGAAAATTAATGATAATGCATATGAGGTGAGTTTACCATAGAATTTTGATATATCTATAGTATTTAATATTTAATATTTAAATAAATTCCATGGAAAGGATGGTGAATATGATGAAGATCAAAAATTAAATTGGGAGCATCAAGTTCTAAAGCAGAAAAAAGAAAAAATAGTGCATGTTTTAGATATGAAGATAGTAAGCACAAGGCAAGGGAATTATAACAGGTAATTGGTGCAGTGGGAAGGCTTGAAATAAGAAGACAACAATTAGATTAAAAAATGAGAGATGAAGAAGATTGAAAAGGAATAATGGTAGAAACATAATCAAGGCAACTCGCATGAGCTAAGTTGTTTTCAACAAGAGGAGAATGATGGAAAAAAATAGGATAACTTTTGGAGGCCATAACTTTTGACTCGTAGCTCCGTTTGAGCTATTCCACATGCCAAAATGATCGTATCAAAAAGGTCATTTATATCCTAGGAAATTTTAATGGCCTTTCTATGTTTTTTTATAATTTTTTATAGGTTGTACATGATAATATAAGGGTCCAAAATTGTCATTTAATGATTTTTTGGGGTATTTTCTTTTTTTCTAAATTGTATATTTATAGATCTAGACATCAAATTCAATTAAATTTCATCATGTAGTCTAATTATAGTGTTTAATATATTTCAAGAGATTTTTGGGTTATTTTGAGAGATTTAAAAATAGGCATTTTTTATTTTAGTTTTTTTTTTATGTAAACTTTAATTTTTTAGTTGAGAATTATTTAAGTATGGTTTGGGTTTGTAATTATTTCATGAAATCGATACAAACCAATTCTGAGTATTGTTTCAAGTTATTGACCTATTGATAATTTTATTATTCTTGTTAGTTTTTGGTTTCATCAAATGAAGTTGCACTAGCAGATGTTGGAGAGAATCTCATGATGAGAAGAACCATGATCTCTCCATAGAAAGAACAAGTGTAGAATAAAGAAGGTGGTGGTACATGGCTATTATCAAATATTTTTTAAATCAGATGTAATTCAGGTGAAAAGGTATGCAAATTAATTATAGATGGTTGTAGTTGTAAAAATATGGTCTCTAAAGAAATGATTGAGAAACTAAATATCTAATATGAAAAGCATCCTAAGCCTTATCATATTTCATGGTTTAAGAAAGGGAATGAAGTTACAGTAGATAAAAGGTGCTTAATCAAGTTTTTTATAGGCAAAAAAATCTAATAATTAAATGTGATGTGATGTTATTTCGATGGATGTATGTCATGTGTTATTAGGAAGACCATGGCAATTTGATAGGAAAGTAATTCATGATGGAGTAAAGAACATATACACTTTTTGTAAAGGTGGTACAAAGGTAGTTTTATTACCTCTTAAAGAGGAAGAGATGACAAAAATCATGCTCTGTACTAGATAATTTATCTAAGATATGAAGGTACCAGGTTGTTCTTATGAACTAGTAGTAAAGAATGAAGAAATAAAACTGGTGCCAATACCAATAAAAGCAACAAGAGTGTTGAAATAATATGCAAATGTTATGCCTAAGTTACTAGATGGTTTACCATCGAAGAGAGATATTTAACATCACATTGATTTGAGTCCAAGATAAACTCGACCAAATTAGGTAGCTTATAGGATGAGTCCACTAGAATATGTAGAATTAAATAAATAGGTTACTGAATTTATAAGGAATAAAGTGATAAGGGAGAGTATGATTCCATGTGCAACACCAATATTACTAACTATAAAGAAAGATGGAGGATGGAGAATATGTGTAGATATTAGAGTAATTAATAAAATTATAATAAAGTATATGTTTCATATACATCGTTTAGATGATATAATGGATGTGCTTATAGTAGCAAGATATTTTACCAAGATTGATCTAAGGAGTGATTATTATCATATTCGAATTAGTGGAGATAAGTGGAAAACTGCATTCAAGACAAAGGATGGCTTATATGAGTTGATGGTGATGACATTTAGATTATCTAATGTACCTAGCACATTTATGAAGGTGATGAATATAGTGCTATAAGTATATATTGATAAGTTTTTAGTTATTTATTTTCATGAAATTTTGATATTTAGTAAGACTAAAGAAGAATAGTTAAAACATTTGAGAAAGGTTATGGATTTTTTAAGAAAAGAGAAGTTGTATGTAAAGTTGAAGAAGTGCACGTTTATGTAGAATAGTTTGGTATTTTTGGGATTTGTAGTTATAGAAAATTATGTGAAAATAGATGAAGAAAAGATAAAGACAATTTTTGAGTGTCCAATTCCCAAAAGTGTTATAGAGGTAAGAAGTTTCCCTATTTTAGCAACACTTTACAGAAAATTTAATAAAAAATTTAGTAGTATTGTTTCACCAATAATAAATTGCATGAGAGGGAAGGAATTCACATGGACTAGAGCAGCCATAAAAAGTTTTGAAATTTTAAAGAAGAAGATTATAGAAATACCAATTTTAGCATTCATAGATTTTAACAAAGTGTTTGATGTTTATTGTGATGATTCTTTTGTGGGAATTGTTGTTGTGTTGAGTCAAGAAAGAAAGCCAATAGATTATTTTACTGATAAATTAAATGAGATAAAGACAAAGTATTCTACTTATGATGTTGAACTTTATATAATTGTTCAAGCATTAAGACATTGGAGGTATTCCCTGCTGCCTAAGGAGTTTATATTATTTACAGATCATGAGGGTTTGAAGTATGTGAATACATAGAATAAATTGAATAGTAGGGATGCAAAGTGGATTTCTTTCTTGTAGGGATATACTTTTGGGTTGAAACATAGATTATAAAAATGTAATCATGTAGTTGATGTATTGAGCAGGAGGGTAGAACTATTAACTACTATGGTGAGTGAATTAATTGCATTTGAAGCTATTAATGAATTATATGATACTAATCCATATTTTGACAAGATAGTTAAATAATGTAGGAATCCATTAATAGGTGGGACAAATATTATTCATGATAAGTATCTTATATAAGAAGCTTATCTCTTCAAAGGGAAATAAGTATGCATTCTAATTGGGTCTCTATGAGATAATATAATAATAGAATTACATGTTGATTTTTTGGCTTGACATTTTGCTAAGATGAAGACAATAGCTTTAGTAGAAGACTAGTATTTTTGATCAAAAATGAAGAGAGATGTGACAAGGTATGTTTTAAGGTGTAGAATATGTCAAGTGGCTAAAAGACATGACCTAACTTCACCTTTTCTATTAATTAAAATGGTTCCTTGAATGGCCATGGTAGGATTTTTTTCCATTCAATGCCAAATACATTGAGCTATACTAATTTTTTCAAGCTTATGGGGTTGTAATATTTATTCAATCTATGACATCCTATCGATCATATTCATTTTTCTTATTATTGTAACTACTTTATATTTACTTGATTAGTGATGTATGATTGTATTACAACATAATTTTCAATACCAAATTTTCATTACTAAATAACATAATAATAAATTTAAATTTCGTAATTTATATGTCAAATACCTAGTTTTGAAACTACATTACACTCAAGGCACAAAGGGAAAGTATTCCCAAATGTGGTGAGGACCTTACCTTTTCAAAGACATCCTCAGACCTAGCACTTATACATTACCTATGAATTAATGACATATCTTAAAGGAACTGAAAAATGACTAGTTCTTGAAGTATTATTTTGCATGACCTATGTTATTATTAGTTTTATTTTATTTATGCTTTCCCATTTCTTTGATATATTAATTGAATGATTATAGTTAGTTTTTATTCTATTGAGCTAATGTCTCTTACAAGTTATTATTTTAATACTTTATATTGCAGATTAGCCTTACTTTATCCACATATCTCTAGGTTTTTTTCACATTATCAATAGTACCTATCCTTAGGTCTTTTGTTAGTATTACACATATTATTTTTTTGTTCATGAGTTGCATGGTAAGAATTGGTGAATCAACCAGGCCCTCCTTTGAAACACCAATTCTCTTTATCTATATTTCTAAATTCATTTTATTTCTTACATCTCCCTTTTTTTAATTTACAATTATTTGGTGTGTTTTATCATTATATACACCATTTGGGTGTTTACTAACCTTTTTACGCTTCATAAATTTATCATTTAGTTGCTTCACAACTTTATCATTTATATGCTTCATAGATTTATCTTACTTATGCCTTTTGTATTTATAATTTATGAGTTTTATAGTTATAATTGGGGATTTTACAAAGCCCTCCTCACAAACATCCATCAGTCTCCATTTTGTAACATATTTTTCATTTGATCTCAATATTAGCTAGAAGTATTCTTAAAAATATAAGGCAATGACTGAGAATAGCATTTTTTCTCACTTAGAGTTAGACATATTTTATTATGGTAAAATTATAGATATTTAAATAATTTCCATCTACATTATTTTCTTTCTTGTGATGATATCTCAGCCTACATGTCATTATACCATATCCTTTTATACAATTTTTATGATACAAGTATCAGAGTCTTTGGGATCCATGGCATTTAGGTTATCCTATCTAGTGACTAAGTATATGTTTTCCTATGATAATATTCTTTAAAACCTATTTTTTATTTTTTTGAATCCAACTTAAACTATCCATGATTCGCACAATCCACTGGGTACATTATAAAAGTTATCTTATTACTTGCACTAAGGTTTAGTCACTATTTATAGATTTTGAAGGATTTAATTTAAGTTAAAAAGTGTGGTTAGCATTAGAAAATTGACCTTAAAAACTAGTTACTAATGTTTATGACCACTTTCTTGATTGATTACATAGTGGATTATATGTATTTGCATAAGTATAATTAAAGCTAGTTTTAGTTCACCCAAAGGAAAATCACAATCCTTTTATAAAATGTTTAAATAATTTTTTTTTCCAACTCAATAAGTAAATTTGCATTACCTATAGTTATCCCTTTATTTTAAATCAAAGATCACTCATTAACACTACTAATGACACTAAAAAAATGCATCAATTTCCTTGAGACAACAAGTCGTCTCAAGGTTCTTACAAAATTATTGTCCTCAAAATTAGCATATATACGTTAGATTCCATTCTATTTACACAATCATTTTCAATTTTAAAGTACCTCTAGATTAGAGAAAGATTTGTAATGTAAGAATAAACCACTTATCAAAGATGAATAGAATTAACATTCATTTCCATAATGATAATCCTCACAACGTAATCAGGCATTGTTTACCAATACCGATTATCATGCTCATGACCTCACACATTTCCTTACCCATGGCTATAATAACATAATTTTGGGTTTAAATAACAATATATTTCCATTGTATTCATTTTTAAAAAATTACCAACCTATTATGTTATTCAATCCATAAAACCTCATGATTGTATAATCTATTATTTATAAGATCTTACATTATTAGTCCCAAAGGGGATAACTAATGGATTAAATTCACTTTAATTCTATATTAAATTTTATCCTCTATACCAATAATAATTAATTATTTTTTATGCATTCAAATATTTATAGTTCTCCAATAATTAACTTTTGAATTTATTAACCAAAATAATGGAAAATAAATTATTTGTATTTTGATTGGTTAAAATTGTTAACATGTTATTAAAAGAAAAAATGGTGATGTCATGTGTAGTTAACGATAAATAACTAGAAACTTAAATAGATATAAATAATTAAAAATGTAAATAGATCTGAGCTGTCACTTTCCCTAGTTAATAAAATCTTTCAATATTATTTTCAAAAAACATTCCATGGACTGTTACTAGTAACTCAACTAACAATGTGATCATGGGCATTGTGGGGATTGTGTTTAAATGGGTGAATTATGAAAAGGATGGAAATCTCAATTTTTTCCATTAAGATGGTTTTATCTCATATTAAAAAATCCATGGCTAAGATAAGATTGTGGGAAGTCAAGAGACACAGAAACGTATTGGCTTTATATTCTTAATATCACAACACATGTACAAGGCACATTGAATATATGACTAGGATTACACCCATAGATTATGATTTATATCTTATACATAACTAATGGTTCCATAGTTTCTACTTTGCTTGATTAAATATCTCTCCTCAATGATAGTGATGCCATTTTGTCAACTCCAAATTTTTATCTAATGTCTATAAAATATCATTAGTAAGAGATGGATAGCTTATCAGCTTCTCAACCATCCTTTCTTCAATAAACCATAACAATTTTTTTGGCCCAATAATCTCTTCGTGTGCTTCTAAGATTTCAAAATATAAAAAAATTCTTAATTTTTAAACATCATTAGAACATTTTTAGCGTATGTGTTGAGTATGAAGATTTGAGGAAGTGAAATAAGTATAGGCACACAAAAAATGCATTGTAGAAGGAGATGTTACAAGCTAGGGAGTGAAGGGAAATTTCAAGAGGAGTTTAGGGATGTTAATATTCCCTTATTTATTTATATTTTAGCTTTAGATGGTATTGTGTATGATGATTCACCATGATTCAATATGTATATTCTGATCATCACTATTTTTTTACATATGGACAGCCACATGCTTGTCATGATTCACTCTGAAAAAAGAGTTTTGTATGAACATACTCATTTATAAGTAAAATAGAAATGCAACATTCAAGTGGCACATTGAAAAATGAAACACCTTAATTGTATGTAGGTCTAGATTTATAATATACTACAACATACATATTTAGCATGTTTAAAGTATTCTTGGAGATGATGTCCACTTGAATATACTTAACTTTCATGATTTCAAAATAACTAGAGAGGGTATTTTTTATGATGCATTACCTTTCCACATGAATGCCTTTTTTTATATCATCTCAATCAATATAATTTACAAATACTTTAAAAAATCCTATAAATGATGTCTTTGTCTCATTTGGCATATACATGAAACAACTTCCTAGGCTAGATAGTGGAATGTTATTAATTCTTCCATAGTAATTTGTTTGACTTTTAAAATGCTCTTTTTGCTTGATCCAATATAAGCTATGTTGCACACTAGATTATGAGATGATAAATGTTGAGATGTAAAGTTTATGTTTTTAGTAGTTTAAAAATTCTTTCTTAGTTTGGTAACTTCATACCATGGTTGCACAATCTAATCTTGTGGCATGCAGTGCTTACTTCTTATATTTTAGGGATTAAAATATACATTGTACTATTTTTTCAAGTGTGTTTCCTTATAGATTCTTACATCATTAGGTTATTTTCATAGATAAATCTTAATAATTAATATGTAGTATAGGGATGTGTTATCCTACATAAATTATGGTCCCATTAAGTTCATGGCCAAATTTTGATATTGATAATTTGTATGACCAAAACTTTTATACTAAGTTATTTCATGACTATGGATACCTTGTAAAGAGTTTTTAATTATTTTTGTCTTGAAATTCACATATCTTAAAAATAAGGCTGACCTTTGACCTTTAAAAATTCGATCACTTATTCCTCTCATAAAGTAACATCAATGTTTTTTTAAAATCGAAGGTATCTGAAAGTAGAGGTTTTAGTAATAATAATACATTTCAACATACACAAAACATTATAATATCTAATTACATGGATAAATTTAGTAATATGGACTTGGAATTATATTTTCCATGATATTCTAGACATATTTTACAATTCCTACAAAGTTAGGACCACTCAAGTTGACGTTAAAGACCTGCAATAAAGAGATTGAACCAATGATTGATTGGTATCGGTGACACCATCCATTAATACACCAGTTAAAAACTAATTAAAAAATATATACATATATGTAAAATTTATTAATTTAGATTCTAATTCCCACATGCAAAAATTTATAACTCGATATTATAAATATATGTCACTAGGTCTATAGTGAAAATACAGACACTAGACTTGTGACTTGAATATCACATTGCCCTTACATATCCCTACTCAATGATGTCATAACTATTCTTAAGTAATTTTACTTGATAAAAATGCACACTCTATGATCAATACTTAAAACATATTTCAAAACTATTCTAACCTCCCATAGGGACTTGGCGCATGGTGCCTTTGCTAGGACTAGGAAACAAGTATTCTAGATCTTAGTAGAGAATATAAATCATAAGCTTATAATTCCAACATTTAGTTATGAAAAAAATTTGTCATTCAAATTTTAGAGAAAATAAAAAGTCTCCTAATAATAAAGATAATTGGTTTGAATATCTTATTAATAAATGATAAAATGGTTAAATGCAAGAAACCAAAAATACTAATTTATATTTTTCATATTAAAAAATAAATTAATATTCTTTTCTTATACTTACATCCTTTTTCCATGTAATTATTACCAAAATATAATAAGAAAATGTACAAGGTAGAAGACTTCTCATAAATATCAGTGTAAAATGACATATATACACATGAACCAATTCCCACAAAATGATAATCTTAATAAACTTATAAAATAATAAAGGCCATATTTTAATTAAATAAAATCATTTTAATAATAAACTCTAATTATGAATCAAATAATAATGAGAATAAGTACTAAGAAAATTAATAACAAAATTGATGAACTCAATATATCCAATTATTAAAATAACCACTATGCTTAAAATTATCAATTGGAGTAATTCATTTATAAAATTAATAAACTAAATACCCCATTGAAATAAAATTTATATAATTTATTTATTTAATTACTAAATAAAGTATTACACTAAAATATTTCCACCTCATATGGATACAACAATCATGTATGTATACATCTATTCAACATTGGTGCTAGAATATGTCATTTACAAATAATAGTACAGCTATAATTACATTCAATACTACACTTGAAAGTTGCATGGAAATTGACTCTATCACATATATGCTCGACATATTTTAAATTACAATCAAAGGATTCTTTATGAATCGAATTACTATGTCATCATTCAAAACATCTTGAACTATAAATAAAACAAGTTGTTTTATTTCCCTACAACTGATCTTGAATAGAAGAAAAGAAATTAGAATATATATGACATATTTATCATATTCTGTCCATCCTTTATTTGATGCTTTCCTAGTATAATTAGACACCACTGTATTATTTGTGATTATAATATTTTTTTAGAATTATGCAAATCAACTTATTAATAGGTTGGTGCATCTTTATTTTACATGAGATAAATATAAATACAACAACACAATTTAACTATACTTACCAAGCCATGCAATGAAGATAAATTCAATGTGTTGTATTATCCAACACTATATAATTTAATGCATATAAATTTATCAATTGATCCACTCCAAGTTAAAATAAATAAGAATTAATAACTACTAGATAATTGCATCTTACTGGATTAGGAGGCTTTATTTCTAGTCAACTTGATTTGCTTGAAATCTGAGAGATTTCTTTTAATCTTCTACAATCAAACTAAAAACTTCTAGAATTATAATTCAATAGGTTATTTTTATTTATTTTAATAAAAACAAATATATATAAAACATGCTAAATTTTTCTAAGCATGACAAGCCATGCAAAATAAAATTTATAATATCTGCTAACCCTTTTTCCTAAAACAAAACTCATCTATTCATTGAGATAAATCACTAACTAATTACTAAGCTTAGATAATAGGATATGGCATATCTTGGAAAATTAACATTCTTCACCAATAACTTGCTAACTATTTGTAAAAATATTTTAGACTCTGACATCTCACCCCCCCCCACCCGTCAAACACCCGACTAACTTCTATTACTACCCTTTTTAACTTTTACACATAAATAAATTTTAAATTTGAAAAAGTGTAAAAAATGAAAATATTTTTATAATACCCCTACTAACATATTCGGATACATTTGAATCAAACCACCAGGGTAAAATAAATGATCAATCCTAAACTCTTGTTCATGAGTTACTCCACTATACTACCATACTTATTCGTTTTTGAAGCTGACATCTATGTTTAATCTTCATTTGGATGATATTTCCACTTAACCAAGTAATTAATGTAGTCTTTGCCTCTAGTTTTCTTGAAAACCTTCTTATCTAGAATGGTTTTAGGTTGTTTTGGTGGTTTCTTTGACAATAGTTTCTTCCATAACATTTCTTATTTTGATTCATCTTCAAAAATCCTTTCATATTCATTACCTCTTCTATAAGGATATATGTTAGTAACATTAAATATAGGTGAGATTATAATATCTACTAGAAGGTCCAATTCATATGCATTTGCTGAAAGCTTTCTAATTACTTTACATGGTCCAATATTTTTCAATTTTAACTTGTTATATTCCCCTCTTGGGAATATTTCTTTTCTCAAATGTGCAAGTAAAACATCTCCTACATCAAATTTTACTTCTCTTCTTTATCAATCTAAGTTCTATTTATATTTTTTGAGCTTTCCTGTAGCCTTTATTTTACCTATTCTTGGAGTTCTTCATAGCTACTAAAAATTATTCTACTTCCACATTTATTTTTTCTTGTTTACCTATATTTATAAATTAACAAATATGTCTAGGATGCATTCCATATAAAATTTAAAAATGAGTCATACTTGTGCTTCTATTTGTTGAATGATTGTATAAACTTTTTTCTTGTACTAAAACTTGATTCCACTATTTGGGATGATCACTCACCAAACTTCTCAAAATATTTACCAAGCTCCTATTGACCACTTCAGTTTGTTCATCTATTTGATGATGGTATGCAGAACTGAGAGTCAATTTTGTGCCCAGCTTATTTCAAAGATTTCTCTAAAAGTGCCCAAAGAATTTAGTATCTCTATCTAAAACAAGATTTTTAGGAAAACTATGCAATCTTCTTTGAAAAATAAATCAACTATGTGAGTTACATCACTAGTCTTATAACAAGGTATAAAATGAGCCATCTTCAAAAATCTATCTACTACCACAAAGAATAAATCCCTTTTTGTGTTTTTCTTAGACCCAAAATGAAATCTATACTTAAATAATCCCATGGTCTATTGGGAATGTGTAATGGCTAATATAACCGTGTGTTATGAATTCTTCCTTTTGCAAGATGACATACTCTACAACTTTCAATAAACTTATTTACATGAGTTATCATGTCTAGCCAATGACAAAAAGTAGTTACTTGAGACAATGTTTGATCCAAACCAGAATGTCCTTCAAGACTTAAACTATGATTTTCTTTGATAATATTTCTTGAATGCAATGTTGTTTGCTCTTGAATAAATATTGACCAAATTTGACCCTAGAGGACAAATTTGGGCCCCTATAAGCAAAAACATGTTTTTTAGGTGTTTATGAGTATAATGTTATCTCATTGGTTGTATTATAATCTATTTTATCTACTTTAATGTCATATTATCCTTGGTCTTGGTCATTTTCAATCTTTATGTCTCTTTGAGTCATTTCGGGGGGTCAAAATAGAAAATTAAATGACTTGTATGATATCTTAGAGAAATTTAAATGTTACAAAAGATGATTTCATGTATCATATGACGTAATAATTCTTTATTAGCTGTTACTAATATAAAAGTGGTAATTTCTTCAAAAAAAGGGAAATTTTCTTTTAAAAATGAGCATTTAATGAGGTGTATAGAATTGTATGGAATATTATAGTTGGGACATTTTAGGATAAATTTGATCAAGAAATTCAATAAATGAATAAAACAACTTATCTCTTCTTCTACTAGGCTTGGCAATCAAGAATGGCCTTGAAGTTTATATTTGGTATGGTCAGTAAGAGAGGTTCTAGGAAAATTGAAATAATGGGTGTCTTATAACTTAATTAATATTATATTTTATGATTTGTTTTATAATAATGGAGGTATGTGCTTTAATATCCATTCTTAAGAAGTTAAACTATCTATTTCACATGCTAATCTATGCACCCTAGAGGTTTTTCTTTGGTTTGGATAAGTACCTAAAATTAACTTGCTGATGTTGTTTTTAAATGATTTTAAATCCATATTAAAATGGTCCCCATACATTTTTCAAATTTTTCAAGATGTTTATATATGCAAATCATCTCAAGTTGCAAGTGAATGCAACATTTTGTGTTACAAGAAGTTTTTCGCCATTTTCAGGATCTTCATGCTTTGGTCATGGTTCCATAAGGTTGTGATAGTTTAATTATCATTTTTGAATTTACTCGAGATCCCATCACCTTTAAATCTCATCTTCAAAGGTAACATTCCATGAGTTTGCAACCATAACTATCATATAATTAGTGTGCTCTATGACTGTCATATATAATCATTTGAATGAGTAGTGTTAGGGTTGGAATACATTTATAAGAGATTAAAAAAGAGTATTATGGTGATGTAAAAATATTTATCACATGGGTGATCAAGTGGAGTTCATCAAACAGTATAAGATCAACATGAGGAAAACATTTTCTTGATACACTCAATTTCCTACTGTTAACATGCATGTACATGTGTTCTCTTGAAGAATAATCATGCTGGAAGAGAGTTTGATAGTTTTCTCAATATATTAGAGTTTCAAAGGGTGAATTTTAACCCTTGGTAATGGTTTGGAATTGATTAATAATCATATACATCTCACATACTAGCAAAATTTTATCCACTACCTCATTATGCAAAAGTACATCTATAGTTGGCACTAACAGAGAATTGAGGAATCATTTTAGAGAGGTTAGAACATGATTAAATCCTTAAATTAAGCTAATATATGTTAAAAATATCATGTAAAATATTTTGGATCATTGGGAAATTACGAATTATTTATATTTATGAGCAAAGTGAATGATTATGTATTCAAGGAATAAGCCCTAAAAATGGAAACAAAGGTCTAGGCCCTTTCTTGAGGTTTATCATAGAAGGTTGCACTAATTTCCAAGACCTAAGAGTATACTTTTATTCAATATCCCACATATTTATATCAACTTGAAAAATATGAGATGTGTTTGAGTTGAGGAGAGTGGTTTTCAAAATCCCTCAAGTTGCTCTTTGAACACTGAAATTCCATAGTGTTATCTACAACAAGTTGAGTTAATAACAGTTTTAGGCCTAATGAGTGGATTATATGCTTAAGAATAGGTTATAAATCCTTGTTTAACTAATTAAAATATACTTTCCATATAAAATCATCAAGGAATTTCATACAAGGGTATTTTGGATTCACCAAAGATGAGACAGTCTGTACACAGGCTTGGGCAAGCACCTACAACTAGTCTTCAAGATTTACACTTAGCTCTAACTACAAAAGAGAGAAGTGGAAAAACTCAATAATATGTTTGAAATATATTTAGTTAAAGGCATAACAATGATCATAAATTTATCCAATATAGTAGTATGTACTTTGTTTTAGGATCTGTAGTCACCTATAGTTTCCTGTTTCCTAAGAGGTTGATTTACAATTGAGTATTAAATTCTACACTCCCCCTAACAAATACTTAATTAGGGAAACATTTAATTTTTTATATATAGGGTGACCCAAAATGGATTAATAGATTAAAATAGGATGTGAAACCTTTTATAATAAGAACCTTACCTACAATATCTCATTGGCTTACAGTTGGTTATGTCTAATTTTGACAAACAATGAACAAGTTTGAGGTTCTAAGTGATGGTCTAGACTAGGAAAATTGAAAATTGGGTCCAAAAAATGTCAGGTTACCCTAATAAACACTAAGGGGATCATAATAATTATTTTTAAGCCCAAATTAGGTAATCATACCTATAGGTGACTTTGCAAACACAAAGCATAGTCAAAAGTCACATTCAAACTTGTAATATCAAGGTGTATGGAAAGGTAGGTAGAAGTTTCAATTAATAAATGGATATTGAATTGAATAAATCATTATAATTAAATTATATTTAGGATTTTTATAGTGGATATATAATAGAGAAGGTTTCAAATGATGTATTACACAGTCCATGTGGTAGAAATCTTGCACACACCTACTTTTTAGGGGTTTGCTTTATGTTTTAGAAGAATTGACGTGTAAAATGACCTAAAAAAGGGATATATTTTGGTATATATCATATTTTTCACTTATATGGACTATTTTTACACTCATCATTTATGATAAAATAGGGTAACTACCTTCTATTTTATCTCAGACAGAAGGTACTTCCCTAGGTAAATAAACTAGCAGTTTTGGATAATGGAGACAAAGGGTGAACCAAAGTTTATTTGGAATTAGAAAAGGAGGTTTTTGAAGTTGGGTAAAATAAAATATAACATGATCATCATTTTATACAAATATGAAACATAATAGGAAGTCCTAGACCATTAAGTATGCAAGCAAGTCTGTTAAGCATGGTTTAGACCTAAAGCCAAATAGAGAACAACTTTCAATTCTATTATGGTGTGAGAATTATAATTGATTGTATAATTTATATGGGGTAAAAATGATCTATATAATCTATTTGGATAAATGGAAATCCATCGAAAAGTCCTTTTGGGATTTAAGACAACTCAAGCCTGTTAAGCAAGGTTTAGGCCTAGTGTTCAAATGGGGAGTCATTCACACTTATAGCATTATATAACCAGTAGAATGGATTATATAATGTTTATAGGGTCACTTAAAACATTTAAAATCCTTAAAATTGTAGATAATTAACAAATAAATCAAGTTTAGGTTTAAAGACAAGACTAGGTGTGTGCAAATGGAAAGATAAGCTCGATGGAGTAACCTTGGAGTGTCATATTTACTCGAATGATTTTGATGGAGAATTAAGTGGATAAGATGAGCTGTAAAAGACCATAAACAACCATTTTTATTTTATTTTTTCCCTGTCTAATGTTCCATATTTATGAATGAACCTTAAGGGTTAAAACTGTCTAAAACCCTCTTAAATCCTTAGTCTATACCCAAGGAAGGAAATGAAAGAGATAATTCACTAAAATTACATATTTTCAAAATAAAAAGGATTGGATATTATATAATTATTATTAAATATTCCTATTGTCATGATTAGATGTATAGAATCTGTATGGACAAGGTACAAACTTACTTCCTTTGACTATTTTATGCATTATGCAAGTTCTAGATACTTTCAAGAGATGAAACCAACTTTAAGAGAAGTATTAAGACATTACATAACCCCTAATTTCATTTTAATACTTAAAAAAACCTCCTAAGTGTTCAAACAATAGCTTGCATCTCAGTCAATCAAAATTGGCATAGTGAACATGGCAGTGAGAAGGGTGAAAAGCTTCAATTGGGTTGTTTAAGGTATGACTGATGAATATAAGGCCATGGAGGGACTTATAAAGTATCATCCACTCCATTTTACTAATTTTCAAGAAAAAATTATTCCTTTTTGGAAGCCAAGTGTGAGGGGTGACTAAAAGAGGAGTTTTATTTGAGTGCAGGCAGTGATAGTTCATTTCTATATGATTCTCGATGATCGAGACTAAAAACAATACATGGAGAGACATGTTTGAAACCCTTACCAATTATTAAAATAATTATACATATCCCTAATTATTTTTGGGATTTTCAAATAGTGGTGAATGCTGAAGGTAGTTTTATTGTGCAAAGTGAGAACTCCTACGCCACCTTTCAAGAGTTTCATGACTTGAGGTGAAACTTGTGCTTCCTAAATTTGCATGATTAGTTTGAAACTCTTTTCCCATGTATAATTAAATCATTTAATTATATTTAAAATTATCATTGTGTTAAAATTGTCATTGTGACCTTTGGACTCTCTCTCTCTCTCTCTCTCTCTCTCTCTCTCTCTCTCTCTCTCTCTCTCTCTCTCTCTCTCTCTCTCTCTCTCTCTCTCTCTCTCTCTCTCTCTCTCTCTCTCTCTCTCTCTCTCTCTCTCTCTCTCTCTCTCTCTCTCTCTCTCTCTCTCTCTCAAGTTATATAGGAACTAGTCATTTTGGACTTTGTAAAAGATTCACTATGTGAGTATGGTGAAACCTTTCTCATTAAAATACCATGGATCAATAAAAACAACTAATTTTTAACTCTTTTATGAATTCTCATAGTTTTTCTTACTTATATGATTGATCCTGTTTAGTGATGACCCTTGTTTCATTAGCATGTTATCTTATTATTTCTAATCCTGTTTAGTGATGACCCTTGTTTCATTAGCATGTTATCTTATTATTTCACCTATTTGTAGCTATAAATATTCTTCTTGTAGGTCATGTAAAGTGTTCTATTGATGTGCTAATGTTGAGTGATTTAGTCTATTTAAACAGTGCCATTTTAGACTTCTTATTTAGTCCTCCTAGCCTAAACATTCATCACAACCTCATAATAAAATATTGATGTAGGAAGATGCAGACTGGAGAAGTGTATACTTGTTTAGTCCCTTGTTCTCATGTGTAGCATGTAGCTTATTAGTAGTCATCAAAAAAATTTGTGTATCACCTCCCTTAAGATAGTTTACTTTTAGTAATGATCTATAAGTGATACATTAAGGGAGATAGCCCTATCTATAGATTCACCTCCTTCTTAGGCTACCAATATCCTAGGGGTGTTTTAATTGTGAAACTTGGATGAGGAGAGATGAGATATCTCCTCAAAGGGTGCAAATCCAAGTGACAAAAATAACATTCTTTCTTATAGCATATAGTCCATCTAAGGACTCCTATCCCTATTTGTATTATTTTTGTAGACTTCATATGCTTACTTAAAATATGCATCATTTTCATACATTTCTATTAATGTATTAAATCCTGTAACATTCAATTGTATCTCTTATAAGATGAAACTTCTCCTTCTCAAAGAATAAACAACTTTGTTAGATTGGCTACTATTATGTTTAATAAAAAATGAAAACCCTTTCAAAAAAATCCACCCACTTAGCATGCCTTTTAATTAGTTTGTTTTGAGTGTTTATAAACTATAAAGCATGATTATCAGTAAACAAAACAAATTCCTTTGACATTAAATAATTATTCCACTTCTTCAAAACATGTACTATAACATAAAATTACTGATCATATGTTGAGTATTTATTTTTAGTTTCATTAAGATTTTCAAAAAAACATGCCATAAATTTACCTTCCAGACGTAACATAGCTCCTATGGCGGTACCACTTACATCACATCCCACTCAGAATAAATTACTAAAATTAGATAATACTAATATAGGATGCTCTATGATTTTTCTTTAAAAAATCATAAAAGTTATCTTAGCCACTTAAATCCATCTAAATGTTTATTTTATCCTTTTAATTATTTATACAAGAGGAGCACATATACTACTAAAATTTCTAATAAATTTCATGTAAAAACTAGAAAGGCCATGGAAACGTCTTATCTCAAATGGATTCCTCTGTGTAGGCCATTTTTATATAGCTTTTATCTTGTCCTTTTCCATATTTAACCCTTCTTTAGAAATTAAAAAAA
The DNA here is from genome assembly GCA_037957365.1 of Torreya grandis. Classification (NCBI taxonomy): domain Eukaryota; kingdom Viridiplantae; phylum Streptophyta; class Pinopsida; order Cupressales; family Taxaceae; genus Torreya; species Torreya grandis. The sequence continues at coordinate 669,526 of JARHVA010007278.1, read as the reverse complement.
CTAAGATAGATTAAATCTACTTTTAAAAAATACACTTTTTAAGGTTAATCGATAACCTTTCCTCCTGTAACTTCTTAAAAATAAATTCAAAATGTTCAAGATGCTCATCTCTTGATTTACTAAAATTTAGAATATCAAGGTAAAAAATAATTAATTTACATGTGAATGACTTGAGTACCTCATTCATAAGCCTCATAAAGGTACTCAGATAATTTGTTAAACCAAATGACATTACCAGCCATTCATACAAACCATCATTTATTTGAAATGTAGTTTTCCATTCATCTCCTTCTGTTATTCTAATCTGATGATATCTACTTTTTAAATATATCTTTAAAAAGTATATGGAACAACTCAAACAATCCATTAGATCATCTATTCTTGATAAAAACATCATATACCTGATACGAATTTTATTTATAGCCCTTGAATTTGTGTACATCCACCAACTTCCATATTTCTTTGGTGACAGTACAATTGGAACTACATATGGACTTAAAATTTCCCTCACTAGTCCTTTATCCAACAACTCCTAAATCTACCTTTCGATTTCTTCTTTTTCTTTTTGAGTCATCTTGTAAACTACTTTATTTGGAAGGTTAGCCCCTGGTATCAAATATATGTGATGGATAATACTCTTTTTAGGAGGTAATTCATTTCATAAATCATCTACTACAATATCCTCAAATTCACTTAGAAGATATTAAATTTATAAAGGTAATTCATTCATCTTATTAGTAGTGATTACAATCTTTATCTTACAAATAAGATCATAGATAACCTCTTCCTATTTCAGTTGTTGAAAAAAAAAATCCATTGATAAATAACACCTTCAAATTTTCCTCTACTACTACATCATCTTCTTTAAGGGGTGTTAGAATATGCTTCTTAATATCTTTTTCAAATATATAACTGTTTTTTATACCATCATGTATTACTTTCATGTCATAATTCTAGGGCCTTCCTAAGAGAACATGATAAACATCCTTAGGCATTACATAACATATAACTTCATCCTTCTAACTCCCTATTTTAAATTATACGTACATTGTTCATTAACAAGAATCTAATGAGGTTTAAGTAACAAAGAATCTTTATAAGGAGTTGAATGACTCACCCTTTTTAAATTTAATTTAATTACCATTTTTTTGGATACTAGATTGTTTATGCTACCACTGTCAATAATTACCTAACAATAGTTACCTTTTTATTTTCAAGTGGTTCTAAACAGTGTTGTTCTTTGAGGTGGTTCCTTGATCTCTTTAGTAGGTTTCAATAAAACCCTATTCATTGGAAATGTATCTCCTACCTTTGGAACATCTTAATGAGGAGGTCAACCTACACTTTTTTCATCTTCTACTTGGGTAAGATGAACATTTCCCTGACTTATAGATGGACTTTCAAGACATTTAAAGGATCTATGTCTAAATTTTCCACACTTGAAGAATTTACCAATAAACCTCCTACCTCTATTAAATAGTATTCTACCTCTGAAGGAATACCTACCTCTTGGTGTGAATTTTTATCTATTTTTCCTTATGATTTTAAGGCATATTCATATGCCTCTTCCACTTACATAGGAATGAGAAGATTGATCTCATCCTGAATATAAAATTTCAAACCATTTGTATATCTTTCCACCTTTTCTACATAATCTTCAATATGCCATGCTATTATGGTTAGTCTATAAAAAAAATTAGTATATTCTTTGACAGACATTTCTTTTTGTTTCAAATTTTTCAATTTATTAAAATGATTAGCTTGATAATCTTTTATTATAAACTTAAATTTTAAATTGGCAACCATCATGTCCCATCTATTGATCTTTGACATTCCATTTCTTCTTCTTTCTTCCTGAACTCCATCCCACCACAAGGGATGCATGACTCTTCAGTCTAGTCATGGCAAACTTAACATTTTTATTATTATCAATTCCTTTATATTCAAATTATTTGTCCATTCCCTTGATCTACTCAATAAGTTCTTCCATAATGGCTCAAATCATTCTTTATTCCACTATTTATTTTTATTATTGACCAACTATCAATGGAGAAAATACCAAAAAACTACATTGTAAAGGAAATATTTGACAAAACTATAATATTTTATTGTTTTAGATAATTTTGACAATGATGAGTAAAAGATTTATAAGCTTTTATGGTGGTTACAATTTAAAACTAACCTATGAACCAATTTTTATTTTTAAAAAAAAATTAATTATTAATTATCTAAATATTAATCTAAAAATATAAAATAAAATTATTTTGGATTATTAAATGACCCAAAAAACTCCCTCTTGATCCAAAGGGGTATAAAAAACTAGAGCAAAAAATTGTGAGTCATCCAATTAAACTCTAACATAATTACAACTAGTACACTGTGCATCTTGAACTGATCACATCCTTATTATCTCCTCACTACAATAGAACATGATCATGCACTATCCAACTACATCGATCCTCACATAGAATCTATCCAACAAGTGACTACCCTTTGTACTATGTATGGCACATCTCAAACTGATGCCCAACAATCACCAACGTCTCCCACAGGCCTTTACTCAGCACTAACAATGGTATAAATAGAATGTTGATAAGTACCTTACATCAACGACTGATCAAAAAATCTAATATGCAATATATTCTCCCACTATCAGATAAGATATGAGAAGTTGTGCAACAAAAAAACCAAACATAGACCACTAAAATGTTTCACATCAAAGATCATAAAAACACTACATCTACAAAAGAAAAGTACACAAGTAAAACTTACTATTCACATCCTAAACCCATACTCCAAGTGAATAGCTAATTGGATAAGGAAAAACATCCTTCAACCTCTATGGATCCTCTAACCTCCAATTTGCTCAGTTTAGCTTGTTAGATCCTCATGGACCTGTAAATGCCAAAATGTAATACCATAATCACCAATAACACAAGTGGTGGGACACATCATTAGAATATATTTTTGATGTATACAACATAGTTTTACTATTTGAGAAAAAAATTGGGGTTTCAGATTCTACCACAAATGCACCTGATTGCACTACAATGCATAGTTTATTCAAAATATGTGGAAAACATATTTTCACATGTCATAATCAAAAAATACATGCGTAGATGCTCTTAGAAATCCACTTACATTAAAAAATGAGTGGTTATTTAAGTATATGATAATTTAAAATGTTGTTCCTCTGTCAAGCTAGATAGACCTCCCCACTCGCCAATGCTAATTCAAAAAATTTGACTAGTTTATGGGGATTAAAATTGCATATCAAGAGATAAAGTATCCCTCATTTCTTATACTCATTGAAAATCTATCTGAGTCTAGTTTTCAAAAAGGGAAATTTGGCAAAATGATATGACAATGTGTTGAAGATATGGTAGAGATGGTCACTGCAGGTACACAATTTCCTAGTTTTCAGAATTAATTCAAATAATCCTTTTGCAAAAAATTTTTTTTGTCACTTTTGAAGGTTGAACCCTTAACCTCTTGCTACAAGTGACTTAACAAAATGTCCTTTGACTAACTTAATTACAACAAAGTTGAATACAAATCAATAATATTTATCAGATGACCTTAACTCTATATATATATATATATATATATATATATATATATATATATATATATATATATATATATATATATATATATATATAATGTGAAAGCAATTCACTCATTGTTTCACCCACCCAAAAAAAATCTTATTGATGATAAATAAATTATTATCACACTTTTGAGCCTTATTTCTGCTCGGAATGCTATAAGAACTTTGTTGCTACATCAAAATTATACTACCTACATGCACAAATATATTCTAAATATTCCTAAAAATTTGTACAAACACCATAGATGAGGATTGAAGCCATACAAACATATATTTATCTAAATTTTAATCAAAGTTATAATAGATGGGGTGTCATTATTGCATGTGGAGACTTTATAAGTTTAGGCAAATACCGTACAAGTCCAAAAAATTGGGAGTTAATTATTTTTAGAATAATTTAATTTGAGTTTCAATGCATGTAATTCAATTTTAGACTGCCAAAAGGGATTTTAATTCATTCATATGATATTTTTATCAGGTTGGATATTTTTGAGTTCATACATATGAGAAGCAAGTCTCTACAACTCAGAAAAAAGATTTAGAAGCTTTGTGGAATGATTTTGGAGGAGATTTTTTTTCCTAAATAGAAGCTACAAAACATATCAAAACTTAGAAAATCTATTCAATTTTATTTTTCATATATATGCAGGTCATATAGTTCTAACTTTGTCATATAATTAAAAATAAATAAAACTTTACCATATGCTTTCTTGTGAAGTGTCTTTTCTTTCTATCCTCTTTCACAATAAAAATTTCTTTTTTTTTAATCCAAAAAAGTTGTGCAAATTTATTCAATTCTCCATGTCATGGCTCTAATACCACTGTTGGCCCACTATCAATGGAGGAAATACCATAAAACTATATTGTAAAGAAAATATTTGACAAAACTATAATATTATATTGTTTTGTATAATTTTTACAAAGAGGAGTAAAAGCTTATAAGATTTTATGGTGGTTACGGTTTACAACTAACATGTGAACCAATTTTTATTTAAAACAAAATAAATTATTAACTAATTAAATATTAATCTAAATATATAAAATAAATTAAATTTGAATCATTAAATGACCCAACACTTATACCACCAATTCTTCATTTGGTGACTCTTATTCTCTATCCCTGACTTCACCCATGTTAATGCCTCTCCTCTGAGCCATTTATCGATTTTGTAATCTAGCTATAAGATTCCTTATTTATTCCATCACTGCTACTTGCGTAGCTTGACCTAGTTGTCTCCTTCCTCTACCTCTTGATATCATTACAATCTTTAATATCTATCTCTGCTCTTAGATCTCTAGATTGGGCACAATCTAGTGCTATGATACCGCAAATGGATGAACTCAATATATCCAATTATTAAGTCAACCACTGTGCTAAAAATTATCAAGTGGAGTAATTGATTTATCTAATAAATACATTAAATACTCTGTTGAAATCAAATTTATACAAATGATTTATTTAATTACTAAATAAGTTATTGTGATGAAATATTTCCACCACATATGGATACCACAATTGTGTATGTATACATCTCTTCAATGTTGGTGCTGAAATGATTTACAGATGATACTACAGATATATGTACATTCAATATTACACTTGAAAGCTGCGTGGAAATAAACTCTCCCACATCTATGGTCGACATATTTTTAATTATAATCTAAGGATTCTTTATGAATCAAATTACTTTGATATCATTCAAAACGTCTTGAAGTGTGAATAAAATAAGTCCTATTTTCATGCAACTAATCTTGAACAGAAGAAAACAAATTAGAATATATATGATATATGTATCATATTTCATCCCTCCTTTTGATGCTTTCCTGGTATAATTAGACGCCACTATATTATTTCTGATCATAATAATTTTTTAGAATTATGCAAATCGACTTATTAATAGGTTGGCGCATCTTTCTTTTACATGAGAAAAAAATGAATATAACAACATAGTTTAATTATATTTACCAGGGCATGCAATGAAAATAAATTCAATGTGTTGTATTATTCAACACTAGATAATTTAGTGCATATAAATTTCTCAATTGATCCACTCCAGATTAAAATAAATAAGAATTAATAATTGACAAATAACAGTCTTACTGATCAAGAAGCTTTTCTTTTAGTGGACTTAATTTGCTTGGAATCTAAGCCATTTCTTTTAATCTTACGTAATCAAACTGAAAACTCCTACAATTGCACTTCAACAGGATATTTTTATTTATTTTAATAAAAAGAAATATATCTCAAACATACTAAATTTTTTTAAACACGTCACACTATGTAAAATAAAACATTTTTAAATTTATACTATTTGCTTACCCTTTTAATTTGGAATAGAACTCATTTATTCGTCGAGAGAAATAACTAACCAATTATTAAACTTAAATTTCAGGGTATGACTTATCCTGAATTATTGACAATCTTCACTAACAACTTACTAAATCATTATACAACTATTATATACTTTGACAAGTCATACTTGCCAACTTGTCGGACACCCAACTAACTTCTATTACTATCCTTTTTAACTTTTACAAACATTAATAAATTTTTAAAAATATGGAAAATAAAAATAATTTGATAATGCCCCTGCCAATATATTTGGATGCACCTGCATAAAAAATGAATAGATTCTATTCAAATGTAACTCAGCCGAAAGTGTTAGTTGCTTTATACGGTTTTAAGGTTACATTCTTGTGAAACCCCCTCATACGTTTCAAAAAAATTAATCTATTATATCTGGGAAAGTATTAAGACGGCTTGCACTCACGCATCATATTTAATCAACCTGATTGTTTAAAAATATATTGAACATGACAAAGTTTTCAACCCACGCATTATAGAATCATAGCATTCCTCCCCAAAGCGGTAATGTGCATCATTTCGCTTTTCCCGTGCTCAATGTCAGGCTTTTGCCAACCATGAAAGAATAATAGCTTAGGAGCTAAGACCGTTCTTAATAATTACACACCTTTTTCCTTTTTTCTAAAAAGGTAAATACCAAATACACTTACAATTTAATCTGTGAATATTAAAATTGTTGGGCAATTTAACCACACAGACTACGTAAAACATCTATGGCTGCATAATTGTATTTTTATATATTTTTTCTAATCCTATAAACACTATTAAAAGTAAAGTGATTTTTTTAAAAAATAAATCATTTAAAATTTAAAAAAATACTATAATAAACGTATTAGCATTTGAAGGGATAATAAATAAATGACTGTCAACAAAAGAATATAATAAATATATAAATTATATTTTAATGTTTCTTTTTCTATTAGTTTAAGTTGGTTTTTTGTCCAATGAAAATCGGTTTTTGAACAAATTTATGATATGTTGGGTTCCATGGAAGATCAAAATGGTTACTTTAGAGATCCGGGTTTCATACTTCTTTAGTCTTGGATGATTGTCAGCGCATCTAAAATTGATGGATATTTTGTTGGTTTTGGGACCTGTTGGAGACCTTACAGGGTTTTTTCTCTATATTTAAATTTGGGGACATGGACCTCCATTTGTGTCCACATTGGTCCTCAATCCTGTCAAAATCGAGAATTTGGTCCCCTCGAGCCCTGGAGTGTTTGTTTCGAGACCTAGGCCTCTTACTTCATCGGCCCACCCTGGTTTTCAATTTCTTTAAAACCGACTGTGTACCACAGCAGTAAACAATGGTTGTTGTCTACTTTAATTATGAGACAAGGGCCATAGCCCTTCCTGTCCAGGGTGATTTTGGTCCAGTTAAAACTAGTTGATTTCTGCCCCATTCAAATGCGTTAGTTCCCTCTTTTCTGTCCAATTTTTGATTCATCTAAAACTGGTTGATTTTTGTACTAGAGAAATGCGGTACAATTGCCTGTTTCTTCGTGGTTCCTTTTTTCACTAGGCCTTTCTTCTCCTTTTTTAATGGTTCCTTTTTTCGCTGGATCCTTTTCTGACTCCTTGGTTTGCTATTCCTTTTTATATATATTATTCTTTAAAAAAATACGGATTTCCTATATATCTGAACTAAAATTGACACCAATTAAAAATAAAATTATCTAAATCTAAATAAATATATAAAATATATTTTAACGTTTCTTTCTTTATATTAAGATTCAAAAGGGTAATGATAAACAAATAACTGTCATCAAACCAATTTTATCATCTCATGGGCGCGGTTGCCTATTCCATGCGCTGTGAAGTCCTTCATCATAAATAATAGCTGCTATCCTAGGTGACGTTTTGAATTGGGTTGTTCTTGACTTTGGATGGTATAAAGATACTAGGGTGAGTGCCTTCATCACAGGTCCTTAGTCTCATAATACGGGATCTTCATTATTACAACCATATGATGTTAACTAATTTCCTTAGATATTAGAAATTCAAAGATAATCTTCCACACTAGAAATCCAAATAGAATCTCCCATAGGATGAAGTCTTCTAATCTCTATTGCATATTCATTTTATAATATATATATTTTTATTTGTAAATATTTATTCATTTACATTTTTTATTATCATATATATTGTCTTTATAAAGTTATGTTTTCTCATTTTGCTTTTTATTATTATTTAGATTTTAAATGTAATTATTTATAATATATTAATAAATTAATTTAAAAATAAAAATAAAAAATTGATAAAAATTATATTAATTAATAATTTAATTAATATTTCCTTTAAAATTTACTTTAATCAAAAGGAGAATAAAAAATCAACCACGCAGTACTCTTATTTTGGGTTCTAAATTTTTTAACAACTCAAAATAAATAAAAATGAATTTCATATAAAAATAATTTAAGATAAATGAAATTATCTAATGACAGTTAACTATGACGTTACATATTAATATGCTAACACAATATAAATATAAAAGTTACAAAATCCTATACCAAAATTTGGCATCAATAAACTCGTATTTAAATAAGTTTGCCAACATGTTCAAATCTTTATCATCAAGTTTTTTTTCTTCCACACAACTACACCAACAAAATAAAACTTTTACGTAAATTTAATTCCAAAAACGCGGTCTTCTAATAAACATACCATAACACAAAGTCACTAAAAAAGAGAATTATGTTGAAGAACTTGACATGACCAAACTACATTAGAAAGACCCACTTATCTAAGGGCCACGATAGTTAAAATTACCTCTTATATACACTAAGTGTAAAAACCATCAAATTCAACGATTAAACAAGATTTACATTTTTAAAAAAATAAAAAATAGAAAGAGGATTGCATCTTCCATACTATAAAGCACAACAACATTATACTTTAATCATATTAATTATATTTTGTATGAAGTAATATTAACTATTATGGTAGGGGAAACATTAAAATAACTTTATAAAAAATTTATTTAAAAAAATCAAAAATATTGATACAAGTATAACAATAATATATTATAATTTTCAATGTATTTTTGAATGATTTAATTTTTTTGTTTCAAATAAAATATAAAGTTTACAAAGAAGAGTAAATAAATAGATACATACATAAATTTATTTTCAGGTATAAATAAGTTTATAAGAAAATAAAATTTGACATTTTTTCTTGCCTCACAAATGAAAATTAGATTTCAACGCTAAAATTAAAGAGTTATATTATTTCCAAGCTATAGTAATATTGGCTCCACTCAAACTTTCCTTATGAGACATTTTATCTCTTTATGATGAAACATCATTATAGCTTCAACATTTCTTTAAAAAAATATTGGGAAAAAGTTAAGATCGACACCGAAATATGATAGTTGTATTTGTAGAGTGACTTTAATTTGAGCTTAATTCATTACATAATGACCCATTGCTCAGTGTTTAACTTATGTGTATTAAATTATAAAAACGAATCATTAAAATTGTTTTCATAGATGATGAATTATTATATAAATTTTATATTTCAAAGATGTGGTTAGTGACAATATTAATTTGGATTAAAAATATATTAAATGAATTTCTGTATTTTTATAAAAATATTGAAATTAAAGATAAAAGAGTTTAACGCTATCAAATGCAGTAGATAAATATTTGTAGAATAAAATCACTAGCATGGGAAAAGTATTCACATAATCACTTTGATTTACTGACTACTTACCATTTCGTATATGCTACCTGGTCATTAGTGGACCAATGTATTCTCGTAGATAAATATATGACTATATGGTACAAACTAATCATAGTAAAAGTATATTATGATCATATTCATCCTTAAACTTCAAATAATGATCATTGATTAAGTATGGAATGGAGGTTTCATTCTTATAAGTAAATAACTTATATTATTTATTATATCTTATTAATTATTTAATCTTGTTTTAACTAAAATCCTAAATAACTAAATGCATTATTTAGCACAAGTATATAAATAATTTGTTTGACTTTTTCAATGGACAACATAAACTATTCAAGTGTAACAAAGAATATTTATATTTATTGCATACTAGTGTCGGATTTGAAAATATCAAAATAGTTTATAAATAAACTTCTCCATAGGATTCCATTCCGAGTGTAATTACATAGACAAAACTCACATTAGACATAACCTCCTCCAAGCACCAAACTAAACAAACCACCTAAACTCTTCCCATTTATCTTTGTCACTATATTTTTACACTGAAGGAGTTTCCTAAAGATTCATCTAATAAATTTGTGTTAGGAAACCACACATTCTACAATTATATAAAAATAATTGAATATAACTACATATATACTTAAACAAATAAATTATTAATGTACATGAGACAAAACATATAATTTATGTGGTAAAACCTTAGCATGTTAAGGAAACATTGACGGTGCAAGATATCAAACTCTATTAATTTTGAGATGAATATAATAAATAAAAATTCACTATGTAGATTACATGTGGACTCTAGAAAGATAAATATGCCTAATTGGTAGAGCACCGTTAGGATTCCTCCTCCTAAAAATAGAGTGGAAAAATGTCATTAGGAAATTTCTTCTAAAAATAAAATACGGTGGAATTCATCTTCTTAGAAATAATAGGGGGTGTTTCCCTCGACACCATCCTTTGTAGAAAGGTGATCTAAACTGGACTAGAATAATATTCCAAAATTTAACTTTGTTGTCACATATCTAATAATTTGCTATAGATTAAATATAAAAATAATCACATATTATGACAAACCAATAGAGTGATTTGAACCTTCAATTTAATATCTCAACTGAACATGCATGCAATGTAAGAGTTTAAGAATAATTTACCAAAGAATGTCTAGGGTAAATTTTAACATCAACATGATGAAACTATTCTAGTTTATTTGAACATGGATTAGTGTCATCGATAATTATGTTGGGTTCCTGATACTGAGGAGCCAGCGGTAAGAAGAAGTAGATAATTTGAGAGGATTGTTTACTAGAGAGGCATTTATATTCATTGGGATTTAACATGTAGCTAAAACATTTGATGATCGACACTTTCATTGACCAAATCATACCAGATATTATCACATTTGATGTCAATAAATTGTCAAAATAATGGTAAATGATGATGAGGCAGTTAAATTGTTAGGTGGTTAGTGTGACCATTGGATATGGGCAGTTTATTAGATAAATCTTAATTCATTGGAAAATTTAATATTTAATTAAAAAAATTCAACTTGACATGATTATTATGTAAAATAATGAATAATTCTAGACCTCTTTCATTATTTATACACATTTGTTTTTGTAGGTCATTACAATTTATAATTTACAGAATATTAATAAATATTATATAAATAAATAATAAAATACACAAGAATATATTATATGATATAAAATATAATACTATACTAAAATTTCTATATAAATAATATTATTAATATAATATAAATTATATAAACATTATAATATACATTTTAATCTTGCATATAATTAATATTATCTATACTATACTATTATTTTATACTTATATTATATTATTATAATATTATTACGGCATCAAAAACCCTCAACACATATGTTAGTATAGATTTTGATTGATAATAAATATTGTGGGGTCCATCACCCATTTAGTAAAATTTTAAAATAGATATGAAAATGAAATTCATAATGAATAATATCCAAGTTATTTCCAAAAATGACAAATTCCAAGAAAGGAGCCACCACTATGTAATGTGGTGTCCTAACAAAAACACATGTATTGATACAAAAGACAAAGAGAGATAGATAAATGATGATGATGATGATGATGATGATGATGATGATGATGATGATGATGATGATGATGATGATGATGATGATGATGCAAACACCATTTAAAGGTGAGATATTCTCCAATGAGAAGTCATTAGCAGCCTCAACCACATAATTTGATGGCATGAAAATAATAGTTTCACCATCTTTTCTACTACCAGAAGCTCTAACATCAAAATCACCAACCCATGATGTAATCTTGATATAGATTCTCATAACAAACAATTAAACCATTTAATCTTCCACCTCGTGTTTTACATTTCACATCTCATGTAATCTCTCACTCACATGTTTATCATTTCAAAATATCATATTGCCATAAAAAAATTGGTCATTTCAAGGTTTGAATCCCCTTAATTCGATGCATCTGGTGTTTCCCTCCCCATAAGAGATCAAAGATACTAAGATATACATAATGTTGAATGTATATTTATGGATAATTCGCTTCCCCTTCTTGTCTATATTTGATACTCACTCAAGAATTCTATGGGAGGTTCTTAGGTTAATGACCTCAATCCTTCTCCTTATCCTTGTAAATCCTTATTTTACATCCACTTGGAGGAGGAATTTAAGTTCATGTCCAGATTAAAACTCCCAAATATATTTTAGGATGAGAGAGAGAGAGAGAGAGAGAGAGAGAGAGAGAGAGAGAGAGAGAGAGAGAGAGAGAGAGAGAGAGAGAGAGAGAGAGAGAGAGAGAGAGAGAGGTATGGCCTCCTTTAATTTATCAATGTTCATTATTCTAAAAATCCACCTCATTGGGCTGGCATTTCAAAATTGCTCCTACAATTTATCTATGAAGGATAAGGCCTCACACATCCTTTCTTCAATCTGATAAAATTATTTCATAAGAACCTTCCCCTTGTTTCTCTAACAAAGAATAGAAAATCCTACTAATTTTTAATCTCCACTTTCTTAAGGGATTTCTGAAGCCCATCTTGAAAATGGGGTCTCCTAAATGAAACTGCCATAGACCAAGTACACTCCTTATCTTTAAGAACCCTTTAAAAGTTTGATATAAAGGTTGAAACCAACTAAAATTTACCCTTCACTTGTAACAAACATAAAAATAGAAAGGCCTCAAATCACCTTGTTGTGTTTAGAATGTTTTTCATTATATATCCAAACAATAGATTTTAGCATGCTTTCGAATGTTGTCAAACAAAAGACCATTTATATTTTATCTAACTATAAGTAAAATAGGGTCTCTAGATCCATGAACCTCACCTCTCCTTCAAATTAGAGCCTAGATTCAAATAAATAATAACACTCCATCTTCTCTTAGCTTACAAAGGTCATGAATAAAACACTAAGCTATATAAAAAAGAGAATCAACTAGTCTTATCCAAATCCATTAAGCTAGGCCAAGAATACAATAAGTTATTAGAGAGGTCATCTAATTATGATATTCTATACTCTATCAGGTCATAATCCATTGATTTAACCTCTCTAAAATAATGGGAAGTAGACCAAGAGGTAGGATAATGTAGACTTCTCCATGCTCTATCCAAGATGTGTCAATGGTTCCATACATTGGACCTATGATTTAATACAAATCAAACCAAACCATACCAGCTCCATTGATTACAATATGATCAATATCTCACTAGCCAACCAATTCAATCCCAAGAGTTATCACCTATGTCTTAGCATCATTGTTCATCCCATATACAAGCATCCAATAAACATCCCTAACAAAGGAGCTAGATCGATCCCTAATGATGCAACTAGCTGTCAAAGCCCTAGGGTTTCCTCTAGTAACCTTATCATAACTAAAATTGAAAAATGTAGTTAGAGGAGGAGACCAAATTGAGTTACTAACCTTACTTCTTGTTTTCTAATGTACCTTTGATCCATTAATAGGATGTTATATATTATAAGATATTATAATAATTTAAAATATTATACAATCTATAATATAATAAATTATTTAACATTATATATAATATATTATAAAAACATTATAATATATATTATAATATTAATTTTCGTATATATAATTCATATTAAATATATTATATTATTATTTTATACCCATATTATATTATTAATATATATTAATACAATGTGGAAACTCATCATCATCGCTATTGGTAAACCAATAACTCCATTGATGTGGCCATCGATTGCAAGTAAAATCATTTTATAATTCCTCATGGAATTGATAGTTGTTCCCAACTTCGATAACTACATGTTCATATATTACAACCTTGTCACCATTTTATCCAACACCACCACAAATCCCTTGATCTCTACATTTTTTTCAATTGATTCTTCGCCCTTAGTGCAATGACTCAATCACATGATCTTTGTTATCACACTTCACCATCATCCATTTTTTGTGATGTATCTATAGATTATTCTAAAGTCTTAATGTTCGTGGAAGTTAAATGACATTATCTATTTCACTGTAAAAAAGGATCAACAATTTTTATTATTCAAATGACGTCCGATAACTTTTCCAAGTATAATTTTTTTCATTGTCTAGGATTTTTCTATGCCATTTTTTATTTATATTGATTTCTGTGTTTTTTTTAGGTTTTTACCTATTAATTATATTTTAACTTCTTAAAATCTTAGTTTGAATTTTACAGGGCATTCACAAAATAATTATCAACATTCATCCATTTAAAGAATTGACATCTCATTTCCTGCATCATAGTTTGACCTTGTATAAGGTATTTAGATATTATTTGCATTTGTCATGCTATAATTTTGTTTTTTTCTTTTGAAATTATTTTTAAAAAAATTGAAAATATTTCAATACTTACTAAGAAGAAATTAAGAAAAAAATAAAACACTTAAAACAAAAAATATGTCTCTACACTTTGTATTCGATAGGAAATTTTTTTAATGGAAAGGTCATGGCTATAAAGATTAATTACATCCAAAATAAACTTAATTACATTCAAAATCATGTGAAATTTTATGGATTTATTATGCACATCATATATGGAAACATTAGTAACATATGTTTTTAGTTTTTCTATACCAACAAGTTTTCTTCTTACAATCCCTTTGGCTTTGCCCATTAGCGTTTCCATCTCCATCTTGTCTACAAGTCTACACCAACACATGGTTCAATGGAAATTAGTTTGTTACTAATTGATTATCTCTCAAATGCACATGTGTATATGTTGACTAATAAATCATTATGTTGAGCAGTACACATGGTGACTATAATTTTTCAAATTATCAACTCCAAGTTTAAAACCCCTTGACTTACCCATATATGGGATTGTTGATTCAAATTTTAAATTGGGATTTAAGAAGAAACCCTAGGTTAGGAGTTTTAATATTCATTCTTTGATCTTATTCTCATATATTCATTACAACATCTATCCCTTTCATTACATAATACACTAGCAATGAAGCCAATGAACGATCCCTAATTGAAGTCCTTTTCCTAGACAAATATCAGGAAGAGTCAAATATAGCACTCAAAGTTTGGTTAAAAGAGATTTATTAATATTTATTAATGCATATAAATAATGGAAAAATCCCCATTGCAAGCTCAAATACCTTCTACAACCCAATTTATAAGCTCAACATTCCTTTCCCCAAATCTCATTCACCCATTACTTTAGGGAAGCTAACATTTGTGTTGATCTTCTCATTAACATTAGGGTGAATTTGTGATTTCTCAAGACTTGAGAGTATATTACTTCAATATTTTCCTAGGATTTATAATACTCTTACTTGATAGGTAGAATGAATAAAAAAATATTAAAATGTCAAAAATGATGGAAAAGATGAAGTTGTAAAATCATAATATAATAAAAACCAAATCATGCCATACCACCATAACCATTTTCATATATATCTAGCCACATATTTTCACACTCAAAACATTCATCACCCTTCTTTTACTACTCAAAATGGCATTGGCTTGGTGGCAACATGAATTTCCATGATTTCCTTCCCTGCCACATAATTGACTCACCATTAATGGTCTCCCTAGTTGCATGCTCAAAACTATTTAAACTCTTTTGAACCTCAACATTTTAATTTAATTATATCCACATTGTCCTTAGTTATTTGTTTCTCTATATTTCACTCTTTTTCCAACATTCGTAGTTTTTTAATCCTATTTCAATTGCCCATTCCTCAAAGATTCTTACCTTTGCCATCTCTTCATGCCCCTTTCACACCTAACTCCTAATGGATGATGGTCTCAAGGAACATTTTATTCACATAGATGTCCTAGATAATTTATTCTATAAGGACATTTGATTGTTTTATAAAATTTCATTATTATCATCTTTACAACATCCTTCATTAACTCTATCTCAGTTATTTTTTGTGTTGTTTAGTACAAATCAATTTATTGTTAATATGACTTTTTTTTTTCTCTCTCTATCATTTTGTACCTCTTTAATATTTATAACAAGAAAAAAAAATTTACTTTTTTGACATATTTTGAAAAAATAATATAAAAATGAATGAATTCCAAATAAAATACATCATTTTACCCATTAAAAAATAATCAAACTATTTAACTTTAATCCTTATTAGGGTGACAAGCTAAAATATTTTTAAAAGTAAATTTCTTGAGCACAATTTTCTCTCATCCCTTTCTAAAATGAGCAATTTATATCCCAAAGTGGTGGCGAAAGCTGGTGGTATGGCATTTCAATAATAAAATTGTTAGCATAAGGAGGATGGGATGTTAGATTCTAAACCTAAGTAAGTGAATGTGGCACTTTCAACTAGCATGTGACCTAGTCCACTTTACAAGAAATGGGAGGATGATCAAAGAGACTGAATTCAAAATAGACATAGATAAGAAAGACATTAATGTTCTAACAACATATAAAAATAAATTTATAATAATTAACGAGTTTTACCACCTCATTTAAACACCAAATCAAAGTGGTGGATTTCCACCTAATTTAAACACCTCAATTACATGCTTGATTGCATTGGTTTAAAGTTAGTAACAAGACTTCCAAATATTTTTTCAAATCCTATGGGCTAAATAGCCCTGAGACTAGACCAAGGCCATTAATTCAAATCAACTAGGCTCACCTCTCTTATAGACATCTCATCAACATTTTTGGATCACTTTAGGAGGAAATAATGGAAAGGTATTAGGAACTATAGGAATGCCCCAATATGGTTACCAACAAATTAGAGGTTGTAGATCAATAACTATGTGATACACCATTGAGATTCTAGGAACTCATAGAAGATCTTCACTACATGAGCACTAATAATGCCCCTAGATTTTATTGATTTCCATTTGAATTCTACAAATCTAAATGGGAATTTGTTGCACATGACTTACTTCATGTTTATAAACAAGCCATGCAAAACCATTCTTTAGGTGCTATAATCAATCAAGATAATATCAAATTCATACCTAAATATAGACTTCATTAATATTTGGTAGCCTATCTCCTTATTAAATGTATATTATTAAATCCTTGCTAAATCTCTTTCTAATCATCTTTGTCTCATTATCCCTTAACTTATTAGAGCATAGAAAATGTGATTTATTAGAGGTCAGTATATTATTGAGAATCTTATTGATGTCTTAAAAGGAATGGAATGGGATATATCTTCAAGTCAAATAATAATATTCCATAGGTTGGAATTTGAAAATGCCTATGATCATATTTAATGGCCTTTTATCTTCGCCATGCTAAAGGCTCTTGGTTTTGGCCAATTCTCTATTCAAGTAGTCCAAACCTTATTAATAGATGAATCTTCCTAAATTACTATTAATGGTTTCAAATCTAATAACATTTATTTTATTTCTCCATTTGATAAGGTTTCCCTCTTCTTCTAGCTTTGTATGTCCTTTGTGTAGAGGCTTTAGGACGTGTTATTGCCTCTAGAGTTATGCATGGTCTTGTTCAGGGTATTGTTTTACCTAACCACTCTTCTCAGTGCATGAATGGATACTTTGTTGATGATTCCTTCCTCATATTTTAAGAACAATAAAATAACTTTTTTCATAATATATGCAATGCCTTGATATCATATATTTATCCTCTAGGTCTAGTATTTAATGGACTAAGGATCAATGTTTTAGACAAAGCATAATTTCCATGCCTGATTGGTTCCTCTAATTTTAATGGAAATGGATTGTTTGAGAAGAACAATTAAAGTTTAAAGGCATACCATTTACCTTTGATAGTTTTTATATAGAGCTTTGGTATTATGCTATCAATCATGTTGATAATAAGTCTAAATACTTGGTTACCAAGCCACTCTCCTTAGTATGGAAATCATAGTTTTGCACCAAAATCCTATAAACTACCCATGTCTATTACTCTTTCTATTGGGCTCCTTCTAATTATTCCTATGATAGGCTATGTATAATTCTTTGGAATTTCCTTTGGTCTAAGGCCAAAAATATTAGGTGATTCCATTAAGTTGTTTGGGACATTCATCTCTACCCTTGATATAAAGGAGGTATGGGAATTATTGTTATTTATAGGCAAATGGGTTGTTAGAGACAATTAATATAATGAATCTTGACAAATTATGCTAAGGTATTATATATCTTTTGGCTCCCACTTTTGCAAACATAGTTTGATAAATATTAGCTTTCACATCCTTCTCATCATGATGACTCATGTCAAAACTAAAGGTTCTTTCCTAGACAAAATTATATGAAAGGCCTTTGAGGATGTCGAACCTAATCTGAAGTGGATTGGTGATGGTTTATACACTAGGTTATCTCTTAATAATCATAATAAATGGTAGTCTCCTATCATGACCAATATTAATATTTTTTGGTCAAATTGCCTAGAACTAAAGCTATTAGGCTCTTTAGAAAGGGTATTTTTACTATTTGGATATGGTCTATGCCATAGATTGGACCCTTTAGCCATATTTGAAAGTAAAATATCACTTCAAGAATGCAAACTTACCTTTTTTCTTCACATTCAAGAGCTTATGCTAGATGTAATTTTGTATAAATTGGGATTGCAACCATCGTGCTGATGGTGGAATGATTAGAGGTGGAATTTTGTCACACATTTTAAAATTTACTCTCTATACCTTATTTATCATGTCATGAGTCCCTTTTCCCCTAGTCTTTTTAATCTTAATAGGTGATGGGGTCATAATTAATCCTTAAAAATGTAGCTTTCTAAGCATGACAAAATTTAGAAGGCCATTTTGGAGGCTAAGCTAGCTCACTTCCTTTAGCTCTTGGTCTACCAAGGCCTTCTACCTAGGTAGTGACTCTCAGATATGGGAATTGCTCAACTCAAGTACCCTACTTTTAAGTACACAAATGGGTTTAAACCTATCTTATAGTTTTTCTTCTAAAACTAGTTTTCATTCATAGCATTTTTTAATCTTATCATTGTAGTCATTTCTCTTAGTGTCTTTCTCTTCTTGGGGATTCAACAAATCGACCTACTATTATTAATTTTTTGTCAAAATTTTTGGAGTAGTTATTCTTTTCCAATTATGGAAGTTAGGGTTCATTTTAGTGGGATATATAAAAAAATCCTTGGATGTTCCTAGTCAAATTGGATTCACAATGGTAGTGAATCAATTTGCAAGGTGATTAATTATACGTGCCAATCAAGTAATGGAGTAGGCAAATCAATATTTTATGAATAAAAAACTTTTCTAAACATAAATATTATGAATTATTGGTTTACCAATGTCCTTTTTGTCTATTTTGCATGATGTAGATGGTCATCCACATGATGTAAATGGATTTCCACATGATGCAAATGACCATCTACATCATGTGGATGGTTGTCTGCATCATGTGGATGGTCATCTACATAATGTGGATGGTTGTTTGCATCATGTGGACTGATGTATACATCATGTGGATGCCCATATGCACCATGAATATGGTCATCTACATGATGCAAATGACCATCCACATAATGTAGACAGTCATCCACATCAGGTAGATGATCATCTGCATCATGTGGATGTATGTATACATCCTAGGGATAGTCATTCACATCATGTGAGTGAACATCTATATATTTTCCACACTCTGCATGATGTCGATAGCCATTTACATGATACAGATGGCCATTGGCATATGTAGATGGTAGCCAACATATGTAAATAGCCACTAGCATATGCATATGGTTATCGTCGTATGCACATGGTTGTTGGCATATGCATATATGTAGATGATCATCAGTATATGTAGATAGACATCAACATATAAAAATATGAAGATTGCCACATCAGTTGTAGATAGTCGTTGGCATATGCAAATAGTCATCTACTTGTGTAATGTGAGGTGAATGTAGATAGATTGCCTTGCAAGGTACCTGCAAAAAAAATTTATATGAATGAAATTATTTTAAACAGATGGTGATCTAACCTTAGAAATTAACTTGTATCTATAAAATTTAGGAGATTCTATGATCTTCAATACACTAAAATATTTCAAAATGTAGATTTATAAATTAGAATATTGATGAATTAACTAAGATTTTCTACTAAAAGTTTCCCTAATGGAAGGTCATAAAAAAATTTATATTCAATAATGATGAATAGAGATGTTTTTCCTTTAAGAACAAGGTTTATTTTATATCTTCGACCTTCATCAAAATTCAAGCCCAAATAGATAAGGTTACTATGGAGGTCCACCATTTGTAGGAGTTGCTATATAAATAGGGGAGTGCCATGTACATTTTGATATGTGTGTCACTTGATGAGATTCTCTAGGATTTGCCACCACCACCTCCTACAAGGCACAAAATATGGTCAGCAAATCATGTCCACTTCTCCTTTCACATTCACAGGGGAGTGGAGGTCATTGTCACTGCATGGTAAATCTAAAATAACTCCTTCTTGGAGGGGTTATTTTACTGACACTATTATTCAAACCTAGCCCTTTACTGCTTGAGTATTGGAGATGAATTTGAACCCTATGGATGGTTGGGTGACCTCAGATCCTTTTACTCTAAATCTTTTTGCTTGGACTACTCTACCACACAAAGATGATCCCTTGTCTCATCTATTAGGTGTGTGCATTGTGCTTAAGTTCTCTTCCATTCTCTTGCTGGTGTAATGTGAATTTTTATGTATCATAATTGTTCTAACCTTATTTTTTGTTTTTCATTTACAATACCATACTTTAAACTAGTGCTTATCCTCTCAAATTGAATATAAGTTATGAATACCAACTAATTACTTTAAGCCAAAGTCTTTATATTTTTATTATTTCTATATTATAAAAGTATCCAGAAACATTTCAGTAGTAAAATATTTTAAAAAATGTTTACACGGTTATTTTTTTGAATTGAATTGCATTTGCTTTTCCCTAAACATATGAAGAAATAAGAAAAAGTAATAAAATGGAGCGATAATACGCTTGAGAAAACACTCTTTTATGTCCCTTTCTACTTTTACACATGCTTAATGCTTTGGATGACGTCCTAACGAATGATTTAACCGTTATAGAAAGATAATAAGGTTAATTTCTCTACAATGTAAAACGATGGAAACTATTTAAAAGAGCAGACTAAGATACAATGGTCTCTCATTTGAAGAAGTTTCTATGCTTATTGAAAAATGACATAAAGTACATTAACTTTGTTTGTTTTGTTGGGGTTATCACAAACCAAAGTGTTGAAAATATATTATATGGTCATTTATTTAACAATATATAATATTTAAAATATTAAATAAAATATGTTTTAATAATATATAATATTTAAAAGATTAGGTAGAATATACTTTATCAAAAAAATATACCAATTTAAAGTGTTGAAAATATATTATGTGGTCACTAATTTAACAATATATAATATTTAAAAGATTAAATAAAATATGATTTAATAATATTGAAGAGATTAGGTAGAATATAATTTATCGAATGAACGATGATTTATGATAAGATGAATAATTATTTGTACATGTAAGTTATTCATTTTTCTTTGCATTTTATTTATGTAGCATTATTTGTTGAAAAAATGTTTATAACAAGTACGATCATTGAATTTTATGTATTACCTTTTATTATGAGGATTTAATATTTTTCATTTACTTTTATTTTTTTACATTATAATAGTACTATTATGAGATAATAATCATAAGCTAATAATATTTATTTTATCATTATGTGCTTAATATTGATTAAGAAAATCATTTATTTGAGAATATTGATTTACATTTTGTTTTTTTACTTTAATTTACTTAGAGTTAATAGTAAATATGTTTATTTTGATTTACATATTTTGAAATAATATTAATAAATTTAAAAGAATTAAAAATTGGTTTTTATTATATAAATTAATAGTTAAATTGATCAATTTTCAGTTTAAAAAGGTGTAACTTTTTTATTTTAAATATTGTCCATCAATAATATCAAATATTAGTTTAATCTATAAATATTTTTTATTCAATTACTTATTCTACATAATATTTACACATTTTAATGGATATTATTATTTAATCATTTGAATTATGATTACTAAATAATATTTTATTATAATTATATGTGCTATAATAATTTGCATCTTATTCTAATCCATTATTTTTCTAATTTGTGCCTATGACCTCTTGAAAACCTTCATCCTTACTCGAATTATTTCTTGAATGTTCATCACATGGTTAACAAGCCACATTATAATATTTCCATTCTAAATTCTTTGAAGATGTACCCTGCTAATGACAACCACATCATAATATTTTCACTCTAGAGTCTTTGAGGATGTGACCCTACTAATGACTATAATTGGATTGAAAGGGTCTGCATTAATAGTTAATAAGATGATCCCATTGAATATATGATTTATTAAATACTATTTATTTTGATAAGGATTAGCTTAGATCTAGTTGAGTACATAATCTATTAAAAGCTTTATAGGTCCTTTTATGAGTAATTATGGTCATTTATACATATCCACTGAGTATTTATATTAACAATATTTATATTGGATAACTATGACTATAGAAAACACATCATTATCATCATGTGTCAACATATTAAATTTTATAAGTCAATTATGTAATTCATTCAATGTGTTATTTGAACTCTCTCTATCAAACATTCATAAAAAGGAACATTAATAAAAAATAAAATCAATACCAAACAATACAATACATCTAAAAAATAATCTCACATAAAAATATATTTAAGAAAACTATGCTCTTTTCGTATTCTTCAAATTATATTTTGACATAGGTCAAAAACATAAAAAAAAATTGGCCATATTAGGCGTGAATTTATATCATGTTCTAGTTATGGAAATAATGAAGCAATTTTTAGAGCCACGTGAATCTGTTTGGACATATTTTAATCTTTAATCACATCCCTCTTTTATTATATCTCCTCGAATCACCGCTCAAAAAGAAACAATAGAAAATTAATCTATTAGGAAACACTTCACAACTAACACACTTTGAAAGGAAATCATACCAAATTCATTTTAATAAATATATGAATCTAAGAAGTTTTAACTTGCCACCTTCAAGAAGTTTTTACTTTTCAGAGTTTTACCTTATTTTGTAAGATTCATACAACTTCAAATAATTTTCAATACTTCAAAAAATATTCGAAGTAATATGTATATTATATTCATTTTTAATATGTTTTAAATAAAATTTAAAAATATATTAAATTATATAATAATTTAATATATAATTTTGATAACCTCAAAATTATAAAGAAATACGATATTTTTATAGATCATAAATCAAAAACAAAAATATTATAAACACCTCAACCAATAAATATAACTGCCTTTTTTTTTTATCATTTTTCGCAGTAATTTCAATGGTCATAGTGTTATCTCATATAACTCCTCTTTTTTAAAATATGATTATATATTCTTGTCCAATTAATCTAAAATAATTATTCTTTACTTTCAAAAAATAAAATATAAATAAATCCCCTCGAATCTCAGAGGCAAAGTACATTTACTCAATTTTTTTATAAAATCAACTTCCCTGATTATTTTTGGGCCCTCTCTATCATACTCTAATACCATGGTTTCCTCGTGGATCCATTGTTATCGAGCTCTAATCCCATGGCTTCCTCATGGATAGATTGTCATCCGCATTCTCATATAGTTTTATCTCTAAATATGAATGCGAATATATGAACATATGTTATGACAAGTAGTTCTTTTCCCTGCCTCTGTTATGAGCGATACCGCTATAGTGATCTCGGTATTGTTTTAACACACTAACTTTCGAGGTTTGTTGGCAGTATGAACATATTTAGTCAGGCGCATTGCGATTTTCTCCAACAGCTCTCGGTCGCTACCAACCCACGGAATATATCGTCAATAATAATATTAAAAAAAATCAACAGAATAGTGAACATTAACCCTTGAAAATACAGACCTGAAAGTGTGAAACCTCGCTGAGCGCTGTCCTCCATTTCTCAAGTGTTTGGGGATTGATTTTATGCATCTTCGAAGCTCGAGCATACACTCCGTCATCGTCTTCCATGCGAAGTTAGGAAGGCTGAATTCCACAAAACACTGGAATAATGTGTGCTCCCGTTTTAAGCATCAAATCGAGCTCATCCAAACCCCCGTCGGATTCCGCATAGTTTGGGGAGAAAATGGCTACGTGAAAGAGGATGTTCGTATTGCATGCTCTATCGATTTTGGTATTCTGTCCCCAACTTGAATAGACTTCTTGTCGAGGAAGACATCGTATCCCTTGCTACGGTTTATTTATTGCCAATTCCCCGTTGATTGATGAATACGTTGTATCCAGTTTTGGGTGGGAGTGATTGAGTGACAAATTTGAAAGTTTGCTGGCAAGCATTGCGCTGAGTGTTTCCCATGGTGGCAGAGAGACACGCTCACATGGAAATAATACTCAGATGGAGAACGCGTGCTATAAAGGATTGCAAAACCGGGTGGTAAAAACAGGCATTAGCTACTTAAGATATTAAAACATTAAGCGGGGACTGTAGAGGTATTTCTGGTACGCGAAAGGAAAATGATATCACTCATAATATTTTATTTACTCCTATAAAATGATGTATCAAAGGCGCCCCACCCTGACCGTTGGTATAAAAATACATATCAACAAAACGAACAATGACATTACAAGAGCCACGTTACAGCACTCTTTACTTTTTAATCCTCACCATTTTCTATGTCGTGTTCCATTTTCACCTTTCGTTGGTCCAATCCTTGAAAAGTTTTATTGGACTTATGTTGGCTATTATTTTAAAATAACAATGGAAGTCAATAAAAATCTTCTTTTTAATAAATAATGATGGTTGTGAACAAAAATCCTTAACGATAATCTTTAAATATCCGAAAGATTTCTTTTTATGAGATTTCCTTATATGAGATTTCTTTTGAGGTGGACACTTTAAGCGACAATAGGATAACGTTCTGTAGAAGGATTACATATGGAAATTATTTAAAAAAGGAGACTCAAATTAAATGGTTCCCCATTTGAAGTTTTTTCTATGGAATTGCGAAACCGCCAACATAAAGTGCGTTATGCTAGTTTGTTTTGTGGGGTGGATGTTAATTTGTTTTGTGGGGTGGAGGACGGAGGTTGGTATATAAATACAAATAAAATAATATATTTTTGAGAAAATATATTATATAGTTATTAAATTAGTAATATATAATATTTAAGAGATTGAGAGCAATAAAAATATGGTTTAGTAATATTTATTATTTAAAAGATTAAGTAGAATATGATTTATTAGATTAATTATTTAATATTTATTATCTTTTGTCATATTATCTAATATATTTATGAGGTTATTAGTATAAATTAATATTTTTTATTTTATTATTGAGATTATGTATTTAATATTGAGATAAATCATTTAGTTCAAAATTTTGATGTACATTTAATTCTACTTTAAGTTCTTTTGAGTCAATTGTAGCTATGTCTACATTGAGTTGTACATTTTGAAGACATATTATTAAACTTAAAGAGATTAAAACAAAGTTTTATCGGTTTCCATTATATAAATAAATAGTTAAATTAATAATTTTTCGGTTGAAAGAGGTGAAACTACTTTATCTTTAATATTGTCCATCAATAATATGAAATATTAGTATCATTTAGAGATTCATTTCTTGAAAATTTTGTTCTATAAAATTTTCTGTCTTAGTGGCTATTATTTCTTACTCATTCAAATTATGATTAATTGATAACATTTTATTAGAATTATAAGTGCTATAAGAACATGTATTTTTTTCTATCCCTTTTTTTCTCTAATTCTTAGATATGACCTCTTGAAAACCTTCATCTATATACCAAATACTATTTGAATGTGGGTCACTCAATTGATAAACCACATCATAATATTTTCTTTGTTGAGGGTATCTGAAGATGGGACCAATCCAATGTCTATTATGATAGAGAAGGGATATGTTAATAGCTGATAGGATGATTCAATTGGAAATATCCTTTATGAAATACTATTGTTTCTATTAAGCCTTTGTTTATAGCTTGTTGAATACATAATCACAAAAAGGCTCTGTGGGTCATTTGATGATTAGTTTCTGTCAGTGATACATATGCATTGAGTATTTATGTTGACTTTTTTAATACTATGCAATTATGAAAATAAAGAACGCTTAATTACCATCATGCATTGACATATCAACCCTTATATGTTTCTCATCTAATGCATTTGATGGGTTACTTGAACCCTCTCAATAAACTATTCATAAAAAGGAACACCAATATAAAGATAAGACAAATACAAAATAGTGAAATTAATCTAAAAAATCATCTCAAATAAAAATACCCGTAAAAAAACTATCCTCAACAAGTGTTCTTTATTGTATTATTCAAATTATATTTTGACATAAGTATAAAACGTCTATATTTTGGACCATATTGAGTGTGAATGCATATCATGTTGTGGCTAAGTCCATAATTAGATAGCATTAAGACATATAAATTTATTTGAGTTAATTGTAGTCTTTAATCACATTCTTCAATATTTTTCTCCCTTTAGATCATACTTCAAAAGCAAATAATAAAAAACTAATTTATTATGAAATGTTTCATAGCTACAAAACTATTACACTTTGAAAAAAAAACCATAACAAGTTAATTTCGATAAATATATCACTTGGATAAGTTTTGATACGCCACCTTCAACATTTTTTTGATTTATAAGAATTTCAACTCATTTTTGTAGGCTTCATACAACTCTAAATTATTTCTAATGCTCAATAAATATTCATTTTAGTTTCATATTTTAATAAGATTCAACTAAAATTCAATGATATATCAAATCCATATAATAAAACATGTAATTTAAGTAATCTCAAAAAAAAAATATAAAAACACAATACTTTTCTATATAATTCATTCATATATAAATGATTTTATAAAACTATCATAATCACCTCAAGTAATCAATACTTTCTTTAACATCCTCCACAATGATTTTAACAATCATATTGTTACCCCCACATATCCCAAAAAAACCTATCAATACCCATTCAAATATGATTATATATTATTTTACAATTAATTCTAAATAATTACAAAAATAATAAATATCCCTTTGAATCTATTTAAAAAAATGCATCTACTCCTAAAATCTGTACATAATTTTTCCTTTGAATCTTTGAAAAAAAAAAAAAAAAAACATCACTCCTAGAATCTTTGTAAATCAACTTCCCTAATTATTTATGGGCCCACATTTCTTGTTTATCTCGTTCATAACTTCTGCATGGCTTCCTCATAAGATAGCTCCATTCCCATAGAGTATTAATATTATTGTTTCGAATTTATATATAAAGTAAATGGATTATTATTATTATTATTATTATTATTATTATTATTATTATTATTATTATTATTATTATTATATTTTTAAATTTTAAAGTAAGCTTACATAATATAAAATGTACATTGTGTCCTATTACATTGTTCTTTCAATAATAATATTTTACCTACCGATCTTAAATGGCTCCAATTACTTGTAACTTATATTATCCTTAAAACCACCAAACTCAGTTACTCACCAACATTATTAGCATAACTTAATAATAACTAAAAGCCATATATAAAGTAATCTTAAAATGCACCACACGTGTGACATGAACTAAAAATTAATAAACTAATAACATTAAGATTAAAAGATCTAACAAATATTATATTAATATATTTAGTAGATATATATTTATTGATTTTGACTTTTTATATTTAATGTTCTTTACTGTCCTGCACTTTACCTTTTATGATCGTACCTCCCTCTTTGGTTCATTTGGCCCTTGTGTCTAAATGATTAAAATTTAAATATAAATTACTTTGAAAGGAGTATCTCACATATGAAATGGGCGCCAAGAACTATCCATTAAAATAATAATAACATTTGGATCTCGAGATCTATTACATATTATATTAATATTTTTAGCATAACTATACATTTCTTACTCATTACTTTTTATGTATGATTTTTTTAAAAATTCCTGCACTTTATTGTTAGCATCTTATCTCCATCTTGGATTTATTTGACCATTGTGTCCTTCGTGATTATTTGAACTCTTTACATTTAATGTCCTTTTCTCTTAGTTTTATTTAGTGTTTGCATCCTATGTGATTATTTTATCCCTTTACATTTCTTGTATCTCCAACTTAGGTTTATTCTCCCTTCGTGTCTTTTGAAATTTTTTAGTTTATTATTTTGTGGAGTCTTCCCCTCTTGGATTTATTATTTCCATAATGAGTCTTAACACTATATTTTCTTGTGCTAGACTTATCATAGGTTCATGTGGCTTATCAAATAACGTCACTACCATCCTTCACATCACCTTCCCATTATAGTCTTTTCTCCACCTTTATCAAATCTTTGTATGATTTGACTTACAATCTCATTTGGACTTTCATATCCCTTTATGTCTAGTCTATCTTAAGAGAAAATATTTATTCATGTGATTAGCTACTAGTATGCCTTCATAGTATCATCTTACATTTTTTGGATCTCTCACAATCCTCATATTTCCCTTTTCATCTTTCACTTTTTTCACATTTGATTCGAAGTTGATATTTTTCTCTTTTTTAAAATGTAGATTTAAGAGTATCAAATCTTCTTCATCACTAAATTATTTTATTTAGTGGTTATACATAAGCTCTTGTGTGTTAGTAATCTTTAAAAACCATTGTTATGAAGTTATTAAATATGTATAAATGAAGAAAAGATTAAAGAACCAAAAAATTAAGAAGCTAAGATATCAAATAAAAAGTAAAATAAAAAAATAAAAAATAAAAAAGAGAAAAGGAATTTCAAAAATGAATATTGTTTTAAAAATTAAAAATCACACCAAACGACATGATCATATCATTGGCATACTTCCTATTGTTTTAATTCAAGCTCAAAATACATATTTTTCCTCATGATAAACTTGAAGTTTATTTTAAGGTGGTAAGCCAATAGACTAAGGATTAAAAACTTGACATCTATATTAAAATTACTTCCTAATTTATTGATAAAAATTAAAATGAAAAAATGCAAAGCTACTACTACATTAAATGAATAAAGAATGATATTATCTACACTAAATGATTAAAAAAAAAGATAACAAATTATTTAAATAGTTAGTGGGATGACTAATCTATGTAAATATAATTAGGTTTGACATTACTTATTACGTTCATTTAGTTTTAATATTTATGCCATATCTTATAATTCTTAGTAAGAAGGAGGTAAAATAATTTTTAGATATGTTAATGAAATTCTGAATTTTGGGCTACAATATTTGGTATGTGGTGATATGTGTTTGGTAGGTTTTATAGATTGGAGTTACGTTGGATGTCTGGTCATTATAAATTTGTCATTAGTTTTGTGTTCAAAATTGAATCATGAGCTACCACATGGTGTAGTAAAAAGTAAAAAAAATTTAACCGTTATCAATAAAGACAAAATATAAATTAGTATAATATTTTGAATCTTTTCAAATGCCATAATAAATATTTATATTTATCATAAAATGTTACTACAGAGTTTGAAGACATCAAAATAGTTTTTAAATAAATTTATCCATAAGATTCCATTACAAGTTGTAATATATATAACAAACCCACAACATACATAACCTCTTCCAAGCACAAAACTAAACTCTACACCTAAACTTATCCAATTTATGTGATTTCCAAAATAATTTTACACCACATGATTTCTCATTAAAAATATCCTACCAAATATTCATGTCACACACTTGATGTAGATTAGTTGTCAAAAAAATCATATGTGATAATGAAGTAATATACTAATTAAAAACTTCAATCGAATATCTCAATGAGAAGTGAATGTGTTTTAATAGTTTGAGGATAGTTTAGAGGATATGTTCTACATAAAAATTTTACATCAACATGATGAAACTATTCCAAAAATTATGGAATGGATTAAAAAAATTGATAATTCTATCATCAAGGTTAATTTTAGTGGGTTATATTAAAAAAAAATTGGATGTTCCCAAGTGAATTAGATTCATAATGGTGGCAAATCAAGTAATGGAGTGGGTGAATCAAAATTTTATGAATAATTTTTTTTACTAAATGTAAATATTATTACATATTTGCATTTATCTTGAAACATTATTCAATTTCAAAAACATAATCATCATTCTATGAGTCCATATGTAAATGTTACAACCTTGAAAAGTTGACTAATTCACAGTACACTTGCCAACGGATGCCCGCATGATGCCAACAGCCATCTGTATGATGTTGATAGGTGTTGACACTTATTGAATACCACCCATATGATGAAAATGGCCATCATCACATGTGGATGGTCATTATCATCATGCAAATGTCCATTGACAAGTGCATTGTCAACTAAACAACTTTCAAAGATCATAACTTTTGCATATGGACTCAAATTGCAATGATTTTTTTTTAATTGAATAAAATTTTGAGAGGAATAAAAAAATTAATAATATTTATGTCTAGAGTGATTTTTTAATGTTATTTTAGGTTGTGGATAAGTCATATCAAAATATAGATGGCCATCAACATATATAGAAGACTATCAACGTGCAAATATTTAGATGATCACTGGCATATGCTAGTGACCATATACATATATGATATGCCAAATTCCATCGACATATGTACATGGCCATTATAATATGCATATATTCATCAACATATGCATATATGCAGATAGTCATATGTATATCTACATACACATATGGCCATTGACATATGGACACACTTATCAACATATGCTGATATGCAGATGGTCACAAGAATATACAAATATAAATATGGACATTGACATATTAAAATGGCCATCAGCCACACACATATGCAAACGGTCACCAACATATGTAGATGATAGTCTACATGTGTGATGTGAGGTGAGTATACCTATGCCTTTCGAGGTAGTGGAAAAAAACATTACTATGAATGAAATTATTTTAAATAGTAGTTAATCTGACCCTCAAAAATAATTTGCATCTAGAAACTTTAGGGGATTCTAGGCTCTTTAATACCTCAAAAAAAATTCAAATGCAGATTTATAAAATTAGAATATTTTTGAATTAGTGAAGATTCACCATTAAAATCTTCCTTGTCTATCATGCTCCTAATGTTGAGGAGTTGTAGGTAATAAGAAAAAGATCATTTATTAGCGTACACACACATATTAAATTCTAATAAATGATGTGTTTCTTATTTAGGGTTGTTTGCATAATTAACTACACATGGTGATGTTTATCCTTTGTTCTGTGTTAAGAGATCTTGACCAAAAGTTTTCACAGTAATTTTTTTGTCTCATGACACTAGTGAAAATATGAAAAAAAGAAAATAAGTAGATAATTTTATTATAGTGACTTTCAAATATTCTAACCTATAAGTGTTATAATGACATATGTTGTCCTCATTGTTTCATTAGACTCTATTAACCACTTTAATTTTATAATGTCAATAAAAATTACACATTATTTATCTTTTGTAAATGGATCAAGAATGCACTAAATATCAACTTTATGGCCCACCTCCTCACCAATGTGAAATATGTTTCTCATAGTACTCATAGAAATGACCACTAGTGGATACCTCCTTCCTGTGACATGTGTAAGACCATTAAATTTAACCCAATAGTTTTTGACACTATTCATTTGCAAATCACATTGTAAAGTGACATCATCAAGGGTAAGATCCCTCATCTTACCCCTTGGCATCCTGGTCATATGGTGTGATCACATTAAAGGGGTTTAAATTTAGATTCCTACTAGTGGGGGATTAAATATAACACCCAAATCCAAGTTTTGAACACTCACCTTTTTTTCAAATTTTTGCAATGTGGAGAATCACCTTGCTATATTGAACATCAATCGAGCATAAATTTCATCCCATTAGTCCTTTTAGGGTGCCATTTTTTTGAAGTGTGTATTTTTTGGAGTTATTCACATTATTGTTATTCTCATTCTTTGTCAATTTAAATATCTACAAATTCAATGGGGTGTTACATTACTAGTCCAAAATACACATAGTTCACAAAAAACTTCCTTTCTAAAACATGGATCTCAATTTAGTTTTGGTTTTTATGCCATTCAACTATCACGAGTGGAAATTCAAAAAATATATATTCTTGAGGAGCAAAGGTTTACATTGAATCATGATGGGTACATAAATAAAAATGACAATTAACATAGAGAAGGTGAAGTGATACAACCAAAGTGATAAAGCTTATGGTCTATTATGCTTGTCTATGTCTTCTAACTTGCTTTTTCATATCAAAATTTTAACAACTCTAAATTAAGAGTAAACATCATTAGATAAAATATTTGGAAATTATGATGCAATGAGGGGTCATGAGTTGGAGAATGAAATCAATAATTTGAGCCTAGATGACTTTGATATGATACAAAACTTCTTCATGAAGTTTGAATCACTTAAGTTACAATTGAAAATGTGTATCATTGACAAAAAGGATGATCAATTTATGCTTTCCATCCTTGATAAATTAGGATCTGACTATTATGTACCCATTTATACCTTCCATGCCACCAAGCATGCCATTGAAATTTCATGGACAATGTTTTCCTTGGATGACTTTGTTATTGACTTGAATCAGTAGCAAGACAAGTTCATTCAAATGTGTACACTGAATTCCTTAAAATCTCATGATTTATTTGTGAGTCATGACAAATAGAAGGATTCAAGAAATAAAGAGAAGAAATGGAACAAGGACCCTAGGAAAAAAAGGGTAAAAAATATGATGCTAGGCCAAAAGCATCAAAATATTCCTTCTTTTTAAGTGAGAAACCCAAGAAAAAGTGACTCACATGTGGCAATTTAAAAAAATCTAGGCATGATGAAGCCAATGTATGAAGAAGCGGATTGACCAATAAACAAAAATGCTTAAGCACAATATAAATGTTCCTAATTTTTCCACTCAATGTTAATCAGCACATGGGTCTTCTAAAACAAAGATAATAAGAAGGGCAAAGATAATGTAAAAACACTTGTTTCAGTTACATCTAATCCTTCCACATGGGTTATTTATTCTGGTGCATCACACCACGTGGCTTCTCATAGGGCATGTTCAAATCTTTTGATCCTTGTTCTATGCCTTCCATTATATTTGGTGATGATACTTTCATAGAATTTAGTGGGAGTGGATATGTTGAAGTGAATGAAGTGACATTTCATGTTGTTTATGTGTTTACTCTTTATCCACCAATATCCTATCTATTTACCAAATCATTCACATTGGTTTGAGATAGGGATTTGATCTCACACCCAATTCTATGGTTATTAGGGAAGCAGATAGTGGCTTCATTATTACATTTGGGAAAGCAAATCACCAATCCATGTTGTATACTATCTCACATTTTTCTCTTGATTAACCCTCTACTTAACTACTCACTCATTCATATGAGGTGAGTAAACTATGACATGAGTAATTTTTCCATCTCAAATATTGCTACTTGGAGAAAATAAGTCATTAAGACATGGTTTTAGGGTTTCCATGAGTCAAGTTTTCTTACAAAGTTTTCTAGGGTTACATTCTTAGTAAGCATCCTTGGGATAACTGTAACAAGGGGAAATCATGGAGAGCTAAACAAATATTGGATATTGTTCATGGTGACATTGTTATCCCATTTATAGAACATTCATTCAATAATAATAAATACATACTTACTTTCATCAATGATTATTTGAGGTATACTTGCGTGTACTTTATTAATCATAAATTTGAGGTCTTTGATCATATTCAAGATTCAAAGCTCTTTCATAAAAATATTTAGGTAAATCCTTTAATATTTTTCACATTGATAATGGTGTTGAGTATGTAAGTAGTCATTTTGAGCAATTATCTACTTCATAGGGGATTGAAGTACATTTTATAATTTCATATAGTCCTTAATAGAATGGTGTTACCGAGCACAAGAACATGTATTTGAAGGAAATGGATAACTATATGCTACATTGTAAGTCTCTTACAACTCAGCATTGAACCGAGACCATCCACTATGGTTGCTATATATAGAACTTAGTTCCTCAAAAAGTATTGAAGGGAGTCATTCCTTTTGAACCTTGGAGTGGTAAAAACCACATATTTGAGAACTTTTGAGTGTTTGGTTCTCCTACTATGGATCATATTATGAAGATGAAATGTAAGGCATTGAAACCTTAGAGTCAATCTTGCATCTTCATTGGATATCCTAAGGGTGTTAAAGAATACAAGATTATTCATCCCACCACTCATGATTTATTCATTGAGAGGAGTGTTTATTTTATAAATGGTCATTCAAACTCCACACTTGACACCTCTCACCCTTCCTTATATGTACTTGGATTTGTTGACATTTTTTATGATTCAAATTCA
>JARHVA010007278.1:612500-630000 GCA_037957365.1 Torreya grandis | reverse complement strand
TCCAATATGGATCAAGTTGTTTTTACATATTACAAAGTATAATATGTCTATATGGCATAGTATATTGACTTTTTTCCAGTATATCAACTCATAATGGCCATAAATTGGACGTGTATCCTAAAAAAATATCAATTATGGAAATTTTTGACATTCTTCATTAAATTGAAATTAGTTTTTTTCCTTGAATATGACCATATGCACATTTGTATATTGATCCATCTAACTTTCCAATGTATACAGAAGATGTCTCCCCATAAACTAGCCTCATCACTAGAGAGGTGTAGGTGAGGTAGATAATCACATTATACATAAATATGTTTCATTGTCTTGTAAACCATGCCATGTGTATAATTCACAATGATTTAATTATAATCCATACAATTTGATTGGAATTAGATCACAAATTTGTCATTAATTAAATAAATGGTTGATGATCCCATTTCTTAGCTCTAAGGATGCTTATTTAAAATGTAATAGAATATGGAATGTATCAAATAGATAATCACCAACAATACAATTAAACTCTACATCATGGAAAAGGTAGTGTTTAACCAAAGCATGGTCAATGTTATCATATTGTGTCTTTTTTCTAGTTCATAGCTCTCTACAATTACCGATTTATCTAATTTTTCATTATTTCTCCTTTTATATTTTTTAAGATCCAAGTCCATTGTTTTTATGAACCAAAAAACTATAGATATATGAAAATGTACATACCTTTAGTTTCTTTATATGGTGTGTTAGTTTCCATAACAAACACATATTGAATCCTCTAAAGATAACAACAAATTATTGTAAAGTCCTATATCCAGGAGTAACACACTATGAACAATTTACAATAGGTAAAAAAATTATGAGACATTATATGAAATCAATTATAATTATGGACCTCTTTGTAGTTCAAATGCATAAATTAGATTATTCAAAGTAGTAATAAGGTGCAAATTACTTTGACAGATAGATTACTTTCAAAGATAGAGTTAAATAAGGACAAAGCAATATACTATGTAGTGTCTTATATACACATATTTATTTTAAACACAAAACAAAAATTAAATGGGATAGATGCATTGATTTGTTTCCTATATAATGCCATTACAAAATTGTCCCAATGATATCAAATGTAATTTTCCACTCCAAACAATTTATTAATTTTCAACACACTTAGCTCATGACAATAGGTTTCATGTGATTTACACATATATTATTTCTTTCTATAACAATTAATATTCTAATTAATAAGGAAAGAAAAATTATTTATGTACGAGATGAAACCTATCAATCATAATTACTTTTGAAGTGATTGAAATAATTGTTGAAACATAGAGAAGATGCATTCAAATATATTGGACAATTATTGCATGGCAGCGATGTAGTTAATGCTAACTAGATATTTACATTGCTCATTTGCCTTGGACATTTAGTTGATGTAGTGAAGTCACAGTCAATCATGTTTATATTTTTATGAATCATTGAATTAATTTTGATTGTATTTTATAAGAAAAAAATAAAATGAACATAACATTCAAACATACTTTTAGCAAATAACCTTTTAGACATAATTTGAACTAAAAATTTAGACATAATGTCACTTTAACTCCAAGCCATAAATATTAAAGTGAAATAAGAAGAGTAAATTCCTATAAAGTATATATATATTTTGGACCTAATAAGGGATTAAATATGACCATACTTTAACATAAACTAATTCTAAACATATGTCAATGACTTATTTATTAGATCAATTAAAATTGAATCCATAATAGTTTTTTAATAGCGTTAAATAATTAAATTATATAATTAACTTGGGAAAATAATCTAATTAGTAGATATAATATCTACCATATTTAACTTGTAAATTTAGATTTAAGTATTTGACATGTGCATCGCAATATGTGAATAAGAAATCAACATGTGCATCATAAATAGGGAGACACAATATAATTTATTTGAAATCTATGATCTTTAAAAATGTATATAGGTTTTGTGGGAGATTTAAATTAACACTTGACATTATAATAATAGTAACATCACATTTTTGATCGAGATAAATGCTATAGGAAGTCACAATTGACTATGGTATAATAAAGGAATCATTTTGCTTTAACTATTCATTAAACTCTACCTTTGCGCCAATCAAAATATATTATTTTTTCATGCATATAAAAATTTACAATTTTGAAATAGTTAATTTGCGTAATTTTTAACATAAAATTGGGGAAAAGGGGCTTTTGTCTGTGTTCTTATTGATCACAATAGTTAAAATTGTTATTTAGGGATAAAAAAATGATGCCACCAACAACAATCCAATGCATAAATTCTAAATAATTTCATTATCTATTATAATTTCACTCTTAGCAATAAAATAAAACCATTTCCAAATCAAAAAGAAAATTTCAAATGCATAGAAAAAATACATAATGTAGTCTGCTTCTTTTTGTTGACCCTCATTTGTAGGGGACTCTGTAAGCTCCAAACCCTGTTAACTTTGGTACAATCTGGCCAATTCACTATGTTAATAAATGATCTAGTTCAAAAAGGTTTTGTTAGACATGGACAATGTATTTAACAGTCTTCACACCCTAAGGCCCTAAGAGGCTGCTACATTGAAATGTTTTGGGAGCACGAGACAACAAGGGACTTACAACAAGTCAATCTTATTTTCACCTCAATGCCCCACTAGAATTAAATAACATACAATATGTTTTTATAGGATTCCACGTGGCATTTATATGTTTGAGAGTCTATTCCAAAATCCCCAGAGAAAAAAAGTCACCTTATTTGATTTAGCTCCAACATTAAAATGATAATGAAATCTCAAGTTCAAATCTAGAATACACGCAATATATTTAAAATATTATCAAATAATTAAAATTTTGTTAATCTATTTTATTAATATATTTAATATTATTTAATTTATGTCAAACATATTCACTGAGTATTTACATTAGCTAGATTTATATTAGATAATTATGACTATAGCAAACATTTAATTATCATCATGTGTCGACATATTAACCCTTACAATTCAATTACCTAATTAACTAAATGTGTTATTTAAACCCTCTCTATAAAACATTCATAAAAAATAATATTGGGAATAAGATAAGATCAATACCAAACATTGAAATGCATCTAAAAAATCAACTCACAGAAAAATACCTTTAAGAAAACTTTGTTTAACAAGTGTTTTTCATTATATTCTTCATAATTCTATATTGATATAAATCAAAACTGTCAAAATTTTGAGCCATTTAAACATCTAAAAAATCAATTCATAGAAAAATAATTTTAAAAAAGCTTTGCTCAACAAATGTTTTTCATTATATTCTTCATAATTGTATATTGATATAAATCAAAAATGTCAAAATTTTGAACCATTTTAGATGTGAATGCATATCATATTCTAGGTATGAAAAGAATGAAACAATTTTAAAACCAAAAAATCAACTCACAAAAAAATACCTTTAAAAAAACTTTGCTCAACAAATGTTTTTCAATATATTCTTCATAATTATATATTAATATAAATAAAAATGTCAAAATTCATCTAAACATTTTAGATGTGAATGCATATCATGTTCTAGGTATGGAAAGAATGAATATCATGTTTTGGGTATGAAAAGAATGAAACAATAAACCCACATGAATCTGTTTGAACATATTTTTAACTTTTAATCACATTCCTCCTCAAATCACCTTTCAAAAGGAAACAATAGAAAACTGAATTGTTAGGAAACACTTCGCAACTAAAGGAAACTATATCAAATTCATTTTAATAAATATATCAATCTAAAAGGTTTTAACATGCAACTTGTTTTTACTTTTTCCTCAATTTTTAGGCCCCGTACGATTTCAAATAATTGTTAATACTTCAAAAAAATATATATATGAGGTAATATTCATGTCTTATTCATTTTTTAATTTACATTAAATAAAATTTGAGGATATATTAAATTATATAGTAATTCATTTTATGGAGATACAATACTTTTGTATATTATAAATAGAAAGTAAAATTATTATAAAAGTATTATAAGAATTTTAATTAAAAAAAATGTTTAGCAGTTAATATTTGTATTTGTCTCAAATAATATATTATATTTGATTTTTATATCTTTAAATTTAAAATAATAATATTAAATAAGTAAGACTGAAGTGTCGTAAGAACTTCGACATAACAATACCGAACATGATCGCAAAAACATTTATAATAATAATTATTATATTCAATAAAAGGTATTATAATATTCTTAACAAAGATATTAATTCTAAACAAATTACGACAGTTAAAAAAGAGATGAAAATCCCACCAAATTATTATGAATTAAAGTTGGAAAATATTTCAACAAAGTTAAAAGTAAACTTAGAGAAAAGCAATTGAAAAATATAAGACTAGAAATAAAAAATAAATGAAAGAATATTAGATTGTCATCAAAATGGTCTAACATCATATAAATATATCACATAAATTGAAATGTTTGAAAGATATTTTAAAACAAAATAATAGTGAAATAATGCATAGAACTGGAAAGAAATTCATGCAAACAACGCCAGCAATTTATTTAAAGTCATTAAAATTATATCTACGAAGTCGACTCCTCTGACGGCTAAGCAGACCGCGGATCAATTCCCGGAAGAGACAAACAGCGAAACAAAACTGGACCAATGGATGCCACGGTTTTCAAGATACTAAAACATAAAACATGGACTGTAAAGGCATTTTAATTTGAAATATTCCAAGCGCAAGATTTCTACCTAAAGACTCTACCCGGCATCTTCTAAAATATGAACTATCACATGGTTTTATTTTATTCCCATAAAATGATATAACCAAGGCGCAGGGGACCCCACCCTCACCGTTGGAGGGTATGGCATAAAAATATATATTGACAAAACGAACAATGACATATCAAGACCCACGTGACACCACTCTACTTTTAGATGGTCCAAAACTTCCATGTCGCGTTCGTGTTCCATTTTCACTTTTGGATGGTCCAAAACTTCCAATGAATTTTTTGACCGATGTTTTCTATTATTAATGAAAGTGAATAAAAATATTTAAATGATAATTATGTATGCATAAGATTTCCTTACATAAAATTTGTTTTTAAGGTGGGCACCTTGCTCCCTGAATCTCAAATAAATTGCATGATTGTTAGACATTAATATTGTTATTATATAGTAATGTAGCGTTTAACATTTGTTAAATGTTTTTAAATAAGGTATATAAGTGTTGGTAGTCAATCTAAATTGGTGAGTTAATAAAGTTGATGTTAATATAATCATCCAAAATTTAAATAATATTAAGACAATGTATATCATGTTCTGGCTAACATAGCAATTAAATAATATTAAGACAAATTTATTTCAGTAGATTTTAATTTTTAATCACATTTCTCAATATTTATCTCTCCATTAATCATGTTTCAAAAGGAAACAATAAAAAAATATTTTATTAGGAAATGTTTCACAATTTCAAAACCATCACACTTTGAAAAGGAACCATAACAATTTAATTTCGATAAATATATCACTCCAATAAATTTTGATATGCTACCTTCAATAATTTTTTGCTTTATAAGAATTTCAACTCATTTTTGTGGTCCTCATACAACTTCAAGTAGTTTTCAATGCTCCAACAAATATTTCAAGAAATATTCATCCGAGATTCATTTTTTAATACGGTTCAACTAAAATTCAAGGATATATCAAACCTATATAACAAATCATATAATTTAAATAACCTAATAAAATTATATTAAAAAACAACACTATATATATATATATATATATATATATATATATATATATATATATATATATATATACCTCAAATAATTAAATACAATTATTTGTTTTACATCCTCCACAGTAATTTCAACAATTATAATGTGACCCACATATCCCAAAAAAAAAACCTATCAATATCCATTCAAATATGATTATATATTCTTTTCCCCACCACCACCACCACCACCACCACCACCACCACCACCATCATCATCAAATATTTAAAAATATGTATTTACTCTTAAAATATTTATAAATCAACTTTTCTAATTATTTATGGGTCCACTTTTTCTCATTATCTCCTCCATGACTTTTTGACGGCTTCTTCACAAATCCATTGCCATAGAGTTCTAATATTATTGTTGCAAATTTATAGATAAAATAAATAGATAAAATAAACTATTTATTTATTTAAAGTAAGCTTACATAATATAAAATTGTTTAGTATGTTCTATTACATTCTTATTTCAAATAAAATATGTAATAATATTTTATTTACCAATTTTAAATTACATAATGGTTTCAACTACCTTTAACTCAACTTATCCTTACAAATACCAAACTCAATTACTCACCAACATTATTAACATAACTAAATAATAACTAAAATCTAGATATAAAGTATTCTTAAAGGATAACTAACACATGAGATTTGTGCCATGAACTAATCATTTATAAACTAGTAACATTTAGATTATAAAATCTAATATATATTATATTAATATATGTAGTTGATATATATTTTTTGATTTTTACTTTTTATGTTTTATGTTATTTACATTCTCACACTTTACTTCTTACGATCTCATATCCTCCTTGGGTTTATTTGGCCCTTGTGTCTAAATTACTAAAATATAGACATAAAGTATTTTTAAAATGATATCTCACATATAAAATGTGTGCCACAAACTAAGCACTAAAATAATAACAAAATTTGGATCTCAAGATCTAATACCTATTATATTAATAGATTTAGCATACTATATATTTCCTACTCTCTACATTTCATGTATGATTTTCTTTAAATTCCTACACTTTACTATTAGCATTTTATCTCCCTCTTGGACTTATTTGACTTTTATGTCCTTCGTGATTCTTTGAGATATTTATATTTAATGTCTTTTTCTCTTAGTTTTATTCATCGTTTGCATCTTATGTGATTATTTGATCTCTTTACTTTTCTTTTATCCCCAGCTTGAGTTTATTTTCCCTTTGTGTCCTTTGATATTTCTTAGTCTATTATCATTTAGATTCTTCCCCTCTAGATTTCTTCTTTCTGTAATGGGTTTTAACACTATCCTTTCTTATGCTAGACTTATCATAGGTTCATGTGGATTTTCAAATAACATTAATACCATCCTTAAAATCACCCTCTCATTATAGTTTTTTCCTCACTTTTATCAACTTTTTGTATGATTTGACTTACAATCTCATGTGTACTTTCATATCCCTCTATGTCTAGTCTATCTTAAGAGAAAATATTCCTTTATGTGATTAGCTACTAGCATGCCTTCATAGTATCATCTTACATTTTTTTGGATATCTCACAATCCCCATATTTCCCTTTTCATCTTTCACTTTAAGCACACTTGATTCGAAGTTGATTTTTTTCTCTTTTCTAAAATTTAAATCTAAGAATATCAAAGCTTTTTCATCACTAAGTTATTTTATTTAGTGGCTATACATAAGATTTTGTGTTATATAAATCTTTAGAAACCATTTTTATGAAGTTATTAAATATGTATAAATGAGAAAGATATAAAAAAACCAAAAGATTACGAAGCCAAGATATCAAATAAAAATTAAAATAATAAAAGAAAAAAATAGAGAATTTTGAAAATAGAGATCACTTTAAAAATTTAAAATCACAAAAAAAAAAAAAAAAACATCACCCATCATAATTTTATGTAGATTATCAAATAATATTACTACCATTCTTCACATCACCCTCCTATTATAGTCTTTTACTCACATTTATACACTTGTATGATTTGAATTAAAATTTTATGTGCTTTCATATCCCTCTATAACTAGTCTATCTTAAGACAAAATATTCCTTCTTGTGATTAGATATTAGCATGCATTAATTGTATCATCTTACATGTTTTTTTATCTCTCTAAATTTCCATATTTCCCTTTCCATATTTTACTTTAGGCACTCTTGATTCGAAGTTGATATTTTTCTTTTTTCTAATATGTAGATATTAGAGTAGCAAAGCTTATTGGTCACTAGGTTATTTTATTTAGCACCTATATATAAGCTATCATGTGTTAGTAATCTTTAGAAATCATTTTTATAGAGTTATAAAATATGTATAAATGAGGAAAATATAGAAAAACCAAAAGAGTAAGAAGCCAAAATATCAAATAAGAAGTAAAAGTAAAAAAGTTTAGAATAAGAATAAGAAAAAGGTAATTACAAAATAAAGGTAACTTAAAAAAATTCAATGTCACACCAAAAAACATAATCATATAATTGGCATAATCCCTATCCTAATTCAAACTAAAAATACATAGTTGTTCTCATGATAGAGTTGATATTTATTTTAGATTGGTAACGCATTAGACTAAAGGTAAGAAAATTAACATATATATTACTAATACTACCTAAATTATTGGAAAAACTTAAAATAAAAGAATGAAAAAGTGCTACTACATTAAAAGAATAAAGGATGATATTGTCTACAACAAAAGATATATATATATATATATATATATATATATATAACAAATTATTTAGACAATGAGTGTGGACATTAATATATTTGATTATAACTAGGTTTGACATTATTTACTATGTTCATTTAGTTTTAATATTTATGTCATCTCTTAAAACTATTAATTATAAATTAGGTAAAATAAAAAATTTATATGTTAAATGAATTATAAATTTTTTGGATAGAATATTCGGTATGTGATGATATGTTTTGTTAGGTTTTATAGATTCTAGCTAGGTTGGATGTCTAGTCATTGTAAATTCATCACTAGTTTGTGTTCTACATTGAATCATGGGATATTATATGGTGTAGTGAAATATAATAAAAATTTGAATTGTTATCAACAATGACATAATATAAATTAGTATCGTATTGTAAAGCATCTCAAATGCCATAATAAATATCTATATTTATTCTAGAATGCCACTGCAAGATTTGAAGACATCAAAATTATTTGTAAATAAATTTATCCATATGATTCCCTTACAAATGTAAATACATATACAAAACCACATCATACATAACTTATTCCAAGCACCCAACTAAACATAACACCTGAACTCATCCAATTTATGTGATTGCCACAATAATTTTACACCACAAGAGTTTTCAATAAAAATCTCTTATCAAAGATTCATCTCACACATTTGATGCAGATTAGATGCTAAAATAATTTCATGTGATAATGAATAAATATACTAATAAAAACCTTCAATCAAATATCTCAACTAGATGTGCATGTGTTGTAATAATTTGAGGATAGTTTAGAGGAGATGTTCTACAAAATATTTCAACATCAACATAACAAAACCATTCCACAGCTTATGGAATGGATAAAAATCATTGATAATTCTTTAGTGCTCCTAATGTTGAGGAGACAGAGGTAATAAGAAGTGGATAATTTATTGGGGTACACATGCATGGAAAATTTTAATAAATGATGCACTTCTTATTTAGGGATGTTTGCATAAATAACAACTCATGGTGATGTTTATCCAATGTGATGTGTTAAGAGATCTTGACCAAAATTTTTTAGAGTATTTTTTTTTGTCTTGTGACACTGGTGAAAATGCGAACCAAATAAAATAAGTGGATAATTTTATTACAGTGACTTTTAAACATTCCAACCTATAAGTGTTACAATGGCATACGTTGTCTTCACTGTTGGACTAGACTCTATTGACCAATTTAATTTTATAGTGTCAACAAAAGTTGTGCATTATTTATCTCTTGTAAATGGATGAATGATGCACACCTAGAAACTCCATTTCCCATCTCGTCACTAGTGTTAGACGTGTTTTTCATAGTAGACATAGAAACAACCACTAGTGGACAACTCCTTCATGTGATGTGTGCAAGACCATCAATTAGTTATGTGTATTTTTTTGTTGTAATAATTATTTTCATTTTCTTAACCTACTATAACAATTTCATTAATTCTTTTACCCTCCAAAAACTAGGTACAAGTCTATAATTAATACGACACATTCTCAATTGAGTTTCAAAAAACATAGAATAATTTTAATTAAATATTTATCTCTTAATAATTTAAAAAAAAATAGTCACATAATTTATTTGTTATTCTCACAACATTCTCTATTATTCCTTCTTAGTTTATTTAATATATATTGAATTATCATTTATTACACGTTTGTACTACTCCCATCGACCGCCTCCCAGATTTAAAAAATTGTATAATAAGAAAAACAAAAATAAAGATGTGTATAAAAAATTTGAAAGCCTAAAATATTTAAATAAACAAGTGGTCAAGTGATTACTCTTACTGGAAACTCACGAGGTTGTAATTTTGCATTTAATTACTTTTACCTTAACTAAACATATGAGTTGATAGGAAAATAA
Organism: Torreya grandis; assembly: GCA_037957365.1. Lineage (NCBI taxonomy): Eukaryota > Viridiplantae > Streptophyta > Pinopsida > Cupressales > Taxaceae > Torreya > Torreya grandis. The sequence continues at coordinate 619,630 of JARHVA010007278.1, read as the reverse complement.
TAGTAAAGTAGAGCTACAAGACAATTGATAAAACACTCTTTATGTCGCTCTTTACTTTCACACATGCTTAATGCTTTGGTCGATGTCAAAGCGAGCATTTTTACCACTATTAAGAGTCAATAAGGATAATGTTCTTTAGAATGATTACATTAAAAGATGGAAACTATTTAAAAGACGAGGCTAGATATAAATGGTATGTTATTTTAAATTGTTTTTATAGTATTTTAAAATATATAAAATATTTTAAAATATCTTATTAAAAATATAGGTTTAGTTTATTTGGTTTTGGTAATTTATAGAGGTAATTTTGGTTGTAAGTTCAAAATTTGACTTACTTGTAATGTATGGCGAGGGTTAATTTATACCACCCAAATATTATAAAAGGGTTTGCCTTTTATTAAAGAATATAGTGTCGAGTATTAGGTTAATTCTTGATTTTTTTAGGGTATCAAAAAGTGAACCCTGATCGTAAGTAGGCTGGATTTTGAATTAAAAACTAAGACTACCTGTATAGACTGCCAAAAATAAATAAATTAAACTTCTAAAAACACACACAGAGACGTGTGTGTGTGTGTGTGTGTGTGTGTGTGTGTGTGTGTGTGTGTGTGTGTGTGTGTGTGTCTATATATATATGTGTGTGTGTGTGTGTGTGTGTGTATGTATATGTATATGTATATGTAAAAGCTAGTATATAAGCACAAACCAAATATATCCATTTGAATATTTAAGAAAATATATTATATACTCAATTCTAATTTAAAAAGAGATAAATTAAAATATGATTTATAGAATGAATTATTATTTATACATTTCAACATAATTTTTTTGGTTGTGTTCTAGATGTTTAAATTTATTTGTTTTAAAAAATCTTATAACATGTGCGATCATAGTATTCTATATATCATCCCTTATTACAAGGATTTAGTGCTTTTCATCTATTTCCTTATTACAAGGATTTAGTGCTTTTCATCTATTTTTCTTATTACATTCTAGATGTATCTTTGAGAATAAAAAGAATAAATTAATATTTTCTACTATATTACTTAGAATTTGTACCTAAGGTTGAGAAAAATAATTTAATTGAGAGTTATGATGTGTATTTGACTTTACTCTAAGTTGCTTTGAGCTAATTAGAGTTTTGTCATTACTTTGAGTTTTATATTTTGAAATCATATAATTAAATTTAAACGGATCAATAGATAATTTTTCTTTATGTCAATTGTAAAAGAAAAAGTTAAATGTGTGAATCATGAATTTAATGAGATGTAACTTTTCTATTTTCAATATTATCCATCAATTTAATAGAATATTAATCTAATCTAAAAAATTTATATCCTTCAATTAATTTTTTTATAAAATATGTTTATGTTTCAATGAGTACTATTACTTACTCATTTAATTTATAATTATTTTATAACATTTTATTATTATTTTAATTTCTACAAGAACTTGTACCTTTTTATGTGCATTTCTTTATTTATCTTCCTTATATCCTTTCAAAACCCTCATCAATGTTCTTAATGCTTATTTAAAGGTGCATAACTTGATTGACAAGGCACAACATTATGTAATGTGCATAACTTGATTGGCAGGGCACAACATTATATTTTCTTTCCTTAGATTCTTTAAAGATATGACCATATTGATGACTAGCATAGCACTTAGAAGGGATGTGTTCAAATTAGATAGAATGATCCCATTGAAAATATAATTTATGAAACATTATTAATTATGACAATGGTTGGATTACATATAAGTTAATATAATAGATAGTTGAGAAAATATTCCCAATATCTTATGATAAATAGTTGTGGTTATTGATACATATTCACCTAGTATTTATTTTAGTTAAGTTTATATTGCACAATTATGATTATAATCAGCACTTAATTAATATCATACGTCAACATATCAAATTTTATAGGTTGTTCATTTGAAACACTCGGTAGATTTTTTAAACCCTATATCAAATTTTCCACGTGATATTTTGATGTCATTTTTTACTTTAGATTAGCAAAAAAGTGGCGTGCATGAAAGTGTAATTTTTTTTTCTATAATGTAAAAAACAAATCACAAGGACAGCACATTTGAGAACATGCAGAAGAAAGTGACGTTTGTAAAGGAGAAGATTTAGGTAACGAAAATGAAAAAGGAGGCGTGGATTTTTCAAAAATATATTCTATTTAATAGAAGAGGGATCATATAGGAGTCCAATTAGAATAGGAGAATCTCATATTATCAGCATTCCCAATAAAGGGCTCCAAACCTTTTTTTTTAAGTGTCGAATTTTTATATTAAATGTGTATGTGATATACATAATTTTTTAAGGATACATTATGATAAATTGTGATTAAGCAATAAATTTCTAAATGAATGTTTTCAAGTAATAATGGTTTTCATCATCATCATCATTATTATTATTATTTTTCTAAATACTATAATCATTATATAATTAATTTTTTAAAAATATTTACATCAATTTTTATGATGTCATATTTTGTAGTTGATATTAGATTATATTATGTTATAATTATGTTATAATATTTTATAATTATTTAAAATATTTTTTTATGATTTGTATTTAATAAATAATATTGTTTATTAGATTTCATAGTTTAATTGAAATTAATTAGGATATGTAACAAATGCATTATAATATTTTATAGTCATTGTATTATTGTATGTCATGTTTTGATTTAGATTATCCTAATGAAGTTTTTACTAAGATTTTATTATATTATATTATACATTTGTTAAGATTATGTTTTACAATATTTTATCTATTGATTGAGATTGCGTTAATATATACAATATTATAAGTGAGATTGCATTAAGGTATGCCATAAAAAAAAAAAAAAAAAATTATCATATAACCATTAAATTATTTTGTCTAATTTTTTTCAAATAATACTTTTTATATATTTTAATTATTACAATTCATAGTCAATGTTTTTTTAAGACATATTTTTTAATATCCTGTAATCATTAAAATTAACATTTTATACATAATGGTACATGTAAGGTTTGAAAACGTGTCTTAGGGAAATAATATGATATTGATTAAAGGAAGATTTTTTTTTTAAGAATACACAAAACATGTTAATTGGTTTTCATAAATTGTAACTAAAATATATTTATAAGGCCACTAAAAGTAAACAAAAAATCTCAATTTCATGGCTCTCATTATCATTCAGATTAGACCTTTCATACACTTCAGATTCAAGAGATATGACTGATAGAATAAAAAAACATTAGTTGATGATAAGGATTGATCTTTTGAACACACTTAATTAAACATTATATAGTGTTTCAAAGTCCCAATGCTAGGTTTTTATATTCAATAAAGAAAAATTTAATATACACAAATTAAAGTTTAATATGTGTAATGTAAAGTTCAATATATAGAATGTTAGAATATGAAAATTGGAATATATTTATAGATCAATTTTTTTTTAAGAATTAGAAGTGTATTTATTAGATTTCTTCCACTCTTTTTTATTTTGGTTACAAATTGAGTATGGATCTTAATCTAGAAGATCTATATAATAGGAATGAGAACTTTATTAATATAAAAATGATATATTAAAAAAATAAAATATAAAAAATGTTGTAATTCACAATGAACTATTAGCCAAATCAAAATGACCTATAACTTATTTTATGACTTGCATTTTCATTGAAGTTAACCTATTTCAACTTAGGGTGGATAGGGAATGCCATCTCTATCATTTGAAAAATAAAACATTATTGTGAAAAGATCCAATAGGTAAGAATGAACGAGAGCATTGATTTCATAATTTATCATTCTAAGCTATGATATTTACATTAGGTAATTCTATAAATTGGGAAATATATTTTTAAATAGATAATTTCCAAGTATCTATATTACAACAATGATTGTCAGAAAAGTCATGTCACAAAGTAAAAGATAAACATAACATCATAAATAGAAGAAAGTTGTCTGTTCGTAAGGCCCCACCAACCTACTATCGGTGTGGCTGAAGGTGATCAAAATTTATGGCATGTCTCTTTAAAATGTGGTGGAAGGGATTGAATCTCTATTACATAATTGAAATTACATATATAGTCTCAATGCATCGGCTATCCTCCCCATAAAATGCAATGCATATATATGAATTGAAATGATATATAATGGAATGCAATGCATATATATGAATTGAAATGATATAAAATCTCAATGCATTGGTTATCCTTCCTATAGAATAAAATGCATGTGCACATATGTGCATGTATATAAATGACATATAAAGCCTAAACACATTGGCCATCCCCTTGATAGAATGTACTACACATGCATCACCTGACTATACTATATCCTTCCACCATCATGCCAATAAAACATTTTTATTGTAAATTTTAATTAATGGGTGACAATCACTTTGAGTTTTAAATTTTTTATCTATTGTAAATTCTCACTCTTTGAATTGTTTTGTATGCATTCATATTTCCATTTCAAACATTATGGGAATGGATTCAATTAGCGTTAGGACTAAAATGTGATATGGCAATGGTGACATTCAAAATGGATGCCTTTATCATGGTTCAAGAAGTGTAGACCAAAGAACAATCCAAGGTTATATTATGAATATAATACTGTAGAGGGTTTTTCTTTTTTCTTGTTACCATGACTCTATGTTATTTTAGAGTTATCATCAAGCTACTAATATTGATGGTATTTGATAGATAAACCACCTTAGTTGCATTCATGTTCTTCTTAGGGTATAGAGGTTGTTCAACAAGAAGAGTCTATTCATGCCATGTACTTGTGCCCAAAAGAAATAAAATTATATTCATCTTTGAATCGTTACAAAAATGTTGTCATAAAATACAAAGTTTAATCTTAAAATGCAAAGCCCCAAGTTTTGTTAGATATGTTACAATAAATTTAAATTTTGGATCCTATTGCGGTACAATGTATATCCCACTCCTTGACAAGGTGGTGTTAGAGGACTACATCACACCACTATTGTCACAAGAGAGTTTATGGGGTGGGGGAAGGGAAGGGGGAACATCTTATGGATCCCCCTTAGTGGGGGTTTAGGGGCTATGTCCCTAAAGTAAAAAAATCAAGGATCCAAACACCTGTTTCTAAGAAGATGAATTCTACCAGATTCTATTTGTATAAGGAGAGTCCTAATGGTATTTTCTACACTATTTTTAAATAGAGGGATCCTAACAATTATTTCCAAATTAGGTGTATTTATCTTAGTGGAGTTCATATGTAATCTACATAGTGAGTTCACATGTAATCTTTTTATATTAAAGTTAATAAAGCTTTATATCTTATACCATGGATGTTTCCTTATCTTGCTAAGGATTCACCATGTAAATCCTATATTTTTTCTCATGCACATTGGGTATTTTGTCTGTCTAATTATTTATGTTATTGTATTTTGTTATTTATCTATTTTTTAGAGTGTGTGGTTTCCTAACTGATTCCATATGCCAATCCTCTACTAAAGAACCATCTGTCTACATTTTTAGTGTCTATAGAGGTTAGAGAAAGGAGTTAGTAGAGCAAAAGAGTTATTTCTATCTTTAAAAGATTGTATAAAAAAGAATGTTTGAGCTTGCCTCTACATATATCAATATTAATAATAATTTCATATTAATCTAATGATTTAATGTGAAAAATTTACAATGGTGGATATAGAAAAAAAATCCATGACTGTTTCAAACCTAACCAATGATAAATAAACCATAAAAAAATTTAAAAAATCAATTTTAATGCATATACATAAAGATGGTAATAAATATGCAATGCTCACTTCACTTGAAAAAGTAGGATAATTATTGATAAAATAAATATATAATTCTAATATTCATATGAAACTTTCACTACATGAATATTTCACACAAATTTTCAAAATATACATTTCGTAACTTATTTGGCATGCTTATCTACCTTCATAAAATTCATGGTAGAAAAAATATGGATTAGTAAGGGTATATGGAGATGGACAAAATGTTAGATATGTGATAACAAAGTTATATTTTGGACCCTTTTGTGGCATCATTTATAGCCCACTTTTACAAGGGGGTGTTGCAGGGAAACACCCCCTACCCCCCACTATTATCACAAGAGGGTCTAGGGTGTGGTGAAATACTAATTTATCCCTTTGATAAGGATTCAGGAGAAATGCCCCTAAGGTATGAAATCTAGGATTCAAACCCATATTTTTAGGAAGATGAATTTCACTATATTTTATTTTTAGAAGAAAAGTCCTTATGGCATTTTCCACTCTATTTTTATGATGAGGAATCCTAATGATGCTTTTCCAGTTACGTGTATTTATCTTTGTGAAGTCTGTATTTAATATACATAGTGAGTTCACATGAAATCTACTCATTTTGGAATTAATAAATCTTGATATTTTGCACTGTGGATGTTTCCTTAGATTTCTAAGGTTTTACCATGCGAATCATGTGTTTTATCTCATGTATATCAAGGATTGTTTTTAAATTATCTTTATACTTGAATTATTTTATTTTTACATCGATGTAGAGTCTGTGGTTTATTAACAGTGGTATCAAAGTGAGGTCAATCTTATTTTGTACCAAATATGATATGGATTTGGTGTTGTTTTATGTAGCATGAAATGGCAAAAGTTAAAAATGCAAAGTTTAAGGTAGAGAAGTTTAATGGTAAGAACTTTGAGTTGTGTAAACTCAAAACACATGATGTGTTGGTGCAATAAGGGATGCACAAAGACATGGACAAAAATGAAACTAAACCTATGATGATGAATGATGATGACTAGGAATAACTGGATACAAAATCTCTTAGTACATTATGATTGTGTTTAGCAAATGAGGTTCTTTTAAACATGGAAGTAGAAAAGACTATAGTAGGGTTATAGACTAGATTAGAAGGCTTGTACATGATGAAATCTATAACCAATTATATTTATTTGAATAGGTAGATATATACAATACAAATGGAAGAGGGTATGAAAACTATTGATCATTAAATATTTTCAATATCGTGTTATGCTAGTTGACTAGTATTTGTGTGAAAGTGGACATAGAAGACAAGGTAGTCACCTTGTTATGTACTTCACCATATTCTTGGGATCAAATAGTAAATTTAATTATATTGAGTACTGATG
>JARHVA010007278.1:565000-602500 GCA_037957365.1 Torreya grandis | reverse complement strand
TTTATAGATATCTTTATAGGCTCATTTAATATTCTTGGTGAGTTATGAGGCTCAGTGGATCTAAAAATAAGTCTTGGTGAGGTAAAATACAATCATAGACCATCAGAAGAGATCAAAAAGATCAAAAAAATAGCAAAAAACACAATGATATGGATGAAATTTGGTTTCACATTTAATATGTGTTGTAACTTTTATTTTCACCCTCGGACGAGATGTCTAAGCTCTCATCATCTAAGTGGCACAATTGAAACACATTTTGACTTGTGGGTAGCATTAAGATGAGGTGAATCTCTATGTAGAGCTAGTTCCCTTGATGTACCACTTTAGATCACTACTACACTTGAATTTTATAGGGGTAAGGGAGAGAGAAACATGAACTAAAACTATCCTAATGGAGGGGATACACTAAATTTATTGATGACTACCAACCATCTACATGTTACACCTGAAACCAAGAGACTAACAAAACTTACACTTCTTCAATATTCATCTTCTCACATCAATGCTACATTGTGAGGTTATGGATAAATGTTTATACTAGGGTGAATAGAAAAGGGGCATTAAATACTATTATTTAATATATTAACTCACTTAACCATGGAACTTCCTAAAACACTTCACATGCCTAGCAAGAATAAACTTTCCAACTGCAAATAGGATGAAAGAATGAAACAATATGCTAAGGAAACAAGAGTTATCACTTAAGCAAAATCATTAATCCATGTAGGAAACACCATGAACATTGATGAAGATGTAAAAATCAGTTGTCTTATTGATCAAATGATATGTAAATGAGCTGGTCTTTTTTATACTCAAGTGGAGCATAAGTTACAATTGCCAAAATGGCTAGTTCTTATATAAATTGATAGAGAGAGGAGAATAGAGAATTCCAAGGGTCACAGGAAACTTGTAAATATAATAAATTAAATTAATTATGCATGAGAAGAGGATATGTGATGAATCATGGGTGATCAAGAAGCACAAGTGTCCATTTAAGTCATAAAACTCTTGCAAAATGGATTGAAAGTTCTCATTTTGGCTCAAACAATTTCCTTCAAGATTTTAGACCTATTAAAACATCCCAAAATTGATTATAGATAGGTTTGATGATCAAAATGAAGGGAAATAGTTTTATACATGCCTATTCATGCATTGGTTATAGTCTTGGTCATCTATAATCATCTACAAGGGAGCTATCACTATCGACACTCTAAGAAATGCCTCTTTCATGTACCCTGCACACTTGGCTTCCAAAAAGGAATCAATTTTACATGAAAACCCATGGGAGTGATTATATGACACCTTTAAAGACCCTCCATGGTTTTATAAACATTATGAACCTAAAAAGGTTGACACTTAAAGTTTTCACACTTCTCTCCACCTTGGTCACTATAGAGTTTTGACTATCTGAGATCAAGTAGATAGTTTAGGCACTTAAGAGTTATTTCAAGGCATCAAATTGACATGGGGAATTATATTAATTAATAGTCTTCCCACCCATGTGATTGCCATCTCTTGAAACCTCTTACAACCTGCACAATTCATAAAACTATCAAGAAAATCTTGTTTTGCAATCCATCCATAAAGTTCCATAAAAATAATTATAATGGTAAGTATCCTGAGTGAGTATTATATAATTTCCAATCATCATTCTAAGAAAACTTTTCCATTAGAGTAGCTTTCCTATCTCATTTCTCCAATTGGGTTACTAGAAAGGGTTTAGCCTATTTCTACCTCTTAAGTTTTATTCATAAAAATTTTACATTCAAAATACCAATAAATCTCATAAAAATGATGTTCAATGACCCTTATAACACATCTAAACTTCTTTTCCCCCCATTTAATTCACCAAGAGAGATATGAACTTCCAAAGCTATCCTATCGAGCTCCTCTCTCCACTCTAATAGGATTACGTTATTCTTGAGCCCAAAAATTGGCTTCTTTGTGGTTTTTTTCACATCTCAATAGCTTTAGCATGACTTACATGACCTCACAAACATGTCCCAATAGCTTGTAATTCATATCTCATGCTAGAACTGTGAATGACCCTTATTTGGTTACTAGGCCTAAACCATGTCCAAGTAACCTTGAATGTACCTTAGAGATAAAAAAAGATTTTTGATGGTTTTACTTGCCTTAAAATATCTTAGATACTTCTATCACGATCCCATAATCATTATCCAATAGTCTATAAATCATGTCAAATACCATAAGTGAAAATGACCTCCTCATCTGGCACTAGGCTTCACCATAACTCAAAACCTTGACTACAACCTTAAGAGTATAGATCATGTTATTGAGTTTCAATTTCATGTGATTAGTTTTCATGCTTTTTATAGGTGTCGTATAACTTCCTAAACCTATCCTCAAGGTTAAATCAACTTCTACTCCATCTTATCATCTCATTCTTCAAGGTTGCAGGTTTATGCATGGGGAAAATATCCTCTATATAAGACAAAACATAGGGTAATTACCTTATTTTATTGGAAAAATGGATATTAGAGGGCCCTCTAAAAGTGGTGAGGGCCTCCCACACCAAAATTCAGCTCTTTTAATATCATTTATCCCCTAAAAACTTCTAAAGTCCTAAATTAACTATGTGTATTAAACTATATGTAGTGTTTTCCTACAATGGACTGTGTATTGAATCATTCAGATCATTTCCATGCTTATTTTATATTTTATGAGGGTGTATAAATTCTATAACAATCCTAACCAAAGTTTTTCAAGTAATTTAATCACCCCAATCTTATATATTCCACATTATACCCTTGACTGATCAAGACTGTGTGTCCCTACCTGACTATACTTCAGTAATTCTTGTAGGTAGTTGTGCTTGGTTGAGGCCTAGATATAGTGTTTACAACCTATCCAAAGTCTCTTAGGACTATTTAATACTTTTTTGGATCCATTTATTCATCTTATATATGCATAGACCTTATCAAAACACTCCCTTTACTCTATGCCCGTCACAGTCAACTATAGTTGACTCTGTGGGGTCCTACATATGTTTTATATGTTCTAGGCCTTGAAGATTGAAAATCATCCCTCCTTTAAACTCTAAAACCCATATTATAACTTCACCTATTCCTTTTATGTTTATAATGAAACTTGTCCTCAAGGTCTCTAGCCCAAACATTATGGTGACTCTACAACAAGCCTGTAGGTGCATGTTTTATGATGACAAGGAGACTTGTAGGTGATGTAGTGATCAAACTCAATATATAAATTTAATTGGATAACCTATATACCATAAAATTTATTTTTAACATTTTATAACCATCAAACATGAGGGCATGGTCTAATATGTAACTTCAGATGAAGAGTCACCTGAGGCTCAAGACTTTAGAATCAATGAAGAAAAAAGTGTCCAAATGGCAACTATGTGCCTCTTAATAACTAAAATCTACTTGATTTAAACCCTTAGTTTTTTTATAGATATTCTATGTGCTAGACGTTGAAAGTTTGGGTCATTTAGAAGCATTGAAAGTATTTGAAATTAAGCTTCAAGATATTAACAAAACCCCAAGGGACTCTATTTTGCACTTTTAGGGAAAAGAGTCCCTAAATCTCAATCTTCATCATTTGGAGGTGGTTTTCAACTTTTTTTTATCCATATATCACTTAAAACATTTAGTTTAGGAATTCTTCAACATGTAAGGACTTCAATTAGGGTTCCATGACATGCCTTAACACTCTATTTAGTGCCTCAATCCCTTGTTTAGGCCACATATATGTGACTATTTGCAAATATAGGTAGTGAGTTTAAACTTTAGACAGTGAAAAAAAAATGTTGGTGACCATGAAGAAAATTTACCAAATGTTCAAATAGAATTCTAACAATATTCAAATATTGAAGCATCTCTCAAATTATTCACCTTTAGCATGACATCATCATGACAAGTTGTAGATGCACGATTGGGTTGCATACAGGTAGTGAACAAAAATAGTCAACATACTCAAATAAATATGCATTTCAAACTAAATGATATCCCTTAATGGAATTTAAATGGAATATAAGCTGTTTAAAATTTTGAAACAATCTCCAATGCTCCATTTCAATGTTTGTCCTTATGAGATTTTTGTACACATTCATTAATGGTTGTCTAACTATGAATGTTGCATATAACTACAAAATCATGGGAAATTCTTTGAATAATGAATTTTGAAATGTAAATTTAATCCATAGAACATTGAAAACATGTGAAAGGTCTTATCACAACCCTCTGAATCCAAGATCAATCATGAAGATCTTAAAACTGGTGAAACATTGCTTGCAACATAGAATGGTGCTTCTCTTGTAACCATGATGTACTTGACCCATTGAAACAACTTGAAATAGGAAATAAATCATGCAGAACATTAGATGATGAATCTGACATCATCTGTAATCAACCTTAGAAATTGGTTTATATGAACTTATCCAAACAAGAGAAAGACTTATAGGGTACATAGATTAGAAAGCAAAAAAACAAATTCAACTTCAGGGGGATGGTTCGTAAATAACAAACCACCATTATTTGAAATATTATGATTGAAATAAATCTAAGTTTAATTTAACCTCCCCAAAGTGTTTTATCTAGAACCTCCCATGCTGGTCGTACCAAGTATAAACCTAAAAAATGATTTTGTATGTCTAGAAGGATGAAAAAGAAGCAAAATGGTTTTGGGATTTTTTTACAAATTAAAAATCATGTAAATAATTAATAGATATAAGGAATATTAATATTCATATAAAACCTTCTCCCACATGGAACACTTCCCCACGAGTTGTACAACTAACAAACTCCCCTTTTTCTCAAGAAAATTACCCTTTCTTTTACGAAACCTAACACTTTTTAGTTATGAGAGTTTATTAAGACCTCTTAGGACACATGGATGTGGCACAATATTTTAGAACATTCACATTTTTTAAGGAGTCCACACAACCTATTAAATGCACTATTTAGGACATCAAAATGACTCAAAATGATAAATGCAATAAAAGACTAATTGACCAAGGTTAATATAACATGAAATCATGATAAATGACCTATAATAAAACTTATGACCAAATTTTAGACCCCATAAAACATATAAATACCAATTTTTTACCTATAGGGAGCCTAATTTGACGTATAGGGTCAAATTTGGTCAACAAATTGGCAACTCATAGGGGTAATATTTCTTTTATACTAACAAGACTAGTAGTCTTATCAGTTCATTGGGATTAGGGAGTCATTTTATGTCTGAGACACAAAAATAGGACTTTGACCATAAGATTTTATCAGGACAAGACCACTTGACTACCTCAACTACACAAAATAAAGGACACACACCAAATAAATCAAACACACTAATAAGACACACATGTGCTCAAATCACTTAGGAAAATATGAAGAAAACAACTATATACAACTAAAAACTAAGCATACCTCCCTTTCTAGGATCAAAATGAAAGTTTATTGCACCACCTTCTTTATGATATGAATCATGGTGCCAAGCAAGGTGCTATTTATATTGAACACTTGATAGATCAGACATAAATTTTGGCACCTCAATTTCTATGCTCTCAATTTGACAACCTTGAAATACATCTAAAATGTAAAAGTATTCCTCTTGACCTTATACACATACCTTATTTATCTGCCCACTCTTTTTCTCATTATCAACTTTCATCTTCTTCATAGGCATGATTTAAAAAAGAATGATTTCTTGTTCCTTGGAAGATTGAGGCCAATAGAAGTTTGTTTTGACCTCTAAACTTTGATTTGGAATTTTTTCCTACTCATCTATGACATTTTGGAAGATGTCATATTTCTCACCATCACTTGTAATCATCTCCAAATAATTTGTATACCCCTTGAGAGACTCAAACTCATTGAAAATGTTTTCAAACTACTACCATAATTCCTCATCCTCCTTTTGATTAGCATAATTAAAGAGGAAAATAAGAGAAGCTCATTCATCCTCTTCCTTAGAATCCAAACGAACTTCATCCAAGATTTCATCTTCAACACAAGAAAGGCATTATTCACTATCAAGAAAACAAGAAGACTCAACACAAAGCTCACCTCTTCTTCAACACTTAGGACCTCTTGAGGGCTCTCAAATTGTATATTCACTATCATAATCTCATCTTTCTCCAATGCCAAGTAGTTGCATAAGATATTCTTTTGGATCTAAACATTCCATCACACCTTGACTTAATAATCTCATATTTGAATCTTAATGAGGATGATGAGTACAAGAGGGCTAGCATAGAGCAAAAAATGTCTCTTGAAGAAGGATGGGAGGGGCATTCAAAGGATCAACTTCATTCTCAACTTCACACTCCTTCTCAATGCTTCTATCCTATTTCTTTTCCCATGATTCCACTATATTACTCTACATTAGGATGTTAGGATTAGAAGTATTTTATTGAGGTGGTGATCAAATTTGAGGAGTGGACGAAATGTTTAAGGAACTTGGAATCTCCTTAGGCTCAGATTCTCCACCTTGTCTCCAACTTAGAATCTCATATGTAGAGGTATTTTATTGAGTTAGTGATGTAACGAGAGAGGCAATTGAGGGCTTGAATTTCACTTCCTTTACTGCTAACATGAATTTATTCATTTTCTTATTGGCCAACTCAATCTGCACATTAAGATTAACTTAAAAGATAAGGTTTCTCTTGTTAACTCTCCCTTCCAACTAATGGGGAAAAAATGACTTTGGTAAGCTTGATTGGGCTCATGAATAGGAACAAAATAGGAATAATAGCAATCTTGGGGAAGTGGATATGAAGTTTGTTAGGTTTGGTGAGGATGCCTTTCATGAATTCTTCACCTATCCTCTAAGTTAGAAACAAAGCCACTCGCATCTATCATTTCACTTGTAATCCTTTGCCAATTGGCTCTCTCAATAGGTGCACACTCTTAATTTACTAGCTCTAATTCATCTCTCACCTTATGAATAAGATGACTATGAACTATCCCCTTTATGTGTCAAGATCAACATATACCTCTCATCCCAAAAGTGCTTGTTTGAAGGTGGAAATGGATTGACTTGAGAAGAGACAAGGTTGACTAGGAGGAGCAAGACATTGAGAAGGCTAGCTATAGGATTGATATACTTCATGAATGGGCTGATACACTTCTTGATGAAGCTGGTAAACTTCATGTGGGAGTTGGTAAGGATCATGACAGGGCTGATATGGGATGCCATAGGCTAGATATACCTCTCCAACTTGTGTAAATCAAAACTAAACACCAAGGTAATTGATGAAACTTTATTAGGAAGTAAGAACATAAGGAATTATCATAAATAATCTTCAGAAGGAATACCTAGGATACTTAGATATCTGATGTAACTTTGGAGTCACCATTGATTCTTGGAAAGATGCTTTCAAAGGCTGATTATTGAAAGATAACACCAAAAATCTTTCAACTTCTTGGACCAATAGTACCAGAAGGTATGCCAAAAACTATTGTCACTTAGATTTGCACCCTTTTAGGATATTTATAATCTCTCTTCATACAAGTAGCACAATTTAAACACCTTTAGAATTGTGGGTAGCCTAAGGATGAGGTAAATCTCTAACTATGGATAGCTCCCTTGATGTACCACTTTGGATCACTACTACACCTAAACTTTGGGGGGATGGGGGGGGCCAGGGTAAGGGAGAGGGAAAACTAAAGGAAAACTATCCTAATAGAGGTGATACACTAAATTTATTGATGACTACCAAACAATTGCATATTACTCATGAAACCAAGAGACTAACGAAATATACACTTCTTCAATTTGGATCTTCTCACATTAATGTTACATTTTGATGTTATGGATGAATGTTTAGGCTAAGAGGACTATACAAGAGGAATGAAATGGTACTATTGAAGATAATAACTCAATTAAATTTGACACTTCATAAAAAAAATTGCATGCCCTACAAGGAGAAGCTTTCCAACAATAGATAGGATGAAAGAATGAAACAACATGCTTAGGAAACTAGATTTATCAGTTAAGAAAAATCAATCATCTAAGTAGAACACACTATGAATATTAATGAAGATGTAAAAATTAGTACTCTTACTGATCAAATGGTATGAAAATGATCAGTTCTTTACCATATTTATGTGGAACATAAGTTACAATGTCCAAAATCGCTAGTTATTATAAAACTTGAGAGAGAGAGAGATGAGATGAAAGAAGTAAAAGGGTCACAAGGAAAATTTTAAAGCTAATAAAATAAATTAATTGTACATTATAAGAGTATTTTGGATAAATAATTTAAGGTAAATAAGCACAAATGTTCATCCAAGTCATAAAAATGTTGCAAACTGGCATGAAAGTTCTCATTCTGGCTCAAAAAAATTCCTTCATGATTTGGACCTATTTGAATGCATAGAAAATTATTAAGGATAGATATGATGATTTTAATGAAGAGGATTAATTTAATTCATGCCTCTCCATAAATTATTTATAGGCTTGGTCATCTAGAATCATCTAGAAAGGAGATATCATTGCTTGCACTATAAAAAACTTCTTTTTCATGCACCCTGTACACTTAGATTATAAAAAGGCATTAATTTTTCATTAAAATACATGTAAGGGAGTGTATTAGACCTTTAGAGACCCTATATGGACTTATAGTCATCAAATATACCTTAAAAATCCTCACACTTAAATTTTTGACACTTCTCCCTAACTTGGTCACTATGCCAGTTTTGACTAGCTAAGATGAAGTAGTTAGTTTAGGCACTAAATTTATATGGGGAGTTATATTATGTCCTATGATTTCCTCCCATGTGATTTTTATCTCTTGAAAACTCTTATAACTTGAAAAATACACAAAACTATAAAGAAAATCTTGTTTTGTACTCCATGCATACAATTCTGTACAACTAATGCTAATGTGAAGTATCCTGATAGAGTATTATATAATTTAAAATCATCATTATGGTAAAAATATGCCATTATAGTATCTTTCCAACCTCATTTATACAATTAGGTCAAAAACAAGGGTTTGGAAGGGTTTTAGCCTATTTTGACCTCTTAGGTCTTGTTCATAAAAGCTTGATGTTCAACCTACAAACAAATCTCATAAAATGATTTTCAAGGACCTTGATAATACCTATAAAGTTATGTATCCCCTATAAAAGGCACTAGGAGAGATACAAAATTGAAAAGCTAGCCTATCAAGTTCCTCTCTCCACTCCAATAGGTCTAAGTTATTATTGAGCCCAAAAATGGATTCTTTGTGGTCTATTTTTCATTTTAATAGCTTAAGCATGCCTTAGATGACCTCACAAACATGTCCCAATAGGATATAATGCATATCTCACGCTAGAAGTGTTAATGACCCTCATTTGGATACTAGGCCTAAACCATGTCCAAGTAAGCTTGACTTTATCTTAGAGATTAAAATGATTTATGATGGTTTTACTTGCTTCTAAATAGATTATACACTTCAATAATGATCCCATAATAATGTATAAATATGCTATAAATCATTTAAAATACTAGAAGTGAAAATGACCTCCTCATCTGGCACTAGGTTTCACCATACCTCATATCCCTGACTACAAGCTTAAGAGTATAGAACATGCTATTGAGTTTCATTTTTATGTGCTTTATTTTCATGTTTTTTATGTGTAATATAAATTTCCAAACTTATCCTTAATATTAAATTAAATTCTCCTCCTTCTTGTCCTCTCACTCGTCAAGGTTGTAGGTTTATGCATAGGGAAAAGTACTCTTTTTATGAGATAAAACATATGTTATTTCCCCTATTTTATAATATAAAATAGATATTTTAGGGCCCTATAAAAGTTTTGAGGACATCCCAAACCAAAGTCCAAAACTAACTATTTGAAATGGATTGTATATAGTGTTTTCCTACAATGGACTTTATATTGAATCATTGGGATCATTTCCATGATTGTTTTATATTGTATGAGGGATTATAAATTCCTTAAAAACCCTTAAAAAGTTTTTCAACTTATTTCATCACCCTAATCTTCTACATGCCACTTTATACCCTTGACTGATCTAGATTATGTGTACCTACCTGACTGTACTTCAATAAATCTTGTAGGTGTTTATGCTTGGTTTAGGTCTATATATAAGGTTATAAAACATATCCATAGTATATTAGGACTATTTAGTACTTTCTTATATAAATTTATTCATATCATATAGGCATATACCTTATCAAAACACTCACTTTACTCTCTGCCCCTCATAGTCAACTATAGTTGATTGTGTGGAACTTTGTAGATGTTTTATATGCCCTAAGACTTGAAGTTTGAAAATAAACCATCCTTAAATATATAAACCCCATATTATAATTTCACCTATTCCTTTTGTGCCTATATTGAATTCTCTCCTCAAGGTCTCTAGCCCAAACTTCAGGGTGACCCTACAGCCAACCTGCAGGTGCATGTTTTATGATGACGAGGGTTGTAGGTGATGTAGTGATCAAAATCGATATATAAACTTCCTTGGATAACCTACACACCAAAAAAAATATTTTTAACCATCTGTAACCATAAAACATTAGGTCATGGTCTAGTATGCAACTTTGGATGAAGATTCACTTTAGGCTCAAGACTGTATATATCAATGAAGAAAAAAGTGTTCAAATGACAACTTTGAGCCTCTTCATAACTAAACACTACTTTATTTCTTCCATTAAAACTTTTTGTATGTATTATACATGATATAATATTCAATTTTGGGTCATTTATAATAATTGGAAGTCTTTGAAGTCATGCTACAAGATATTAACAAAACCCCAAGGGACTTTGTTTTGCACTTTTAGGGAAAATAGTCCCTAAATCTCAGTTTTCATCCTTTGGAGGTGGTTTTCAAATTTATTTTGCCATATATCATTTAAATAATGTATTTTAGGATCCATTTAACATGTAAGGACTCCAATTAGGGTTTCACCACATGCCTTAACACTCTATTTAGTACTTCGGTCCCCTATTTAGGCTGCCTGTAGGTGACTCTTTGCAAATATAGGGAATGAGTTTAAACTTTGGATAGTGAGCATAAAAGCATGTTGGTGATAAAGTAAAAAACTTTACCAACTATTAAAAATTACTTATAAAAATCTCAAAAGATTGAAGCATCTACCAAATTTTTCAACTTTAGCATGGCATCATAATGAGGTTGTATATGCACTGTTGGGTTGCACACAAGAAGTGAACAGAAATAATTAAAATACACAAAGAAATATAAATTTCAAACTAAATGAAATCCATTTATGAAATTTTGTTCAAAGTTTTTAAATAATCTCCTATGCTCCATTTCATCATTTATCCTTCATGAGATTTTTGTACACATTTATTAATGGTTGTTTGACTATGAATGTTGCATATGACTAGAAACTCATGGAAAATGATTTTAAGAATGAATTTAAAAATTTAAATTGAATCCATAGCACATTTAAAACATGTTAAATGTCTTATTAAAACCCTTTGAAGTTAGGATCAAGCATGAAGATCATAAAAATGGTAAAAAAATTGCCTACAATACAGAATGATGCTTTTATTACAACCTTGATGTTCTTGACCCATCAAAAAAACTTTAACTATGAAACAAAAACATAAGAAACATTATAAAATTAATCTAAAATCATCTGGAATCAACCTTAGTAACTGGTTTGTATGGACTTGCCCAAACGAAGCAAAACTGACAGGGAGCACAGATTAACAAGTAGAAAAACATAGTCAAATTCATGAGAATGGTTCATAAATCACAAGACACAATTATTAAAAATATTATTATTTAAATTAATCCATATAATAATACTTTCACCTCCCAAATTTATTTGATCTAGAACCTCCCCTGCTGTTCGTATCAAGTCTAAACATGAAAACTAGTTTTATATGTAGGAGTAGAATAGTTTTGGGATTTTTTTAGCACTTAAAAATAATTTAAAAAAATTATATGGATCTAAAAAATCTAAAGAGTCATATTAAAACCTTATTCCATGTGGTGCACTTCTCCATGAGCCGTACAAGTGCCAAACTCACCTTTTAAAAAAACAATCCCTTTCATTTAAAAAACCTTACACTTTTCAGTTATGATTATTGATTAAGACCTCTTAGGACACATTGTGAATTACATAATATACTATAAAATTCAAATTTCCCAATGAGGGCATATAACCTATTACATACTCTATTTAGGACCTCAAAATGATAAATGGACTAAAAGATTAATTGACAAAGGTTAATATAACATGAAATCACACTAAATGACCTATAATACACCTTATTACCTAATATTAAACCCCATAAAACATATACATATCAATATTTTACCTATAGGGGCCCCAATTTGACATGTAGGGTTGAATTTGGTCAACAAATTAGTGACTCATAGGGGTAGTATGCATGTTATGCTAACTAGACAAGTAGTCTTCTAGTCCAGTGGGCTTAGGGATTAATTTGAAGTATTATACATAATAATAGGACTTTTACTTTAGGATTTGATCAAGATAAGACCACTTGACTACCTCAACCACAAAAAGTAAAGGAGACACACTAAACAAAGTAAACACACACCAAACAAAGGAAACACACTAACAAGATAGATACATGCACTCAAAACACTTCGGAAAATATGAAGAAAAAAAATCTATATACAACCAACAACTAAGTGTACCTCCCTTTCTAGGATCAAAAGGAAAGTTTCTTATGAAATCTTCTTCATGAGATGAATCATGGTGCCAAGCATGTTGCTCTTTAGATTGAACACTTCATAGATCATACCTACTTATTGGCATCTCAATTTATATGTCTCAATTAAACAACTCTCAAATAGGTATGCAATGTAAAAGTATTCCTCTTGGCCTTGGACACATAGCTTGTGTTTCTGCCCTCTCTTTTTCTCATGATCAACTTTCATCTTCTTTGTAGGCATGATTTCATGTTATTTAAAATATTGAGTCTAATAGAAGTTTTTTTTTAACCTTCAAAGGCTAATTTAGACTTTGTTCCTGCTCATCTATGACATTTTGGTCAATTCCATCTTGGTCACCGTCACTTGTAATCAGATCCAAAGAATTTGTAGACCCCTTGAGAGACTCCAACTCATTTCAAATGTTTTCAAACTACTACCATAATTCTTCATCCTCCTTTAGATTAGCATCATGAAAGGGAAAAAAAAGAGAAACTTATTCATCCTCTTCCTTAGAATCCAAATAAAATTCACCCATGATTTCCTCTTTAACATAAGAAAGTCATTATTCACTATCAACTAAACAAGAAAAATCATCACAAGGGATCACCTCTTCTTCATCACTTAGGACCTACTGAGGGATCTCAAATTGTATGTCCACTATCATAATCTGATCTTGCTTCTCATGGGATGCAATATCTTCAATCTCATTAGCCTTCTTGGTGATGTCAGGACTAGGCATCTTGAAATCCGGTGACCTAGTCCAATGAGGCTACCAAGGAGTTGCATTTTAATCAAACAAGAGTGATGAATTTTCCTCAAATAAGTGATCCTATTTAGGTTCCCATAAAATAGTTATATCAATGTAAATGGTGATGGGGTGAGGAAAAGATGGAGTAGTTGGTGGAGGTGGTACATAGGGCTCAAAATCAGATTGAGAATGCATTGGAAGGGATTCTAATTAGAGTTCCTAAGGAAGGGTAGCCAAACCTTGGGCTTAAATATCTTGGTTATCTTCCTTCCACTTAAAAATAACTTCATTTAAATCTAATTCAAATTTAGCACTCTCTTGAGGTAGGTTACATGGGATGTGTTTAGGCATAGGATCTTCATTGGGCTCTAAAGCTTCCATCACACATTGACTTAGCAATTTCATCTTCGACTATAACTCTTCAATTTTCTTTAACTAGGTTCTCTTGGAAATTTTTTTCTTGAATTTCATAGGAATATTCATGAGGATGAGGAGTACAATAGGTTAAGCATGGAACACAAAAGGTCTCTTAAGGAAGGATGGGAGGGGCTTCCAAAGGATCAACTTCATTCTCAACTTTACACACCTTCTCAATGCTTGTATCCTTTTTCTTTCCCCATGATTCCACTATATTACTAAAACTTGTGATGTTAGGATTATAAGTCTTTTATTGAGGTGGTGATGCAATTTTAGGAGTAGATGAAGTGTTTAAGCAACTTGGAATCTCCTTAGGCTTAGATTTTCCACCTTGTCTCCAACATGGAATCTCATATGTATAGGTCTTTTATTGAGGTAGGGATGTAATGAGAGATGGAAATAAGGCATTGAATTAAAATTATTTTTCTTCTAACATGAGTTGATTCATTTTATTATTGGCCATCTCAATCTACCTATTAATATTAGCTTCAAAAATAAGGTTTCTCTTTTTAACTCTCTCTTCCAACTAATGGGTGAAATAATGACTTTGATAAGCTTGATTGCGATCATGAATAAGAATCAAATAAGACTGATAGAAATCTTTGGGAAGTGGATATGAATTTTGATAGGTTTTGTGAGGTTACCTTTCATCAATACTTAGCCTATCCTCTAAGGTAGAAACCAAGCCACGCATATCTAACATCTCACTTGTAAGCATTTGTCAGTTGGTTCTCTCAATAGGTACACACTCTCTTTTGACCATCTCTAATGCATCTCTCACCTTATGAATAAGATGAATAGGAACCTCTTAACCATATCCCCTTTGTGTGTCAAGATCTAATATATACCTCTTATAGCACAAAAGTGTTTGTTTGAAGGTGGAAATGTATTGACTTGAGAAGTGACTAGGTTGACTAAGAGGAGCAAGACATTGAGAAGGCTAGGTATAGGATTGATACACATCATGAATGAGATGATAAAATTCATGTTAAATCTGGTACACTTCATGTTATAGATGGTAAGGATCATGATAGGGCTGATATGTAATGCCATAGGCTAGATATACCACAGCGAATTGTGTAAAACAAAACTCTACACCAAGGTCAGCGATGAAACTTTATTAAGAAGCAAGAACACAAGAATGATCATCAAAAATATTCAAAAGGAATACCTGGGCTTCTTAACTAGCTGATGTAACTTTGGAGTCACCATTGATTCTTGGATAGATGCTTCCAAAGGCTGATTGTTAAATGACAACACCAAAAATCTTTCACCTTCTTGGACCAATAGTCCCATCGGGCATGCCAAAAATTGATGTCACTTGGATTTTCACCTTTTAAGCATATGTATAAGCATCTAAGTTTCAAAATTGAAGTACATATAAACTCGTGGGTAGCTTAAGGATGAGGTGAATCTCTAGGTATGATTATCTCTCTTGATGTACCACTTTGGATCACTACTACACCTAAACATTAAGGGGGAGAAAGGGAGAGAAAAAATTTAAAGAAAAATATCCTAAGGAATGTTATACACCAAATTAATTTTTGACTACCAACTATCTACATGTTACACATGAAACTGAGAGACTAACTAAACATAGACTTCTTCAATCTGCATCTTCTCACATCAATCTTAGATTATGAGGTTTTTGGATGAATGTTTAGGCTAGGAGGACTAGAAAAGAATCCTTAAATGGAATTAGTTAATAAAATAAATAAATTAACCTTAAAAATTCTTAAAACACTTCACATTCCTGGAAATAAGAAGCTTTCCAACTATAAATAAGATTAATGAATGAAACAACATGTTTAGGAAACAAGAGTTATCACTTAATCAAAATCAATCATATAAGTAGTACACATTATGAAGCATCATGAAGATGTAAAAATTAGTATTCATATTTCTCAAATTATATGCAAATAATAAGGGCTTGATGATACTCAGGTGGAGCATACGTTACAATGGTAAAAATGGCTAGTTTTTATAGAACTTGGGAGAGAGAAGAGGAGAGAAGTGAAAGGGTCACAATGACACTTGTAAATCTGATATAATAAGTTCATTATGAATGATAATAGTATGTGGGATTAATCATCCAAGATAAGGAAGCACAAGTGTCCATCCAAGTCATAAAACTCTTGAAAAATGACATGAAAGTTCTCATTTTGGCTCATAAAACTACCTTCATGATTTGGACCTATTCAAACATCCAAAAAATTATTATGGATAGGTATAATGATTGGAATTAAATGTAATAATTTTATACATGCCTCTCCATGAATTAATTTTAGTCTTTGTCATTTAGAATCATTTGGAAAGGAGCTATCACTACTTGCACTCTAAAAAACTCATCATTCATGCACCCTGCACACTTGGCTTTCAGAAATGCATAATTATTCCATGAAAATAAATGGTATTTATTTTATGACACCTATTAACACCATCAATTTCCTTAAAATAATTAATAATACATTAAAATTTCTCACACTTAAAGTTTTCACGCTTCTCTCTAGCTTGGTCATTGTGCTAGCTTTGACTGGCTAAGATGAAAAAGCTAGTTTAGGAATTTAAGAGTTATTTAAATGCATGAAATTTAAATTTTGAGTTATTTTAATTCCAAATATTCCATCCCATATGATTTTCATCTCTTCAAACCTCCTACAACATGCATAATGCATAAAACTATTAAAATAAGCATGTTTTGCACTCCATCCTTATAGTTATATACAAATAATCATGATGGGAAGTAGAATAATTGAGTATTATATAATTTAAAATCATCATTCTATGAAAAATATTCAATTAGAGTAGCTTTCCAACCTCATTTCTTGAATCGGGTCACTAGCAAGGGTTTGCAAGGGTTTTAGCCTGTTTTGACCTCTTAGGCTTTAATCATAAAAACATGACATTTAACCTAAAAAAATCTCACAAAAATTATTTTCAAGGGCATTTATAACACATATAAACTTATTTGTCCCCATGCAAGGCACCAAGAGAGATATGAACTTCTAGAACTAGCCTATTGAGCTCCTCTCTCGATTCTAACAGGCTTGAGTTATTCTTGAGCCTAAAAATGGATTTATTATGGTTCATTATGCATATAAATATTTTCAAAATTAACTATATTACCTAAAAAATATTTCCCAATATTTTTGTATGCATATCTCATGCTATAAGTATGAATGGCCCTCATTTGGATAATATGCCTAAACCATGTCCAAGTAAGCTTGACTATAGCTTAGAGATCAAAATGTTTTTTGATGGTTTTATTTAACTCCAAATATATTATAAACTTATATCATTATCCCATAATCATGATCCAATAGGATATAAATCATGTCAAATACTAGAACTGAAAATGACCTCCTCATTTGGCACTAGGCTTCACCATATCTCGTAGCCCTGACTATAACCTTAATACTATAGAGCACCCTATTGAGTTTCACCTTTATGTGCATGTTTTACATGATTTTTATAGGTGTAATATATCATCCTAAACCTATCCTCAAGTTTTAATCAACTTCTGGTCCATCTTGTCCTCTCATTCTTCAAGGATACATGTTTATGCATGGGGAAAGTGCCCTTTATCTGAGACAAAATAGAGGGTGCTTCCCAAATTTTATTAGACAAAATGGATATTGGAGGGACCTATTAAAGTTGTGAGAACATCCCACACCAAAATTCATCTCTTTTTAACATCATTTGATCCCTCAAAACGTCCAAAGTCTAAAATTAACTGTTTGAAATGGATTGTATGCAATGTTTTCCTAAAATGGGTTGTGCATTGCATCATTGGGATACTTTAAATGATTGTTTTATAATTTATTATGTTTTATAAATTATATAAAATCCATGACAAAAATATTCCAGGTCATTTCATCACCCCAATCTTCTACATGCCACTTTATACACTTGACTGATCAAGACTACGTGTCCCTGCTTGACTATACTTCAGTTAATCCTATACGTAAATTTTGCTTTGTTTTCACCTATATATAATGTTTAAAATATATAAATATATTATTAATACCATTTAATAATTTATTTTATCCATTTATTCATATTTTATAGGCATATATCTTATCAAATCACTCCCTTTTCTCTCTGTCCCTCAAAATCAAATACAATTGACAGTGTGGGGCCCTGTAAATGTTTTATATGCTCTAAGACTTGAAGATTGAAAATAAACCCTAATTTAAGATATAAAAACCATATTATAACTTCACCTATTCCTTTTTTGCTTATAATGAAGTCTTTCATCAAGGTATCTATCCAAAACTTCATGGTGACCCTACAACCAGCCTGTAGGTGTAAGTTTTATGATGACAAGGAGGCTTGTAGGTGATGTAGTGATAAAAATCAGTATATAAAATTCCTTTGATAACATATATACCAAAAAAAAAAAAAATAACCCTCTAGAACAATCAAACATTAAGGCATGGTCTACTATGCAACTTTGTATAAAGAGTCACCTTACGCTCAAGACTGTAGGTATCAATGAAGAAAAAATTGTTTAAATGGCAAATTTGAGCCTCTTAATAGCTAAAGTCTACTAGCTTTCTACGATTCAAAATTTTTATAGGTATTATCCATGCTGGAGGCTGAAATTTTGGTTCATTTAGAAGCATTGAAAGTCTTTGAAATCATGCTACAAGATATTAACAAAACCCCAAAGGACTATGTTTTACACTTTTAGGGAAAAGAGTCCCTAAATCTAAGTCTTCATCCTTTGGAAGTGGTTTTAAACTTTTTTTAGCCATATATCACTTCAAAAATGTGTTTTAATATCTCTTTAAAAAGTAAGGAATCCAATTGTGGTTCCACCACATGCCTTAACACTCTATGTAGTACCTGAATCCACTATTTAAGCCACCTGTAGGTGACTATTTTCAAATATATGCAGTGAGTTTAAAATTTGTATAGTGAGTAGAATAACATGTTGGGAATCACATAAAAACATTTAACAAATTTTTAAATGTACTTATAACAATCTTAAAAGAGTTAATCATCTCACAAATTCTTCACCTTTAGCATGACATCATCATGAGAGGTTGTAGATGAACTGTTGGGTTGCATACAGGAAGTAAATAGAAACAATCAACACACTCAAAGAAATATACCTTTAAAAAAAATTATCTCCATTCATGTAATTTAAATGGAACATGAATATGTTAAAAAATTTGAAACAATATCCTTGCTTGATTTTAATGTTTGTCCTTTATGATATTTTTTTACACATTCATTAATGGTTGCCTGACTACGAATCTTTCATATGACTAAAAAAACCTATAAACTGATTTGAAGAATGATGTTTTAAATTTAAAGTGAATCCATATCACATTGAAAACATGTGAAATGTCTTATAACGACCCTCTAAATCTAGGATCAAGCATGAAGATCTTAAAAATGGTGGAAAAGTGTTTGCAACATAAAATGATGCTTCTCTTGCAACCTAAATGTAATTGACCAATCAAAGCACCTTAAAAAAATAAAAAATCCATCAATAACATTAGATAAGGAATAAAACATCATCTAGAATCAACCTTAGTAATTAGTTTGTACAGAGTTGCCCAAACAGGAGGAAAACCTGCAGGGTACATAGATTAGCAAGCAAAAAGACAGTCAAATTCATGAGGAGGGTTCATAAATCACAAGCCAAAATTATTTAAAATATTTTTATTTAAAGGAATATATATAATTTTACTTTAACCTCCCAAAGGTGTTTGATTTGGAACCTCCCCTATTAATTGTACCAAGTACAAACCTAAAAACTAGTTTTATATGTCTAGAAGGATGAAAAAAGAGTAGAACTATTTTAGGAATTTTTAGCACATTAAATTAATATTAATCACTGATATATATCTAAGGAATCTGAAGATTCATATTAAAACATTTTCCCACATGACACACATCTGCTTAAGTCATACCGGTGCTAAACTCCCCTTTTTTAATCAAGAAAACTACCCTTTCTTCTGAGGAACCTACCAATATTTTGTTATGATAGTTTATTAATACCTTTTATGACATGTGGGATGTGAAATAATATTTTATAACCTTCATAATTCCCAAGGAGGCCATACAACCTATTAAATGCTCTATTTAGGACCTCAAATTGACTCAAAATGATAAATGGAGTAAAAGAATAATTGACCAAGGTTAATATAACATGAAATAATATTAAATGATGTATAATAAACCTTAATAAAAAAAATTATACCCCTTAAAACATCTATATATGATGTTTTTACCTATAGGGTCCCCAATTTGACCTACAGGGTCAAACTTGGTCAATCATATGTTTTTTTTTTTTAGTATTTTTTCTTTTTTTAATTAATGATTAACTATAGATTATTTATTTGAAGACTATAAATTTTAAATAATTTATTTTATTACTTAAATTATTTATTGAGAGGTAGATCCTCGAATTCTTCCACCAAACATTACAAAGGTCATTATGAGTATAGGAAAAGATGATGGTTTTTCCCTTGTAATTCCAAGAAGGCAAAAGAAAAAGTTGTAAATTATAGAACATAGTGTAGATGATGGATCATTGCTTCAATATTTCTGTAGTTCTCTCACATTTAGTTTCTCCATGGTATGTGTTGTGCCATATCTCATTGATGTTTTTTTCCATTGATTACATATTGAAGAAGGTGCATGAGTGTAGGAGGTTTGGTTTTGTACATGTTGGTATTAAAGAGGTATAGTGAGTCATGTGTTATAAATAAAAATTCTTTTTAGGGCTTCATCTATTTTTTCTTGATCATTTTGGTTTGTTTTCATTATTCTTGAAAAAAACTATCATTTCAAAAGATTTAGTTTTTTAAAGAAGAGTCTTGAACGTTTTGGTGTATTTTGAAGGTTATGATCTGTCCTATAATGGGTAATTAATATATAATTACATATTTTAAGTGTTCATTAAGCATTGACTCATAATTTAAATGTTAAATTGAACAAATACTAAATCAAAAGTGAGATGTCTAGTTAGTGATCCACATCTGGAGGGAGTCCTCAAATAGTTGAGAAAAAAGAAGGAAACATCAAAGGTAGTAGAAGAGTTTGTCTAGTTCAGGAGACAAAAGAGATATCTATGTTCATGAAAAATAAAAAATATATAAAACAAGAAAAATAAGATCAACAAGCCTAATATTTTAAGGAAAAAGAGAGATAAGTTTTAAAAGTAGTGTTTTGATCATGTTGTTGTAACACATTTGCATTAAAATAAATGAATTAAAGTTATTTTTGAGTTTAATGCCCTAATTTTATCATATATTATATTTAATTAAATGTATTCATTTCTTTCGAATCATTTTTATGTTCTAGTAGAAGTTTCATTTAGGTTACAGGCTTGATAAACACAATGCAAGGTTTACAGTTAAAACAAGTTATCTTTTAGCATAATTTTGGATTGATTACATTATAAAAGTTTGTGATGGAGATAAATAAATGCATGAATAGTCTCGTAAAATTAAAAATATTCCAAAATAGTTATCATAATTTAAACATTCCTTAACTATTAGCTCTTGACATGTACATAGAAACTAGTACAAACTAGGTTTTTTGAGGCACTAAAAATAACCTAATTTTATAATGAACCCTCTAAAAATCCTAAAAGTATGTAAAAATTTATATTAGTATTTATATGAAGTGATCAAAGTGGTTTCAAGACTTCTAGATACATTTTTTAGAAGTTATTCAAGAAACTCAGTCCACAAATTTTATAAACTTGGAAAAGTCTGGTTTTAGCACACTAAAACCACTTTATCTCATAAAAACGTAAACCAAAAGATATGAAAATTTGTGTAGGGTTAAAATTGAATTAATTTGAGATATTAAACCTATTTTTATAAGTTAAGGGTTCTTAAAGAGAGATATTTTTAAAATACTATCAATAGGTCTGTGGGTAAGCATTTTAAAAGTGTTTATCGTGACTAAAAGATGCATATATTATGAAAAATAAAATAAAATAATATAAAACTTCATGTAAAGTTAAGGAATATTATTTTATATTTTTTTCAGTTTTTTATAGGTCCAAAAGATATCTTGAGAGAAATTTATATCAAATACTCAGTTTGTATTCCTAAAATCTAGGCGTAAAACCCTATTTTGTGTTTTCAAGGTTGAAAGAAAGTAAAACTGAATATGATGAGTTTATATAACATTAATTAAATGTGATTAATGATTTAATGTAAATAAACTCATTGCTTTATCTTATTTTTTTATAAATAATATTCAATAAAGGCTTGTAGGCCTAATCTTTCTCATAAGCAAATTGTAAGTTTGTTTCTTCCTTTACCTCATCACCATAATTTTTGGTATTAGATCTAGAGAGATAGTTTTAGTGCTCATAATATATATGCATTCTGTACAGTTGGCTAATTCACCAAATATTTAAGATAACTAAAGACTAATCATTAAAAAACTCTTGACTTACTTTAGAATCTTATTGACTTGGATTATGATTGATCATTGAGAGTGATCTAGAATTTAGAAAGAATATGGTAGATTTGTTGAATGTTTAGAGGTAAATTTTTTGAACCAAGTGAAAAAAAAATTGGGGACAATGATTGGCTCTTGAGATGTATTTATAGGTTAATCTTGTAACATTATCATTTAACTGACCATGTCAAACATGTATGAAGACCCAAAAGGATGTTGACAATTTAAAAAATTATAACTGTTATTTAACACTCATTTGAAGTGGATATAATTGTATTACGGTCCTATCCACCTAGTTTGGACTTGTCAATAAGGATCAAATATATTTTTCCTCTATATAAAAGTAATAGAAAACAAAGAGTCGAACCCACATACAAATAAATGACTTAGAGGAATGCTTACTAAGATTAAAGTAGTTGTGCACATGTGATGTGGCTTAGGATGTTTTGATAATTAACATTGTCAAGTAGTTGTGACTAGATTTATGTGTCTACTTTTCCCCCACAATTATTCTATTAATTAAATTTCTAGAGTAAAGGAGAAAAAAATCATAAACTTATGAAGTAGCCATTATATTGATTTGAATTTTTAAAAAAACTTGAAATTTGAAAATTGTAAATTTTGAAAAGAGATCATGAAAGGAGTACACATATATGTAGGTGAAATTGAATTACCCTATAACCTATAATTGATGATGAATAATTGTGTCTATGTATTAAAGCACTTGGATAATATGAACTAATGATAAATTGAGAGTGATCAAGTCTCAATTTTAATAATTAATCAAGATCTTGAGTTGAAAATAAACATTATTCCAATCCTCATGAATAGCGAGTAGTGTCCATTGTGCAATTATAAAAAAATTAGAACTACGACAAGTTTGCTTAACATGGTGCAAATAGAATTGAGTGTCATTATACTCAAATGTACATCACTTTCATAAAAGATGGAACCAAAAATTGGGTTCTTTACAAATAATGCCAACGCGGTTGAGTGTCAGTAGACTCAAACATGTGTTACTCACATAGATGAAATCACATGCTACTATAGATGGATCTAGATTCTAACTTTTAGAAATGAAAGAGAATGAATAATATTCATACTCTAATCATGAACACATTTATAATATACTTTAATTGGAATGAATGTTGTTCCTTTGGATTTTAATATTTTGATATTTGAAATTATGAATTTTTCAACATTGAACATTGAATTTTTCACTTTTCCATATTTCAATAAGATTAAGCATGAATGAGTATCATGCATTCTCTGAATATATGCTAATGTTATATAATTCTATACATCTATATGTTTAATTATAATTTTTTTTGAAACTTATAGTTGTTTTAAATATGTCGATGCATATTCATTCAAGCTTGTATCATTTTGTAGTTTGAGTCCTTAAAAAGTGACTGCATGTTCATTTCATATGCACCTAAAATCTATATTAATGTGCCATTTTTTATCATGTTTTTTATTTTTGAATCAGTTTGAATTATTAAAAACATGTACTCTATAGTTTTTTAAACATGTATTTTTTCCAAAATTGATTCTTGGAGCTTTGTATCTCTAAGAGAATCCTATTTTGGTGCCTATCTTTTGAGATGAAAAATGTAACATTCAATTCATTCAA
This sequence comes from Torreya grandis, assembly GCA_037957365.1. Classification (NCBI taxonomy): domain Eukaryota; kingdom Viridiplantae; phylum Streptophyta; class Pinopsida; order Cupressales; family Taxaceae; genus Torreya; species Torreya grandis. Next base: position 578,612 of record JARHVA010007278.1, on the reverse strand, counting down.
CTCAAAATAAGAGTTAACTATATCATTTGATAAAAATATGATCATATAGTATTATGTTATAATGTTCAAGAGTATGTTATCATAGAAATCAAGTTACTATTGAAGCATGTATGTAACATATTGAAATCAATGCACACAAAGTGTTATATCTAGATAACTACAGCAATGAGGAACACGTTAATGTGATCATCCATAAAAGTGCATGATATGTATTTTAGCACCACTAATCAAGATCAGAAAGAAATAGAACACAACACTTAATGTGACACAATTTCACACACTAAGTCAAATAGCCACATACAATCGACATGTTCAAATGTCACACAAGGAAAAACTAAACACATAAGTAAAATGGACACAAGAAATAGACATGTTCAAATTTTTCACATACCAAGCAATATATCAAAGATACATTCAAGTAATTTGCACACATTGGAGATGGTGAAAAAATAATAAGCAATCAATATATAGTGTATGATGTAGGAAAGTAAAAAACATTGAAGGATCATAGAACAAGTGAAACACAATTTATTCCATCCATTTGTAGCAATGTCATATTTTATAAAGGTAGTGTATTAGTGTGACACAATGTAAAATATGACTGATTAATAAAGATATTTGTAAGATATGTATTTTAACATGTATTTGAGTTCATAGATAGATATAACCTATGATAGTGTAACATATATAATAACATGCCCCCAACATAGGCATGAATGTTGGGTATAAGGGAGTCCAATATCTAAGAAAAAAACAAAAAATGTCTATCACATATTACACTCATATGCTTTGTGAAATGCATGTGTGTATATAAAAAATAATATGATAGCTACAAAAATAAGTGACAAATAAAATACAAAAATAAGTAAGACTAACATCTCATGTCATGCCTAGGTCTTGATTTTCATTTTTTTTAAATAGTTTGAATGTTTTTATATTTTTCCCATATTTGATTTTTTTTTTTAATTTATTATATTTATTCTTTTGTAGTTAGTCTTTGATCCCAACAATGGGAGGGCCATAGGGTGTGCTTAAAAAAGAGATATAAAGGGTAACTTGACTTGGATTAAAATTGTTACATCAAGATGATTCTAAGTCTAAAAATGCATTAGGTGTTATAACATAGTTATTGTGATCTTTTATTATAAAATTTCTTTCTACATGTGTATTTGTACAAGGTGAATGACTTGAAAAAGTCTACTGTATAACTATTTTTTTCATTGTCGATCACACTAGACTATCTTATAAATTTCCTTAAGATGCATCGTAAGAGATTTATACTTATTTAAACATTGTATAACTCTTTAATATGAATATTTCTACTTAAGAAGGTAGAGTTTTTTCACTTAAACTAGATGTATAGAAAAATTTTGTATATGTGCCATAATTGAATCTTGATTATGTTTTGAATTGATGGATTTATTATGTTTATAATATACTTTCGAGTAGTTTACATGCTTATATTTTAATGGTACTTTTTATTAGTTCCACAACAAACGGTGGTGGTGGGGTGGGAAGAGGAATAGTTACCACTAACTGCAGAGGATACTCATATGGAATACCTTCAACATTCACCACTTGATTAAAATGTATGTAATTGAGGCATGCATGCACTTTAGATACTATTACATGAATATTATATATCCAAGCGTGTCCTAATAACATTCTGAATACCCTTATGCTTATTAAGACTATATACAAAATAATCATTCTCATTAAGCCAACCTCGAAAGTTAGCACTATATGTCCCAATGTGTCTTGTATATGACCATCAAACTCTTTAAGTATTTTTGGTGTAGCTTTTAAATCATGCCCTATGTATCCAAGGCTATAAAAAAGTGTCATTTTACATGGATTTTCTCTTGATCCATTATCAATCATGACACTGCATATAATTTTCTTGTTGATTTAAGCTCAAATAAAGTGTGCACTTCTATTTGAATCATCATCATTGATTTCACTATCATCAAATGTGATCACTCAACACCGTGCTAATGTGCATGTAAATATACCAATAATTCCATCTATTATATGCCCATATGACTTAGGAGGAGGATTCACATTATACTTATTATGTCCTTATGAATTATCTATATTTTCTATTGGCCCTTGATTTGGTAATGCATTATTGATTTTTTTAACTTTGCATTATCATTTTGTTATGGTCTGACTTCCTCTATGGGTGTGATTACCTAAATAATATTATCATTGATAATATATTGTTTATTATATCTTAGCATGTACCACTTATTCATTCAATTACAAATGCATATATGGTAGTCAAAATATGCATTATTGTCAATGCATCAAGGCCTTGTCAAATCAATATCAAATGGAGGAGGTAGATATATGAGATTGAAATCAATTATATCTTGTAATAAGATATGAGGAGGTTATGTTAACCTTTTCAATTATTTCCTTGGTGGAGTTGTCAAATGAAGCTTGTTCGATGGCTATGATATTATAGTAATTGTTAATTTTTATTCATTCTTGTTTTCATTAAATTTGACCTTTTAATTTGGCTTGATTTAAAACTTCATATTTGATGTAGATGAATCACTTGGTTTACATTTTAATTTATTCAATGATATGAGATTGACTTCTCTTTTTTTGACTATATTTCATTGCTCATCAAAAGATTTGAATTTATCTAACATGATCAATTCATGGAATCATGCTAACATGATTTAAGTGAAGATATATTGTATTTTATTGTATGTCATATATTTTTTCATGTTTGAAATCACAATTTTTTACAATAGAATAAATTGTTTGGACCATTAGTGTTGAGACAAATTTATTTGATTATAAGTATGTCTGGTATTACTTATGATGTCTGTCTAGTTTCAATGTTTATGTCATCTTTTATAATTCTTTATTAGAAAGTAGGTAAAATAAATTTTAGATATGTTAATAGAACTATGAATTTTGGGATAAAATATTCACTATGTGGCGATATGTTTTGATAAGTTTTATACATTCAAGTTGGGTTGGATGTGTGGATCATCGTAAATCTACTATTGGTTTTGTGTTCAACATTGAATTGTGGGCTATCTCATAGTGTAGCGAAACGTAACCAACAATTAAACTATTATCAACGAGGGTAGAGTATACATTAATACAATAAAATTGAGAAGTATACTTGATGACTTAGATTTTTCACAAAACTAACCTTCAATATTATATTGTGACAACAAAAGTACAATACAACTATGAACATATCTTATATATCATACAATAATAAAACATGTGGAGAATCATCTTCACTACACTACAAAAATTTAATTGATTTGAAATAAAACAATTCAATTGTTCTTCTAATTTGTAAATCTTTTCACCAAAAGATTGAGTGAAAGAATTTTTTAAAGTTTAAAACTAAATTAAGGGTTAAAAAATTGTGTTAATAGTGAAAGATAAAACATATATTTTATGTATTGTGATTATGGGATGTATTTAGGTCTGATCGTGTCTGCAAGTTTTCCTCCCATGCCACCTGTTAATAGTCGTCCACATCCTCATGTAATTTTATCTATAAATATGAACGCAAATATATGAGCATATCTTATCACAAGTAATGTGTCTTTTCCCTGCCTCTGGAGTGGTGTGAGCGATTCTACTCGATTGCAAATAATGTTTGGGCTATTAATTGTATTAAACACAAAGGTAATTATATCCAGTCGAAAGAAAGAAAAATAAATATATAGAAATAAGCAAATAAGCCACGGCTCGCATGTCTTACCATACGCAAGCGAATTTTCACATATACCATACCGCTATGGTGATCTCGGTTTTGTTTTAACACACTGACTCAAAATATTTTGAACTGGATAAGGTCCCCGTCCACGCTAACTTTCGAGGTTTGCTGGCAGTATGAATATATTTAGTTACGCACATTGCGATTTGCTCCAACAGCTCTCCTTGGTCGCTACAAACCCACGAAATATATCGTCAATAATAATTAATGTTAGGTAATCGTAGCAGTGTAGATTAAAAAAAATCAACAGAAACCTGAACACTACCCCTTGAAAATATAGCCCTGAATGTGCGAAACCTCGCTGAGCGCTTTCCTCAATTCCTCAAGTGTCTGAGGATTGATTTTATGCAGCTGGAAAGCTCGAGCATACACTCCGTCCTCTTCCATGTGAAGTTGTGATGACTAAATTTCGCCAAAAACAGGAACAATGGGTGCCCCCGTTTTCAGCATCAAATCGAGCTCATCCAAACACCACTCGGATTCCGCATAGTTTGGAGATAAAATGGCTACGTGAACAGAGGCTGTACGTATCGCGTGATTTATGGATTTGGGTATTCTGTTCCCCGCTTGAATATTCTTGTCCAGGAAGACATCATATCCCTTGTTATAGAGATTATGATATATAAGACTGGCTATAGTTTCTTTCACGTCAATTCCCCGCTGATTGATGAATACGTTGTATCCAGTTTGGGGTCGAAGGGATTGAGTGATAGATTTGAAAAGTTGCTGGCAAGCATTGCGCTGAGCGTTTCCCATGGTGACAAAGAGACAGGGTCAGCTGGAAATAAAATTCAGAAGTAAAACGCGTGTTAGAAAGGAGGTCAAAAACTGGGTGGTAAAAACTGTCATTGGCTACTTAAGATATCTGGTACGTGAAAGGAAACATGAGGGCTAATTTGTCTAAGAGTTCAACAAATTTTCAACTGACCTCTTCTAAGTTTTTTTTTTCCTATCACATCATTTTATTTATTACTATAAAATGATGCAACAAAGGCGAAGGGGACCCACCCCGACCATTGGACGGTATAAATCATACATCTTAACAAAACGAACAATGACACAAGAGCCACGTGACAGTACGCTTTACTTTTTAATCCTCAGCATTTTCTCTTCCGTGTTCCATTTTCACCTATGGATGGTCCAAAACTTCAGAAGAATTTTTTGACCGATGTTTCCTATTTATAAGTGAATAAAAATCTTCCTTTTTAAAAAAAAAATTATAATGGAAGTGAATAACAATTTTCCATTTTTTAATTAAAAATAATGGAAGTGAATAAAGATCTCTAATGATAAATAATGGAAGTGAATATATATTTTTAATGATGATTTTTTTTCTTTTTAATATAATAAGAATTTTTTATATAAGATTTCTTTTTGTGTGGGTATTTTTAAATCTCAAATAAATTGTATTGTTGTTATCATATTGTTATTATATAGTAATATGGAAATTAAAATTTGTTAAAAGTTTATAAATAAGATGGTAAAGTATTTTTAAATTGGTAATCAATTTAAATTGATTGAGTTATAAAATTTGGTTTCGATAAAATTACCTAAAAGTTGATGCTTTTATATGACTACTTATCTAAATTAAAATATTGACAATTGACAACTTTCAAAAATAGTTTTCAATGTTTAAATAGATTCAATCTTTTACAAAATAAAATGAAATTTTGTGAACCATTTACTTCTCAACTTCCTAATAGCTAAACAAACTTGGGTTTGTCTTCTTAAGAAGCTCAATATTTATTAGTTTATTATTCCTTCTATACTATATCTCATCTAGATATGTAACTACTCATCCTACACCATTCTAAAGCCTCGTTGGGTTGTGTGCCTAGCTTTGGTAATATGGAACATTTAGTTAAAAGAAAACAAAAGATTTTTTAGGAATGTTGATATATCTTTCGACATACTTATCCATAAATTCAAACTTTTAAATTCAGAGTATATTTCTTCTCACTTCACTTATGGTCAATTTATTACAACATCTTCCTCCTTTTCACACTATAGTAATAAGGAAGCTAAAGTCCAGAGCCTAATTCAAAGCCTCTGCCCCAATTTCAAGGCCTCTGCCTCGCCATGTCTCATGAAACATCCAATCTCAAGGTAAAAAGGTTGGTGAAAGGATAGTTTCTTGTAATCATTAATGCAATGAAAAAAATCAATATTTCCCATTGGAAACTCCACTACCTTCTTGGTTCCACTTTAGAAGCTAACAAGTATATGGGTCTTATTGTTGATGTTGGAGTCGATGTGAGAGTTTTATCAACAATCAAAATCTACCTTCAAATTAGCCCAGTACGAAATATTCTTCAACATGATGGTCTACAAATTTCAATGAATAAATTTCTAAACAAGTGAAAAAAAAAAAAAAAAAAAAAACAATAAAAAAGAAGGCGGCTTAAAATCACAATATAATGAAGAAAAATAATGACATGCCATACCACCACACTAACTCCCGTGCTAATCTAGCCATGTAATTTCACCCTCAAAACATTCATCACCTTCCTCTTACTAATTTAAATGGAAATAGATTGGCAATGACATTACTTGTCATAGTAGTCTTCCCTCTTGTAAAAATCAGCCTCCATTAATCAAGTATTGTGTGGCATGCTCAGTGTTTTTAAAATTATCATGCATCTCTACTTTGCATTTCATAATTTTCAAATTGTCCTTAGTGGTTTCCTTCTCTATATTTCACTTTTCCCTCATCATTGTTGGTTTTTCACTATTTTGCTTCCATGGAAATTAGCCCTTCTTCTTATGTTCTTCCCGCAACCGTCTCTTTATGCGTCCTTCATGCCTGTTTTGGGATGGAAAATGGTCTCAAGGAAAATTTTATTCACCACATCATAGAGATTTATGTTTATAATAACATTTGTTTCGTTGATACAACTTTAGAGGTGACTATAAACTACTTCCTTGCAACCTTGCATCACTCTCCCATATTTTTACACATACCAACTTTTGGTTCAACATATGTTCCTCTAACTTGATTAATGTTCTATTAAATAATTAAAGGTCATTTGGGATATTCATAACCTTGCATTTATTATGTTTGATTAGGATTCATATTTGGAGTATCTTCCCCCATTGGTGTTGTAAGAATAGTTGCATGGTTAACATCCTCTCAAAGTCTTTGACTATGGGTCTATTGGTGATGTAGTTGGTTGGAAACTTCCTCTAGCTTTGTATGAGAAGCAGGTGTAGGTTTGTGAAGAATGTCTTAAAGTGAGTCTAATTCAGGGTTATGGTACTTATAAGTGAAAAGATAGGTTTTCATAAATAGAGTGCTCTCCTTGTTGTTCACATATCTTTCTTGGCCAAGTAGTCTATTTTTTATTGCAAGCCAGACAAATATACATGAAAGCATGATGGGTAAATACATATGATTAGATTAGGCTAAAGCGACCTATAGACGTCAATGTTTTTCCCTCTCACCCTCTCTCCGTACTCATTCCTTCTCATCCTTCACATAAGAACAACTTTTTAAGAATTATTTGTGTGTCCTTCCTTTCATGTAACAATTATCTTCATTTTATCAACCTACTATAACAATTGCCTTTATTTTATTGGCCTCCAACAATTGGGTAGAATTCTATGACTAATGCAAAAAATTCTTATATAGGTTTTGAAAACATAAGATGATTCTAATTGACTACTTATCTTTGAATAATTTTAAAAAATGAAAAGACAATTTAGTCACATAATTATCTTGTTATCCTCCTTAAAACATTCTCTACTAACGCTCTCTTGGTTCCTTCTTATTTTATTAAATAGAAAATAATTTATTATTTATTCAACCTTGAGACTATTTTAAGGTTATGGCACTTCTAGCTGAAAATGAGGGTTTCATAAATAGGGTGCCCTTTTTGTTCTTTATAGACCTTCCTCGACCAAGTAGTTTTATTTTTTGGCAAGTTGTGAAAATGTGCATGAAAGTATGATGGTTGGACTACATATGAGTAGATTAGGGGGAAGTGACCTATGGGCATCAAAGTTCTTCCCCTCTTGCCCATGCCCCCGTGCTTCCCCTCCCTCGCATGAAAACACCTCTGTAAAAATTAGTTATTTTTCCTTCCTTTACTATAACATTTGCTTTCATTTTTTCAGCCTATTGTAACACTTACCTTTATTTTATTAATATTCAACAACCAAATAAAATTTTATAATTAATAAAACACTTTCCTAACTAAATTTTAAAAATATGAAATAATTCTAATTGACTACTTATTTTTAAATAATTTTAAAAAATAAAAAAATCACATAACTCTTTTGTTATCCTCCTTACAACATTCTCTTCTAACACTCTTAATTCCTTGTTTTATCTAATACAAAACAATTTAGTGTTTATTCAATGTTCTTGTTGACTCTCCACCAATATTTAATTTATTACACTCGTGAAAGGAATATCTAAATGTCTTTTTAAATTAATGTCAAAATTATAAAAAAACAAAACCGAAAGCCCTCAATGTCAATTAAAAAGGGTAAATCCAAACTAAAAACTCCTTAGGTTGATGGCCCAAAATATTTAAAGAAACAAGCTGTCAAGTGATCGCTCTTACCACCAACTTACGGGGCTTTTTAGTTTTTCATTGAATTTCTTTTACCTTCACTAAACATATGAGTTAAATTTCTTTTCTCAAGCGACAAGACACTTGAGAAAATGATCTTTATGTCCCTTCTTCTTTTACATATGCTCAATGATTGGGCTGGCGTCCAAATGAATAATTTGAACATTATTAAGAGTCAATAAGATAATGTTTATATATATATGGATTGGAGTTTCGAATTAGGGATAGGAGAAAGTTCACAATAATTGTACATGTTTTAATTGTTGAACAAAGTTTTTATTAATATATGTTTCATCAATGAAATATATTGGTATGTATAAATATTAAAGGGTACCAGAAGTTAAATATGTATTATCGAATATTTGTTTAACATTAATTTATAAAATTAAAAGTAACCAATCACATCTTTACAAATAAGATTTAAGTATTGATATTTTAATGCCCAACTATTGGTACTCCAAAAATTAATTTTTGGTCATAAGTTTAAAAAATATATTTTATGACCTTTCGTGATAAAATCAATTATATCATTAAATTTATAATGTGATAGACCTTCAAATCTTAGTTATGATTAGTTAAGATGAAATATTAAAATTTATAACTTTTTTGAAATCTAATGTGATGTTATGGCACCTTAATTCGTTGTCCAAAGTTAGGGTGTGCAGCTACTAGGATCTTTCCACTATAAGAGGGAGGTCCATATCTCCCCTAGAACCATCAGCAATAGTCATTATTGATTACACTAATATTATTAGATAGAATGTTATCACCAACATCACTAATCTCCATCAGTGTCAACTCTCCGGACATCACCAACAATTATTGTTGGTCCAACATGTCCTTTAAGATTCGAACAATGATTACGTTAAAAGATCAAAACTATTTAAAAGAGGACGCTAAGATTAAACAGTCTCCCATTTAAATTTTTTCTTATATTGTTATAAAGTATCCTAATTCAAGTACATGCTTCAAAGTTTAGTACATTCAGTCTTGGGAGTTTATAAAAGTAGTTTTATTTGTACTTTCGACCCCTGAATTACCCATGATATATGGTGAGAGTCCACTTTTCACCACCCATAGATTATAATAAGGCTCAGCCTATGTTAAAATAAACAACATAAAGCATTGAACTAATCCTCAATTCTTTTGCTTAACAAAATAATTATAACATTTTATTTTTTTATTTTTTTAAATAGGACTAGTATATAACCACAAATCAAATAGATCCACTTCAATATTTAAAAAAATATATTTTATATCCACTAATTTAATAAGGGATCAAGTAAAATATGATCTATAAAATGAATTATTATTTATGCTTATATGAATGATTTTTTATACGTGACAACATCATTTTCTTTTTTAACATTTTAATTGTCTTTTTTAATGTTTTAATTGTATGAAATTATTTGTTTTAAAAAAACCTGTAACACATGTGATCATGGAATTCTATATATTATCTAGGATTTACTACTGTACATCCATTTTTATTTCTACATTGTAGTTATATTTATATGAAGAATTATAATAAACTAATATTCTTGACTCTATCGTTAAAATTGTATACATAAAGTTGAGACAAATTATTTAATTAAGAGCTCTGATGTATATTTAACATTACTTTAAACCACTTTAAAATAATTAAAATGTTGTCACAACTTTGAGTTGTTCATTTTCATTTCATATTATTAAACCTAAAATTATCAAGAAATAAGTTTTCTTTATTTCAATTATAAAAACAAAGATAAGACGTAATCGCTTAATCACAAATCTACATGGCTGCACAACAGTAAATTTATATTGCATTGAGGCCTAATTAGATTGATGGTGTCTGCAAATTTCAAATGCATCAAATTGGGATCGATTACTCAACATATTCATGAGAGTACATGGTGTCCAGTCATTCAATCCTCTATAGCTTGAATCTGTTAGTATGGCACTACAATGGTCGCCACTTGTACACATCAAATATTTCCATGACCCTATTTTAAAATAATGTTAAGTCTTTATTTTATTAAAATGAATTTATTGTTCACATGGACCCCACAAGTAAGTCACATCAGCTTTGTAGTAATCCTTACATTAGATCACAGTTTATATTTTCATGTATTCGCGAGCATGGGATTGGTTAGTCTTAAGTCCATGGATAATTTTTATTGCATTTGAGGATAAAGAGGGAGTGACATTGGGATCCTATACACACATGTTTACCAAGTCATACTAATGGGTTCATGGTGTTCCATGTGTTCTATTCAAAAACACATTAATACCTCAATTTCAGCCACTATTAAGGATTATACAAGTTTCGTATATGACTCTTAGCTTACATCATAAAAAGAATATCTAGATCATATATATGTTTTCATCACATTGGCCTGCGGTCACAAAGTGGTTCTAAGTACGCGAATAGTATTTTTTAGAAGTGAATACTGTGTAAAAATAGGATGGCCTCCAAGTGACATGATTACAAAGGGTTACCAAAGAGATGTAAGGAGGAATACTTGCTATATCAAATCGTTATATGAAATTTTAAAATTAAAAATGAAAACATTTATATTAATTATGCCCAAGCAATTTAAGCTAAACTTATGTGTTCACATTTAATTAAATTCACTTATGATAATGTGTCTATGCATTTAAACATATTTTAATTACCAACATCTATGTAGATCCACATAGTGGTCACAAGGAAAAATATTAAAGGTGATCACTATGTTATTCAAGTTATAAGATGTAAATTAGATGAAAAGATCTTATTTTTCTGGTTAATGAAGTCACATAATAATATTAGTGACAATTTAAGAGATCTAAGATATCAATGTGTTATTTTTTGCAACGTTATTATACTAAGATGTAAAATATTGTACATCAAAGATAAAGTCATGAACAATGGTTGGAAATTATAACAATCACCAAGTAGTAAATTATGACATTAAGTTAATGTGATCAATTATAGTGTCCATTAAATAAAATAATAAGCTTCATAACTTAGAGATCATGTTTCGACGAAATAAAAGAAAGCGAAAACATTATACATACGTAGGACTGCAATTGAGAGAGATAGAAGCCAAAAATGACATTTTACAAGGAAAGGAAAATGTTTCACATTAAAACTTAAATAAATTATATGTGATCTCAACTCAATCGAATATAATTTGGTTAATAAAAAAAATCAAACATGTGTATAGCTTATAATGGCAAACGAAAAGTCTCACTTCACAATGATCTATAAAGTCCATTCTATTAATCATACAAAGTGACTATAATTATCACAATGGATTATATTATTCAATTATTAATCATGTTCATATTTATGCGTATTTCCTTTCTAAAAGATAAGTAACTTACAAATAATAATAACTAAGGATTCATTTAATGTAATGAGAGACATTTTTATTTCAAGCTCATAAACATTCCTTAGTTCATATGTGATCTTAATGAAATAAGATAAATATAGTAATCTTGATAATTTAATTATACCACTTTACAATATCAAATCTATCATAATTTTGAGCTTTTCCTCAAATATATTGAAACAAAAATAGGAGTTAGAACATGTGCACTGTGACACCAAGAATTTATTACCCCTTAGATAGTCTTAACATGTTTGTAAAAGGATACCAGATAAGGATATGATTTAGTGACATGTTCCATCCGACCACTCTCATGATGAGTGCACATGCTCATAAGGGGGTAGTGGGGAATCATGTGACTACTTTTATAAATTACTCATTAATCAACCTTATGGATGTCAACTCAATAGTTTATCCCCAACTAATACCTCTTCATTTCTTATTTACTAATTATTTCCATCTTATTGTAACCAATAGACTACATGGGAGAGATCACATATAAATTTAACAAAGAACAAAAGTCAAATCAAGGTAGAAAATCACATAGAGTAATAAAAATTAAAATGAATAATAGTATTATCAATTCAATCATATAACACTATCACAAAGGCATGAAAACTTAGTAAACCTTAAAAAATAAGCTAGAGAAGAGATTTAAAAAAAGGAACAAGGTACCCAAACCCATATTTACTTCAAATATAAGCATTATATCATGGCATGTAATCACATGCTTAATTAAGAAGCAATCTTATGTAGAGTTAAGAATAAAATCCACTAGTAGAGTAAAATCAAATAAAATATTAAATACTTTTAACCAAAAGTTTTCCTTTACTTTTAAGGTGACATATCTGGGATCTCTTTACCATTTAATTTTTACACACTATCAATGTGAATTATGGATTTTGGTTCACTCAAGTTTGTCTAATGATATATGGTAGATTTATCAACATTAACTCTCAATCCCCATGGATTTTGGTGTCATTTATATATTTTACGCAATATTTTTCATCATGGCAATCATTTTTTGACTGATAATTTGTTTGACTTATATATTTTTTAGCTTTTCACATCTCATTCACAAAGGAATTTTCTTAATCCCTTTTACCCATGCTTATACACATGAACTGTTAAATTCAATACATGTGTTTTAAATTCATGTTGATCGCAATAGATCCTAGTGTTATGGATGTTGCTAAATTTATGGCCATGCTAAAATTAGTATTACCAATCTTATGGGTCGACTCAAGTACCACCCTAATGGAATAAATACAAAAATTTACCAACTCATCTCATCAATAGTACAATTTTATTTCCTATTTTACCATCCCTATCATCTACACATAAACTATACAAATTATGGTATCGAGCTTTGGTTTGACATGTGTGAATCCATAATCTCAATAATGAAGGCCATTAATAAAAAAATCCATAGTCCATCATGGATATCATCTTTTCAAATATAAATTAAATTCCACATATTTATTCTATGTTAAAAATACATCTAAGATCACATACTAAATAATATGTACTCACATGCAAATGATCTCATAACCCCACATCCACACATGCACATAGGCATGCAAGCACGCATGCATGCATGCATGCACACACCCATAGACAAGTACCTACATGAATGTGCACACATAGACACATATTCAAACATATTCATCATGATATAATGTTTGTATTTGAGTTTTAACCATCAAATCACTACCACATACGTAATTCCATAATATAATAATATCTTCGAGGAGGATTCCCATGTTCCATAAACTATGGTTCTCAAGGTGAGGCACTACATACTCTCCATGTTATGAAACTTTATATCAAAAGTTTATTAAAAAGAGATGAGGATATAGATGTTGTATATCATTACTATTTTCACAAGAAGTAGGAATTGGGATTTATTATTTGCATATGACACTCACTTT
>JARHVA010007278.1:340000-560000 GCA_037957365.1 Torreya grandis | reverse complement strand
TACATACAACACACATGAGGCATGCAAAATAGGCTAAGGGGCCACAATAAAGGGAGATTTTTACATATCACTAAATCTAAGAAAGCAAGACATAAAAAGACATGTTTAAATGTCATTATGAAAAAACAAGCAAGTTGGCTTAGAGATACATGGAAGAATATATTCAAATGTCCACATACATAATTAAGAAGGAACACATAAGGATATGGGTACATGCATACAACATACATATAATGTAAATAAGTTCCATATAGCCATATAAAAATGACAAATTCAAACTCCCTCGAAATAGATGAAGCATAGAGACACAATCAAGTCTAAACTAACAAAGCTAGAAATGAATGTATGCATCAAAATGTGGTACAAATTTATATAAGAGTAAAGATGTAAATAAGCTGAGTCTAGAGGAGTAGCAGTCAATAATGAATCTAAGTAGGTGTAGGATGATCAATATCAAGTTATAACAATGATAAATTTAAGATGTATAGTCTAGAAAGATATAACCTTGTAATTGAAACTATGCATAAGGTGCCCTAAAGGGGTGAATGTATCAATTGAGGAACATGTATATCTATGTGTATGCCCCTAGTGGGTAGATAATAATAAATTTATATCGATGTCATGGAACTAGGGTAAATTTTAGTATTGAATATTCTTTAATTCATGAATATTATTGTTTAGGGATTTTGAACTTGGTCATTTTTAAGGTTGCAACATATGACCCTTTCGCCTAAAATTTTAAGATGTCATTTTTTTATGGGTCAACTCACCAATGATTTACAATAATTATGGGGTTATCCATGTGTGTGTGTGTGTGTGTGTGTGTGTGTGTGTGTGTGTGTGTGTTCCTATAGGTTTTAGGTCATAAACATACCACCGAAGTATCTATTTTTATTATATTGTGAAGATAAAGAATTGAGGCAGTACTCTACTACTGGACTACTTTTAGCACCCTAACCTCCTCTAGAATTATGCCACATGACACAAACTAGATGCCTTATAAAATGGTGCCATATGGTGGGAGTTTAATGCATGATGATAACATATAAGATGATGATAATTTGTCATGTGATGATAATTAGCCATGCAATGGTAATACACTACATGATGGTAATCTACCACCTGACAGTGATGTGCCATGTGAGGACAACTAGTCGCTCGACCACCATGTCCCACATGATGAAACTTTATCGCTTGATAATGATGTGCCACATGACAATAACATGGCATCCAATAGTGGTGTGTCATGTGTAAAATCTATGTGGCGTGATAGTAAAATTTTGCCCGATAGTGAAAAGGAAGTGGGTTATAATATACTACTCGACAACACAACTCTAGCATTGGGAGGTACCAACAAAGTTAAAACACCATAGGAAATATAAAAAAAATCAATATCATGTCTTATTTCAAAAATCTAGGAAAAATAGCTATGCAAATTGTAGGCACTTCAAATACAGGTGATTTTAAATCTTTTTAAAAAAATATCAGTTATTTTTTTAACTATAAAATAATAGAGAAACCATTTCAATGCAGAAATTGACATGGATATTAACACAATTTCATTAGAAAGAATTAATCCCAATATATTCTCACCACCTGAATATTTTATTGATGAAATACCACCCCTAGAAGACACACCTTTGGGAACTTCATTAGAACATACTCCTCTGGGCACTCCATAAGAGAAATGTAGTTCTTTTTACACATAAAAGTTTGTTGAAAATTTCATTCAAAAAAGTAGATAGAGGAAGAAAAGTATATGGACAATAGGAAGGCCTTTTCATGTTGATTGAGCTAAAAAATATCCATTTATATAACATATAGACCCAAAAAATGGTGATGAGTCTCCAATAGAATGCAGATGTACAATTTGCAGTTGGAAACTTGGAAAAGAACATAGAATGCAACATAAATTGGACATAATAGAGAAACATTATGGGAATATATATATATATATATATATATATATATATATATATATATATATATATCTGTGTGTGTATGTATGTATATATATTTATGTATATATGTGTGTGTATATATATATATATGTATACATACATATATATATATATATACATAGATATATATAGATGTATATATATATATATGTATATATATATATATATATATATATATGTATATATATATATATATATATATATATATATATATATCTATGTATACATACATACATACATACATAAATACATACATATATATATATATATACATATATATATATATACATATATATATATACATATATATATATATATATACATATATATATATATATATATATATATATATATATATATATATATATATCAGTAAAGCACCCAAATAGACAGATAACATGAACACACATATATAAAAATGGAGAAGAATTCATGCATGTCAAATATTCACATGAATACGAAAATAATTAGAAAAGACAAAAACATCTTGTTAATAAAGGGGAACTATATAAGCATAATTTGGAAAAGTTATGCAGTCCAATCTCAAGGAAAAATATGTACAATTTTCTAATATTTTCCACATTTAAAAAAATGGAAGACCCATTTCTAATTTTATAGATTACAAAACATTATTTCAACATAATGGGTTCTAGATATTCCATAGTCACACTGGTTGGATAACAGTGCTTGGGAAATGGCAAAATGTCTAGCCATTGTTGACAAGAAAGATTTGAAAAAAAGTGTCAAGATATCACTGTTTATCGTTCTATCCATTGATGAGTTCATTACAGTTGACAACACAACATCGGTTTTCATGAATGTGTATACCTTTGCGAACAATTCAAGGAAATATCACCTTTTAGTTGTCCATAAAATGGTAGAAAATTTTAATTCAAAAAACCTCCATAAATTAGTTGTAGCCAATTTAAAAGAGAGAGATAGAATGAATGATTATGCCATAGCTATGAAGCTGGTGTGTGTTGAATTTGATGGTACATCGATGATGTAAGGTCATATAAAGGGTCTTTGTGTTTACCTACAAATAATAGTTTCTCTATTTATGATTCCAATCCATTGCATGGCACATAGGATGAATCTTGATTATAAAATTGTTAGCACATTTAGTAATGTCATAAAAGTGGAAGAGCTTATTTGTGACTTGCATTCATACATGTCAACTAGCCCAAAAGGATTCATATATTTCCAAAAATTTGTAATTGGGGTGATAGATGGTAAAAAATAACAAAAGATATGGAAACCAGATGGATTTCCATGTATGAACCTACCTACAGAAATTTTAAGGAATATACATCTTTGACTAGGGTTTATGTATAAATATCATAGGGAATTTGACAAAGCAAAAGATTTGTTGTGTTATTTAATAGATTTATAAACTTTACTCACATTATGAGGTATTTTGCCAATGTTGAAGGAAATCAAATTTTTAATGAAACATGTACAAGAGAGATCTATCTATATTGTTGACTTCATGCATTTGAGAAAACATTATGTCAATGTTTAGATATATTGTACACATCGAATGAAAGATTTCATGGACCTATTTTTAGAACCTAGAAAATTTTGACTAATTTTCAAAATCTAGAGAGTTATTTGAAATTAAATATACATGATCATCTTTGTGTCATGGTAAATTGCATTGAGATCCCAATGCACACATGTTCTAGAAGATGCAAAGCTGTGGGAGCTAGGATTGAAGATGTACATATGACATATTTGCTATATATATATATATATATATATATATATATATATATATATATATATATAGTCTAAAAAATGAATTAAATTGAGCAAAATCTCACAAATTTTAACCATTGAGATCAAAGAACATTTTCAAAGGGATGAGTTTTTGGAGGGCATGGGAGTTGTGAATATCATTTTTTGGAAAAATGTTAACAATTAAGAACAAATCAGAACATTATTTCACAAGCACATGGGTAAAATTGTTATGCATTTCTAAAGATCTTTAGATGTGAATGGAGTTTAGATTAATGATATTTTAAATAAACAATTTTTTTACATCTTAGTCAACATAATTTGGGATTATAATGATTGATAAATTTTAGTGTTTAAGTGAACCAATAGAAAATGGTGTCGTTACTCATCTATGGGAAAAACTTTATTCAAGAAGAATTTTACAAGAAATTATTAGTGAATATTTCAAATTATATGAACTTACTCAAACAATGATTTTCAGTTATGTGGAAGATGAACAAGTTTTTAGTGCATTATCCTTCATGAAATTAAAACATAGAAATAGATTGGATAAAAATCTAGATAATTGGTTGAGACTAAATGTTTCTCATTATTATGTAGACAAGTTTCCATATGATAGAGAAGTGGAAACATGGAGTTCTCTAGTGGAAAGAAGAGGTGTGACTAATAAATCTACCAATATAGAGGAAGAGAATATCGAGACTGAATACAACACTGGCATGGTAGATGTAAATCACAATTATGATGAGCAAGTTTCTTGAGGATTGTTTCAACTTCCCAAATTTTAGTTTGATAAGTATGGTAATTATTGTTTTCTAAAATATTTCTTATTCTTTCATCTTCAGATACTTTAAATCCTATAATATATTTCTTGAATCTTATTTATTTCTTGGATGTTACTTTCATGAGTCTTATTCAATATATTGGAATTAATATTTTTTTCCCTATTAAATTTGTGTATTTCAAATATTAATTTATCTTTACAATGCATTTCATTCATTAACAATCATAATTTTAATTAAAATTCTACAGAGCATAATAACACTGAGATTGAATATGGCACTATCATAGTAGTTGTAAATCAATCTTACGATGAGCAAGCTTCTCAAAGATTATTTTCATTGCATGGCTTGTTGTTTAATAAGTATACCAATTGTTATTTTATGAAATATTTCTTATTCAATCTTATTCGAATACATTAAATTCTATAATTTTTTACCAAGATGTTGCAGTCATGAATCTTATTTAATACATCAAATTTAATATTTTTTATCCTATTAAAATTTTGTGTATTTCAAATAGTATTTTATCTTTGCAATTCATCTCATTCATCGAGTATAAATCATAATTCTCATTAAAATTGTACAAAGAATTTAAATTTTACTTATAGCATTCATTAAAGCATGAGTCTTATGGCTAGACATGCATGGTACACCATTATTCTATTTCACATTTACATCAGTAGCATTTCATAAATATATAACTACAATCAATCAACTAAATTTTATAGCTACTATAACACTAACATTGTAACAATGCATTCAAATATACAACTACTAAAATAATATGAAAATAATGATGCATTCAATAATAAAATAACTAGAACAATATAATTCCATAGAATATCTACTCTACAATTACAATATTCAAATAATACAATACTAGATATATTTTACCTATAGTTTTCATATTTAACAATCAATTAATCAATGCATTCCACGCTACAACTACTAGAACAGTTTAAGAATGCATTCAATGCTACAACTATTAGAACACTATAATAATAATAATAATAATAATAATAATAATAATAATAATAATAATAATAATAATAATAATAATAATAATAATAATAATAATAATAATAATAATAATAATAATGCATTCGATGCTACAACTAATAGAATAGTTTAACAATGCATTCAAGGCTAAAAACACTAAAACATTATAACCATGCATTCAAATGCTACAGCTAGTATATATCAATTACTAGAACATTAACTCCATCCATATAATCTTTACTCCACTTTTTCTCCTACCAATACACTCAATATTATAACTAGTAGAATAATATAAATCCAAGTAGATATTGGTGCTTCTTTTTCTTTTGCTAAACCTCAGCTTATCCAAGATTGGGAGACCTTGGATGAACGATTTGCTTATAAGAGCATAGATGTACATGGGAATAGTTTTACTTGTATAAAATATAAACACCAACAACCCCTATTAATATAGAATAAAGTCTTCCATGCAAATTTCTTTGCCCTAGAAAAGATGCCCATAGACATCTTATTAGGAGGATCATTCATAGACAAATACTCTCCATATGGCTCTACTGTGAAGAGTATCATGTTCACTATTGAGAATGAAAGGCTCAGAATTCCTCGCATGATATATGATACAGAGCAATTTCCTAGCTCTATGACTCAATCCCTAGACATAATCCCAGTCGATATCCAAGAAATAGGTGACCAAATCAAACAAACCATCTGTTCAGATAATCCTCAAAATTTTTGGTCCAAAAGTATGCCTGAGATGGAAATCAATCTCATTGAAGGTAAGCATATGAAGATTGGGAAAAAGATCCCAATTTCGGCTCAAGATTATGCAGATATGGAAGAACAGATAAAAGAATTAGAATCCAATGGTTTTATTGAAAAATCCACCTCTCCTTTCTGTTGCTACGCCTTCATGGTGAATAAGCATTCTGAGCAAAAACGTGGGAAGAAAAGAATGGTTATAAATTACAAACCATTGAATGCTATTACAAAGCCTTTTCCATATCCAATCCCTGATAAAAGCTATCTCTTAGAAAAGGTTGCAAACTGTAAATACTTTTCACAATTTGATTGTAAATCTGGCTTTTATCAAATTCGAGTCAAGGAAGCAGACAGAGAGAAAATGGCATTTAGTTGCCCCTTTGGCCACTTCCAGTGGACTATCATGCCTTTCAGCCTGATGAATGCTCTGGCCTATTACCAAGCACATATGGACAAAATCTTCCAGGGCACATCAGAATTCTTATGTGTGTATATAGATGATATATTGATTTTTAGTAATACTATGTCTGATCACCATACTCACCTCTCCAAGTTTCTCCAGATAGCTCAAGATGCAGGAATAGTCTTGTCAAAGACTAAAATTCAGTTATGCAAAACTGAATGCAACTTTCTTGGGATGATCGTGAAAAATTCTAAATTACAGCTACAGCCACACATTAAAGAAAAAGTTCTCAGTTTTTTTGAGAAACTAGATAAACCCAAGCTACAAGCATTTTTGGGTCTGTTAAATTATTTGAACAGTTTTTATCCTAACTCTGGTGAAGACAGGTACATCTTACAAGATCTTCTCCAGAAGAAAAAAGTTTTCAGTTGGGAAGAACGGCACACTGTAGCCATCCAAAAGATTAAGTCCAAAGTTGCAGCATTACCAAACCTGCATATTCCAAAGTCTGATGATATGAAAGTCTACACAGATGCTTCTGATGTAGCATGGGGTGGAGTATTAGTTTGTATATATGATAGTAAAGAATTTGTTTGTGAGTTTGCTAGTGGTGTGTTTAGCCCTGATGTATTAAAATGGATCTCTTCAGACAAAGAAATTTATGTTGTTAAGAAATGTCTGGAAAAGTTTATGTTAAAACTTCTCCACTTGCCACACTTTTTTGTAATTACCAATTGCACCAGATTCCTAACCTTTAGAGAAAAGGATCATGGTAGGAAAGATGGTCGCGGTAAGTATGTTCGATGGCAAGATTTATTTAATCAGTTTAATTTCTCTGTTAAACATACAAAGGGCATTGATAATATAATTCTAGATTGGTTAAGCAGAAATCCTATGGCAACATTAATGCACCAGCCTGCTCCAGGTTTCAACCTCACCATAATTCTTAACCAAGGATTTGATTCTTTAAATATCCTTGTGCAAGAACAAATATTACGAGAAGACCTGCATCCTCGCTAGACTAGGATTTCATATGCAGCAGGACAAGATCTGCAAATATCTGTAGCAGCTACAATCCAAGCTATGCGTCAGCAAAATTCAGGTGTCATCATCATTGAGAGACTTAATAGTGAATTCTTGTACCATCAATTCACTGAGATGTTAAAGTGACCATTATGGACATGGTGCATTAGGAACAGATCTGCTTTTAGTGAACATCTATACCAATGGATTGCTTGGCATGGTCCGCACTGCATTCACGAAGAATAAAATCATGACCAAGATACTGTCGTACATACAATTATTCGATGACAGCTTGAGTGGGAATCTATTTCCACTGCACTCCACGTCATAATGCATGTGAAGCGGGACCCCCTAATTGTCAACATTGGCATCTCCAAAGCACATTTCAAATCAAATGTCTCTTTGATCCTATCTCTGAAGATGACCTCGTGACCGAAGCGAAAGACATGTTGGGCCCACATACTCAACCATTATCCTCACCATCATCATCATGTGGATCCAATGCATCAAATAGTATATCACTGTAGCTCCACTTTTTAGCTGTAAAGCATGATGGGATAGACACCGCCTTGCTAGTGCGCAGGCAGGACCTCCCAAATATTGCTATATATAGGCCATTCTGGTAGTAGTAGATCATCAAAAAAAATTCATTGTGAAAATATAGTAGCTTGCTTCCAAGAGTATGCTCTTCTCTTGCCCTTTTTTGAAGGATCCTGAGAATCACAAATTGAAACAAGCATAGTAATAAGCTTGTAAGTTCTTTTGTTTAAGTAATAGGTGAAGCCGTAGCCATTCGGCCCCTGCCTACTACGTAGGTTTCTTTCTCAAATCAAGAATAATTGCGTCAAAAGGGAGTCGTCTACTGACGTAAAAAAATATTTTCATCTACTGACGTAAAAAAGGATTGGTATCAGAGCCAAGGAAGACAATTCGTGTTTGTAAGAATTTCGTGCTCAGACTTTATTTGAGTTCTCTGCTTTGAAAATTTCTCTGGGAAGTTATTGCATCGAGTCTTCGGCCGCTATTTTATCTTTGTGGCATAGGCCTCGTTATCTCTACATCTGTTTTCTCTCCTAAGAAATTTCTTGCTTACTAGAACCCAGATCTCTGAGCTATGGAATTTGGAAAAGCCCAATCCTCTTCTACTGTTGAAATCATCAATGAATCTGAATTTGAAGGATGTTATGAACTCCCTCCTTTTGTTCTTGAACAATTATCTGATCTACCTGATATTGAACCTATTGAAGAAACTCTTGAGAAAGAGAATAGTTTGTATAAACCACCTGCTATCAAGGCTTCACAGGTCTATAAGAAATCTGATTTGTTAAAGTCTAAGTTTTTGTATACATCTACATACCTGTCTTTTGTTAAGCCTAGAATCAAGTCTGTGGAGTTAACCTTAAGTTACAAACCAAAACATACCTTCCAAATGAATCTATTGTCTCTGTTGCCTGAAAAAGAGATACAGTATATCCGTTCCCATGAAGATGTCAAGTTTGTTCATTTTGGTTTGATTCATGTTCAAATAACACACTTGATTCCTAGTAATATTAAGCCCATGTTATATCTTGCTTTGTGTGACAGATGAAAAGTAAGCTTTAAACATTCATGTCAGTTATCTAGCCTTGGTCGTCTTAATGATGATATTATCTATTGAGTTTTATCCAAACCTTTCAGTTGCAGTCCATGACAGAGGATGTAAAGAAGTTAAGCATGGATCTTTAGATTGTTGGGGATTGTTTACTTCATTGTTTGGTCTAGACATGTTTGGAGAATTCAAATATGTTGCTTTGAATATCTCTATTGTTTATAGCATGACCAATACTAATCACCCCAAAATCCTTGAAAATCTGCCATATGCTCATAGACTAAGTGGAACTGTGCAATTACAAAAAGGCCATATTGAGTCCATAGAAATTCCTATTGAATGGAAACTAGACTGGTTGAAGAATGTTTCCCCAAAGATGAAAGGCCAAGCCACAGTCCATCAAAGTGATGGCAGAACTGTAAATATTTTGCCAAGATCCTTGTCTATGTCCTCTTCTGTTTTATCTCCTTCCAGACCATCTACAGCTTCATCCCATAAATCTATCAAAATAGGTCATATCCTAATCGAGGATGAAGAGATTAATCAAGGTTCTGATATTCTAGGTACATTAATGAGTCTTCCACGAGAAGACAGTCTTGAATTTTATATAGAAGATCAGGTTACTCTGTATAGAGGCGGCAGATGGCCACCTCCTAAAGGTGTACATAAGCAACCAGCTGGAACTATGCAGTACTTTTCTACTGCATACCAAGGAGAGAAAGAACTCCCAAATGAGTTCAAGAAGCGTAATTATACTGCTAGATTTACATCTCATTTCATAGAAAATTTTGATGATTTATGTAGAGATGTATTATATATAAAGGATAAGGTTGACAAAATAGAGACCAAGATCTCTACTATAGATACAAAGTTTGATTTGCTAGAAGATAGTCTAGATTGGTTAGTAAAGAAAGACCAGGAAGCTGGCCCTTCTAGTCATAAACCATTTTGCTCAGCTAATTTTGGCTCCAGTTTTAGATCTGTCAAAAAGTCCCATAGCCACAGTCATACTCTAATGCAAAGAACCCATGTCCATTTGCAACCATGGTATCTTAATATCGATGACTTGTTAAATCCTCTGAATGAAATCACTGCCTAATGCAATGCCATGCAAGTCATGACCATAAATGCCCATCTTGACCGAATAGGCACCACCCTATTTTCTACAAAATATCTATGGGGAATTACCAGCCAATGGTGGAGCGCCATGATTGAAGCTCAGCAATATGAGCATGTACATAATCATACTGATTCTTTAGGTACTCTATTTAATTTGTTGATAAGTGAATTTGTGCCTCTAGTAGGCAATCGTGAGCTTGAAACTAAAAAATGGCTTCTGAAAATGGAGTTATGTGATCTTAAGCAGTTTGATGCTTTTGTGAAGCAATTTCGGCATTTAGCCTATGAATGTAGAAGCCATGCTTCTACTGAAATCAAAGTCAAATTTTTGCATGCTCTACCATACAATCTAATTGACCGAGTCATTGGCTATCTTGATCTTAAAGGCTTAGCTATTGAAGATCTTTCACTCTCTGATGTGATTGATTTTGCCAAACAGCAAGTCTTAACCCTTGTTTCTGAGACTCGTTCTATGCAGAAACTATCCAAGCATCAAGCCTCTAATATTGCTCCAGTATTTCTTGAAATAACCCCTTTCGGCTGTAGGCCATTTGTCTAACCACACAAATAGCAAAAGCAGTGCCACCGTGTTTCCTTTAAGCGTCACTCTTTTCCTCGCCGCCATTCTTATGCACCTCCTCAGCATTTTCTCTGTAAACACCGCATTGCTCGACCTCTGTCTAAACAACCCATTTGCTATATCTGTCGTAAGCCTGGTCACATTGCCCCGCAATGCTCCTGTAACAACCCTATTGTTAAAGCTATTTTTTCTTCCACCGCAATAGCGTGGTGGGATGTAGTCGATCTCGAAGAAGACCTTTATCTCCAGGATGACATCTATGAACTAGTCTTAGATGATCTCCCCAAAGGTGACTTCGATGACGACGATGATGCCGCTGATCTTGAATCATTAGCAAATGATTTAGAATAGCCCATGACAAATATGTAGCGATCACAACGGCCTTACAGACCACACCACCATGGCTGGTCTATGTTGCCTAATGAAGCTTATGGAGCTTGGTCAAGACACCATTATGAAGTACCAGAGTGACCTGAACGACCAAGAGGAAGAGGTTATTCCAGAGGAGCCGAAGCATCCAGAGGGAGACAACCCTCTATGTCCAGAATGCCACCCACACTACAAAGAGCACAGCAACCTCTTGTGTAGTATCCTAGCTCATTCAAGCCAAGTGAATCATGGATCAAAAATAAGTTTGCCAGTAGAGAACCTCCACGAGAAATCAAAGTATTGCCTGATGAGCCCAAGTGGGATGTATTTCTTCCAAGAGAAGAAGAAGAAGAAGAAGAAGAAGAAGAAGAAGAAGAAGAAGAAGAAGTCGGAAGCATCTTCTACTCCGACCAAGATTACTACCCTGGAGAATGCAGTAATCACATCAAAGAAGAAGCAAAACCAGAAGAAGATGAACCAGCAGAACCTGTCTACACAGAAGTAAAAGAATTCACCGTCCAAGATCCAGGGAGACAGAAATTGGTATGTACCAGTATACCTCCCGTAGAACTACCTATGCCAGGATATTTAAATTCTTTGATTAATGGACGATTTGCTCAGTTCTTCACACTAGAAATTAATGGTAGATTGGTTGATGCACAAGTAGATACTGGTGCTTCACTTTCTTTTGCTAAACCTCAGCTTATCCAAGATTGGGAGACCTTGGATGAATTATTTGCTTATAAGAGCATAGATGTATAGGGGAATAGTTTTACTTGTACAAAATATAAACACTAGCAACCCCTGAGAATACAGAACAAAGTCTTCCATGTAGATTTCTTTGCCCTAGAAAAGATGCCCATAGACATCTTATTAGGAGGATCATTCATAGACAAATACTCTCCATATGGCTCTACTATGAAGAGTATCATGTTCACTATTGAGAATGAAAGGCTCAGAATTCCTCGCCTGATATATGCTACAGAGCAGTTTCCTAGCTCTATGACTCAATCCCCAGATATAATCCCAGTTGATATCCAAGAAATAGGTGACCAGATCAAACAAACCATCTATTTAGATAATCCTCAAAAGTTTTGGTCCAAAAGTATGCCTGAGATGGAAATCAATCTCATCGAAGGTAAGCATATGACGATTGGGAAAAAGATCCCAATTCCGGCTCAAGATTATGCAGATATGGAAGAACAGATAAAAGAATTAGAATCCAATGGTTTTATTGAAAAATCCACCTGTCCTTTCTGTTGCTACGCCTTCATGGTGATTAAGCATTCTGAGCAGAAACATGGGAAGAAAAGAATGGTTATAAATTACAAACCATATAATTCTTATTATACCATAGGCTATTTTCCCTACTACTACAACTATAAATTTTTACCTATGGTTAGGTTCACATATTTCAAAATTGCACCATAATCAATGCATTCAATGCTACAACTACTAGATCAGTTCAACAAAGCATTCAAGGTTACAACTACTAGAACATTATAGCCATTCATTCAAACCATAGAACCATAACATACATGTAACATTAAACATGACCACTATTATATATCAACTACTAGAAGATTAAAACCATCCATTGAATATTTACTCTACTTTTCATTCATATATTATATAAACAATGCATTCAAAGCTACAACTAATAGAACATAATATCCATTCATTCAAACCATAAAATAATAACATCCATAGAACATTAAACTTGACCACTAGTATATTTCAACAACTAGAACATTAAAACCATCCATAGAATATTTACTCTACTTTTTCTTCATAGAATATATAAACTTGACCACTACATTTTATATATATATATATATATATATATATATATATATATATATATATATATATACATATATATGTATATACATATATATATATATATATACATATATATGTATATACATATATATATATATATATATATACATATATATGTATATACATATATATATATATATATACATATATATGTATATACATATATATATATATATATACATATATATGTATATACATATATATATATATATATATATGTATATATATATATATATATATACATATATATATATATATACATATATATATATATATATATATGTATATACAGATATGTATATATATATATATATATATGTATATGTATATGTATATATGTATATGTATATGTATATATATATATATGTGTGTGTATATATATATATATATATATATATGTATATGTATATATGTATATGTATATATATATATATATGTATATGTGTGTATATATATATATATATGTATATGTGTATATATATATATATATATGTGTGTATATATATATATATATGTATATATATGTGTGTGTGTGTATATATATATATATATATATATATATGTATATATATGTGTGTGTGTGTCTGTGTGTGTGTGTGTGTGTGTGTGTGTGTGTGTGTGTGTGTGTGTGTGTGTGTGTGTGTGTGTGTGTGTGTGTGTAACAAAGAGTATTTGGAATAACTATAAAATATCATTTAGTAAAGGAAGTGTTTTTAAAATAAACATTATATAAACTATTTTAAACATTAAAACTATCATTTTCAACAATATAAACTCAAACAAATCATCATTTTTATTGTTGAGACTCTCCTTCCCCTAGTTGCTTGGCATCCCCACCCATGGAAACCCCTCTGTCTGGACCTTCCTGTGAATCCTCCATTATCATTCCCTCCTTCAGAAGATCCCATATAGTATAATTCATTTGTACAAGAATAATTCTCTCCTCATTGGATGCATCTCCTGTTGAAATAATTATAGGATCTAAATCTATTTTTTTGTTTAATAAAATGTTGGGATCTATACCATTCTCTTTAATTATCTTCTTCAATGTACTATTATGTTTATTTAATAGAACCAAATTTTCCTTCAATACAATTACCGAGTAGATAATTTTGTGGGCGTTTTTCAAATGCACATTAAGAAGATGTGCTTCTTGATTCAAATTTTTATATTTTTATTGCAAAAAAAATTATGTATCAAGCATAGACAAATATATTATAATAATCAGAATACACGTTACAGATAAAGAAAACCTACCATCACTTTATACTTCTCTACTTGGGCAATGGTAGCACAGTTGATATCTTTAGTCCATTTATTGAAATATGCTTGGGATTCTCCATTTAAATTTTCTAACATGTTTATCATAATATCTAAAATTCTATCATTATAAACATTTTCCATAGATATCAATCTAGATTACGCTTGTTGGAATAAAGCATCAATTTTTAAGGGTTCATTTTGAATAAGAAAAAATAAATTCACTCTTTGAGAGTGGTTATGATAAAGGGTATTGATTTCCTTGATAAGAGCTTTTGCCCTTATCTCCCTTTTTTTAAATCATTAAATTTTCCAATAACACCATCCTTCAAATTTACAAGCAATTTTTTTGAAACTATATTTTCCAATGAAAAATTAGTAAGAGAATCCTAAAAAAAAATTACATTAGCTATGTGTGGTGGGGAAGAGTTAGTTGGGGAAGAGGGAGCCACAGGAGAATCCTATGAAGGCACATTAGGAACATGAATAAATTAATGTGGATTGAATCAACCAATAGTTGGGCTTTTGCTTACAATGCTAAGAATCCCCTCATCTAGATCAATCTACTACAAACATGTAAAATAATCTGCATTCGAAAGGCCACCAATAGAGAAATTTGGGAAATCATAAGTTTGTAGTGTGCCTTGACTTTGTGCAAGGAGGGAGATGTTCTTTACTCTTCTTTGAATCTGGTTGGATGGTGGGGGTGGTGGCATACCCTAAGTTGTCCAGACAGATGTTGAATGGACTGCAAACAAATATTTATTCAAAAATGGTAAATTCAAAAACATAAAATCAAAGCAAATT
This sequence comes from Torreya grandis, assembly GCA_037957365.1. NCBI lineage: Eukaryota > Viridiplantae > Streptophyta > Pinopsida > Cupressales > Taxaceae > Torreya > Torreya grandis. The sequence continues at coordinate 544,771 of JARHVA010007278.1, read as the reverse complement.
CAAATTGAGTCTATTAATGTTATTACTTGTAGGGGTAACTACATCATCTATTCTGATTGTTCTTGCAAAATTTATCTCTTCCCCTCTTGGCATCCTTATGGGAATTGGCTCTTGCCATTTCAATGCGCTTGTGGGAGAGACATTATAAGTTTCAGAAGTGGCTATAAAATGAGTAATTTATGAAGTTAATTAACTCAAAATTTCTAACAAACTTCAAATCAAAAATAAATTTGTAATGGCAAACATTGATGGTGTTATGTTGAAGAATCCTCAACAGTATTGATATGAGAGTCACTTGCAAAAATAAAAACAAACGAATATGAATATAATTTTTTTCCATTTAATAAAACAAAAAAAGACATTAAAGGAAATTTGAGAGAACCTGGAAGTGAAGATGAAACAAAATTAGTTCTTGGGTGTTTTGTAATTTGAAATGAACTAAAGGAAGACTTCATGGATTGGGTATCCTTGGATACCTCTACTTCCAGCTTGTTTTCTTGTTTCATAGACACACACTCTCACCTATAGTAAAAAAATAGGTTAATTTTTTTTAAAATTATATATATATATATATATATATATATATATATAATTTAAAAAAAAATAGCCTATTTTTTACTATAGGTGAGAGTGTGTGTCTATGAAACAAGAAAACAAGCTGTAAGTAGAGGTTAGCATGAACTAGACGGATCCTATATATATATATATATATATATATATATATATATATATATATATATATATAAAATGAGACTTGGGAAAACTAAACTCACCTCATGTTCCTCTAGAGACAAAACATTAACTTTTATTTTTGGATGAAGGGTAGTGGGAATAGTATTATTTTTAATTTCTTGTAAGGCCTCAAAGTACAAGGCTAGAATGTAGTTAGAAGAAGAAATTGTGCAAGTGTCCTTTGTGAAATAAAAACTCAATTCTATCCTAATTCTACTAGAAATAACAGTGAACCAGTCACAAAAAACACTTGAGAGAGAAATAAGAATATAGTAAATAGCCTAGAAGGGAATGTCTAATGGTCTTCCCTGTAATGTAATTCTTGCTTAAAAAAATGGGAAATAAATTTTGTAAATGGATTGGTGGTATTTTATATGGGGATACCCCTTCAATTTTGACTAATTGTAATGAAAATAGAAGTAAAACATGCAATTGAATTAGGATAGCAAACTATTTATAATAAATGATTCAAGTATAATTAATAAATTTCAATTTCATTAATAAATTTAAAACTTACTAGCGAGGTCAATGGACACTTTGTAGATTTACTCCAAATAATTTTTATCATCATCATATAACACAACCTTAGTGCTAATATGACTTAAATTGTAATGTGAAAGACCTATTAAATTTTGGATATCTAATGGAGAGGTGCCAAAGGATATGACTTTGTTGTTAAACCAGATGTAAAAATGTCTCTCACTATAGTTAAAACACCCAACCAAAGATCGTAATAGGTTATTATTGATAGCCATATCATATTGTGACATTTGTACTAAGACTCTAAGTTGACATTGATCAATCCACTTAATAAAGGATCTGGGCTCATCCAACATGTAGAATAAATCCAGATACAAAATATTTTTAAAAACATAGTTATGGATCCCCCCATGTTGACTTTGAGTTTTCATGGATGTGGAAGCCATTGGAAGTAGGTAAGTGGAATTATGTAGGTTGTATTGGAAGTAGGAAGGTTGAGGTAAAAGATTGTAGGATGAGAAAAAGGTTAAGCAAAGTGTTAAACGAGGATGTTTTAGCATTATTTATAAGCAAGGTGGGGAACTGAAGCAACCAATTGGCATCACCGAGGACTAGAAACAACGTGGTGCCACACAAAACCATACCATTGGGAGACAACATTGCTTTTACATGATAGCACGGTGCCATGTGATATCATGATGTCACATGGTACCATGTTGTCATGCATCATTATACTACTGCATGATATGATGATGTCATACAAGACCATGTTATCATGCGATAGTAGTTTTTTCATTCAATAGCATAATGATACCTTGTAGTATAATGATGCCCAATATTGGAATGTCATCCTAGCCCTTTCAGTGTTATGACACCACTAGAAAATAAATGGTGATTTTACACATGCTCTATGCACTCTGATTTACCAACAAAGTGAATCCAATTCACCTAAACAAGCCTAGGGGGTTTTGGTCAAGGCCTCTTAAAGTGAACCCTAAGTGTAACTAAGTCATATAGTGATCTAAAAGTACCTAACATGAAGAATTAAAGAATGTATGTATGATAAAAAAATGACTATACTAAGATAGCTAGCATATTTAGTATCTGACAAATATAAGAAGTGTAAACATGGAAATGCATAAAATCTATAATTTTATGTTTTCTGAGTAGATATGTTAATGTTTTTATGTTTTAACATATTATATTATTTTTATATTTTGTAGATATAATCTATGTATAATAAACATAAAAATTAAACTATATACAAGGAATAATAAATAAAGTATGATCAATAAGGAAGGAAGAATACTAATAGATGAGTCTCATGGGAAACTCACTATCAATGTGGCATGTGTCAAATAAAGGAACAATGATCATGTGTATTATATAGAAATGTAATTAAAGCCACAAACCTATTATATTGTGTGATCTATAATTATCACAGATTTTGAAGTGGTATGATGAATCCATCAAACTGACTATGGTGTCAAGTGAATTATAGGGGTCTTAGGAACCCATATAATAGAAGATGTTATCATTGGCAAAGGTGCCCTCTACTCAAAACCCTAAGAATTCAATAAATAGAATAAATAAAATCTAAGTAATCCTTATATAATCTACAACATATCTTTGATGCAAGGGTCTCTCTAGTAATAGTCTTTGTATGAGAGCATGCATGTGGGGTAGCACTATAGGAGTAGACCTTACTTTTACTGGTGTCTCCACTAAATGCTATGGTATACTAATAGGAATGGTGATTGGAGATGTAATTAGTAACTATGGTGTGACTTCTAGTTAGATAGGTAGTGGATACTCATATGAAAGACCCTCAATTGTGATCACCTAATTTTCATGTATATATTTAAGGCATTTGTGCATGAGGTATGCGATGGATTATATATCTTATATCTATGGCCTGTCCAATATCATGTCAAATATTCCTACACTAGGTACTAATAAGAATATAGTGTCCACATGTGTTGGCCCAACCTATAGTGGAAGTATAATCTCCCCAGTGGATCTTTGAGCATGGCCACTAAGACCATGAGTAATTGTGTCGATAAGAGAAATAACTTACTATAAATATCCCAAATGTTGTATAAGTGTGATAGTACACATATTAATACTTGACCCATTTTCAATGATAACACTCTTAATAAGATGATGATCTATATAGGCTCTTAAAAAGAGTGCATATAATTCTGAATCAGCATGAATTATCTCCTACTCTAAGAATTTGATGAATGGTCTAGTTGGTATTGTATTATGATACACACTAATGATATTTTTTAGGGGGTGCACATCTTGTCTAGTAGTGTGATATAATGCTAGTGGTAGATGTGCTTGATATGTATAGTGAATACCTAAATTTCCCCTACCTCATTCATTTTATTCTATGGAAATGATTTTGAAAATATTTTGAATTCCTTATCTTTCATTTGATGAACTTTGGGTTCTTTTGTGGGTGTGCCCACATAAATGATGTTGGTCTCTATTAAATATTGTATCTTATGTTTCAAAGTGATGCATTGGTTTCTATTATGGCTTGGTACACTATGATATTCATAGAATATATTGGAATCATAGATTTTTGGAAGAGGTCATGTTGTATCAACCTATTTGATGTAAGGGAGAGATATGACATTACATTATAAGAGCTACTATAAAACACATGTTGGAGATTCTAAAAGGTTGGTGAAGACTCTCTATTAAGGAGCTCCTAAAACTAGAAGAGGAGATGGATCTTAAGCTACATTAACTATGACATTTGGATCAATCTTTTTTTTAGTTGCCCTTACCTTGTATGGAGGCTTAATAGAAATCATAATAGTTGATTTTGATCCACTTGTATATTTTAGTCTACCCATAGAGAGATGTTTGACTTTCCTATATTTCACTAAGTTTCATAAATCTTTGAAGTTTGGAAACTTATTGAACAAGATATATTCATGTAATTCTAGTAGTAGGCTCTATTTGAATATGTCTTGTGGCTCTCTATCTGCCATTGAGTTAGTTAACTTTGTCAATATAGCTTTCTATCTCAAGACATATTATAAAATAGGATCATTGTATTTTTGCTTCAGTTATGCCACTTGAGCATAGGAGATATTATAACTGATGTTAATTAATAAGTATGATAAAAACATATCTACCAATGGACTGAATATGGTGATATACTAATTTGGTAGATCATACAACCATTTTAAGGCATAGTTCTTTAGACTACGTGGGAATAACTTAGTGAGGAGCCAATCGTTGGAAACATGGTCCAAAAATGGTATGTGGAAAACTTGGATATGGTGATCTCGGTCACCCTTACCATCATACAATGTAAACATAGGTTCCATGAATATGTATGGCAAAGGAGTTACCGTTATGTGATGTGTCAAATGTGTATGTAAGAAAACATGAGAATCCAAGGCATGTGATAGCCTAGTGGCTCCCTTATCAATATGTAACACTTTAGATAATAGATAATGTTCCTCATTCATAAGGTTTTATACATATGGAGAGTAGTCACTATTCATAGGAGGTGAAGCTATCACTAATGGTTATTAGATCAAAACAAGTTGTTGCACAAGCTGGGTTGGACCAAAACTAGATATAACAATGTTGTTATCTCAGGGAGTATAATATTGAGAATTATTTTATTTTTAAATTTATGCATGGATAATATTGATAAGTTCATCCTACATATCTAAATGTTTGGAGACAAAATATTACAACTATCTCTTATCAGTTTCATCAAACTAGTTTTTGAATTTTGGCAGTGTAGGTTAGAGAGTAAAAAAATTGTTGTATATTTTTAAGTTTTAAATAAATTTATTTTACAAAACATTACAAGAATAATATATGAAAAAATTCTAAGATTTTATAACTAATATCTAATCATATAAAATAAAAAGATACAAATCCTAAGATCATATAAAGCTAGAATTAGATTTTGAGTAGTATTTAAAGTAGTTAGGTTCACCAAATGTTTAAAACTTTTAGGACATAGGGTATGTAAATCCTATATTTTTAAAGAGTTGAGTATAGTAAATTAGGTTATAAATATGAAATAAATATAACCACTATTTTGTATTGGAATTGATTTAATTTGAACTTTCTAAAGATAACAATAAATAATGTAAATAGGAACTTAGTTGGACAATGATCGATATAGGAGATCTAGAGGATAAAAATAGAGAAAAAGTCTAGTCTAAGTGTCATAAATAGGATCCAGGTGTCAAAAATTGTCTTATATAGTAGTTCCCTAATTGTATAGTAGTGTCATGTGGTGATAATGCCCATAATTTAGTGGTAGTGTCTTCTATGTAGAATTGTTTTGAGCTTCTTATTGCACCTATATTTAGGTCTATTAAGTCTATTCTTGTATGCATGAATTATGGATATCTATATATGACATCTTCTTTATTTATTTTATGTGCAAACCCCAATCCTCCATGTTATTAGGGCATCTAATTGATACAAGCAATAAAGTGTTTTATTAGAGGGGTAGGTTAGACATCCTCAATAATCCAATGTGGTGAGAGTTGCCTACATACCAATAATTAGAATAGGGATTAATCCCAATGTAGTTGTCCCCACATAATTTCTAGTGCAAGTGAAATTGAAGCTAGTATGAACGTTTACTTGAGTGCCTTGAATGTGATTGAGACTATAAATCTGATTAATTTGAGCTTATGAATGTTATATATGGTTATATTTAGAAGTATGATAGGAGAGGGATTGATAGCCTTGATTGTGTATAAATTGTTCAAATTTTTTGTGTGTAATTTGCATATGATTTCCACATAATTTTAAGAGAGCTAAACATCATTTATATGTATTGCTCTGGTGCTTTTTTATGTGTTAAAATAGGTCTAGGATGACCCTAGGTGGTGTTAGATTTGAAAAGATATCTATTGGTAGGAAAATGAGGGAATGTAATATAACACCAAAATTGAGACACAATCACCATTTGGCTCTATTGTACCTATTATGGAGCTTGAGTCCAAATGATAGAACATGATTCACAAAGGACCAAGATGTCAAAATGAGGGTCTGAGACTACTTTAGGGATGTCTAAATATGCTTGTGGCCCACATAAAGGTGAATTAAGTGTGAAATTAATCCATAAGATAGGTCTAGGGATAAGAAAAATATGGGTGATCTCAAGTATCACTCTTATCACTAGAGTGTCATTTTAATGTGATTACACTTGCCCATATAATTTTGCATATTAAATGGTGATAAATGTTAATATATGTAAATTATGCCAAATGTAGATAGTTATCCCATTAATTTTGTTGGTCCATGACATACATTTAACACATGTTGTATAGGTCTTTATTGATGTTCTCTATTTTCACATATGTCTTTGTATGGTATGTTGTACTAAAGTTGTAATTTATAATAGATGCTTCTTGAAACATGGTCTATAATTGAGATGTTAATAATTAGTCCCTAACTAAATTTACCATATTTACATTATGCACTGGGTTTTCCTTTCTCTATTCACTAGGATTATAAAATCTTATATATTGTGTTTCCTTGATAATCCATAGTAAAAAAAAAAAGGTGTCTTACTAGAGTTTGTAGGGATACTTTTGTGCGATATGATTGTAACTAGCACATATGTAGTAAATGAGAGGTTTCATACCATGTCTATCATCTTGTCTACAATTTTTTTGCCTCACTAGTATCCTCACTTGTAGCCTCTTTATATCTTCCCCATCTTTATGGATAACCCCACCCTTATTTTTCTTTGTCGTCATAACATTGGTACTATCTCTGATGGGAAGATTGAGTCCATGCTAATTGTTGTGGTGAAGATAGAGAGTTACAATTTTGATGGTATTATGGGTATGAAGGCATCCATATAGCCTATTACTAAGGTGATTGTGCTGTCCATCCTATAAGAAATTGAGATTGATAATAAATACATCCACCTAGGAGAAGATTGTGTAGTTTGGGCATCTCAACTTATGGACTTAGAACTCCCAGTTTCATAGCTATAATGTTTTGTAAAACTACTATGAACACATTCCTAGTGATGTCTTTCTTCATCTCTTGAAGCACTATATACTTATATCACAAGATTTTATTTACTCCTGTAAAATCATGTAAGAAAGGTGCAAGGGACCTCACCCTCACCATTAAAAGGTATGGTAAAAAAATATATATTAAGAAATTAATAATGACATAACAAAAACCACATGACAACACTCTTTACTTTTTAATCCTCACCATTTTATATATAGTGTTCCAGTTTCACCTTTGGATTCTCCAAGGATTTAAAAGATTTTTTTGAGTGATGTTTTCTATTATTTAAAAAAATAATATAAGAAAACAAAAATCTTTCATAATTTAATAGAGAATAATGAAATTGAAATAAAATTTTTAATGATGATATTTACATATATACATATATAATAACATACATACATACATATAATATTTCATCCCATAAGATTTCACTATGCGAATTCTTTTAAAGTGGGTACCTTCCTCTCTAAATCGAAAATAAATGGCATTGTTTTTAAATACTAATATTGTTATCATATGGTAATGTGGCATTCAACATTTTTTAAAATCTTGTAAACAACATGGTAAAATGATTCTAAATAATAATTCAATATAAATTGGTCAAGCTACAAGTTTTTTTTCAATACAACCACCCAAAAATTGGTGCTTTTATATGGATAGTTATCTAGAATAGAATATTTTTAATTGATAACCTCCAAAAATAGTTTTCAAGATCCAAATGGATTCAATATTCTATAGAAAAAAGTAAAATTTTGTGGACCTTTTACTTCTCAACTTCCCAATAGCCAAAATAACTTCTTCTTGTCTTCTTAAGAAGCTCTTTTTTTAATAGGTTTGTCCACATTTTATAGTATATCTCATTTAGATATGGAGTTACTCATCCTACACATTTCTAAATACTCTTTGGGTGGTGTGCCTATCTTTGGTAATATGGAACATCTAGTTAAAGAAAAAAAATTCTTATAAGAATGTGGATCTATCTTTTGACATTCTTATCCATAAAATCAAAGTTCTAAATTTGGATTAGAATTATTCTCACTTTAATTTTGGTCAATTTATAACAACATATTCCTCCATCCTTTCATACCCCACTAATAAGTAATCTAAAGTCTAGGCCCTAATTAAAGGCATTTTCCTCACCAAGTCTCACAAAACATCTAATCTCAAAGTGGATGGTTGGGGGAAGGATAGTTGTTCATAGTATTTAATGAAATAAAAAAATGTAATACACTCCATTGGAAACTCAACTACCTTCTTGTGTCCACTTTATAAGATAAAAAGTATATTGGAATTCTTGCTAACACTTGGGTCAATTTGGAAGTTTTCTCAACAATAAAAACATACCCTCATATTAGCCCTAGATTGAAAATCTCCTTGACCAAGATGGTCTACTAGGTTGAATGAATAAATTTAAAAAAATAAAAAAAATGAAAAGTGATGAAAAAGATGAATGATTAAAATCACACTATAATGAAAAATAATAATCTCATTCCATACCGCCATAATAATTACCTTGCTTATTTATCCATGTATTTTCATCCTCAAAACATTCATCACCCTCCTCATACTAATTTAAATGCCAATAGATATGCAATGACATAACTTGTCAAAGTAGCCTTCATTCTCACAAATTTATATTCCATTAATGGAATATTGTATGGAATGATCAATGTTGTTTAAATTATTAGGAATCTCAACCTTTGAATTTCATAATTTAAACATTGTACTCAATGGTTTCCTTCTCTATATTTTTCTCTTTCCTCATTATCCTTAATTTTTGATACTCTACTTCCATGTCAACTGGCCCATATTCCTATATGCTTCTCTCAACCATATCATCATACCTCATTCATGATTTTTTTTCTATGTACAATGGTCTCAAGGAATATTTTATTCACCACATCATAGATAATTATGTTTCTAAGGATATTTGGTTGGTTAAAACAACTTCAAATGTGATTAGGGACTATTTCCTTTGCAATCTTGCATCACTCTCTCCTAAATTTACACATACCAATTTTTGGTTGAACATATCTTACCCTTACCATCTTTGTGTTATATTGGATAATTAAAGGTCATTTGGGATATTCATAAAACTAAATTTCTTATTTTTAAACACGATGCATATTTGGAGTATTTTCTCCTACTAGTGTTGTATTAAGAGTTGCATGATTAACATACCATCAAAATCTTTATTTATAGGTTTGTTGGTGATGTAGTTGGTTGGAAAGCTCCTCTAGCTTGGTTGGAGGAACATGTGTAGTTTTTTTTAGCAATGCCTTAAGGTGAGTATGGTTTAGGGTTATGGTACCTCTAAGTGAAAATGGCAGTCTAATAAATAGTGTGTTTTCCTTATTATTTGATGACCTTCCTCAGCTAAGTAGTCTTATGTTTTTTGAGAAGCTAAGAAAAAGTGCACGAAACCATGATGGGTGGACTATCGGTGATTAGATGAGGGGAAGGGTACTATGGGCATCAAAGATATCCCACTTGCATAAAAACACCCTTTAAATAATTAGTTATGTGTCTTTCCTTTGTTGTAACAATTTCTTTCATTTTCTCAATGTGCTACAATCATTGCCTTCACTTTATTGGCCTCTAAAAACTATATAGAATTATATGACTAATATAACACATTTTTAATTGAGTTCTTAAAACATAATATGAATCTAATTTATTATTATCTTTGAATAGTTTAAAAACATAGTAACATAATTTCCTTAATGTCCTCCTTACAACATTCTCTAATAACAAACTTGGTTCCTACTTGTTTTATTTAATACAAATAAACATAAAATTTATTCAACATTCTTGTTGGTGCTTCACCATTTTAAGATTTTTGACTCGTGAAAAGAATATCCAAATTCTTTTTTAAATGTAATGTCATAATTATATAAAATTAGTGAAATCCCTTTAGTCAATTAAGAATAATGTACATTCAAACTAAAACCTTCTTAGGTTTGAGGTCCTTGAAAATTCAAATAAACAAGTGGTCACTCTTACCACCAACTTATATAAAGTTTTTTCCATTGAATTACTTTTAACTTTACTATACATATGATTTAATAGGAAAAATTAACATGTGCGCATAACACCAATTCCCTACAAGAGGAGTCAGTGATAAATAGTGACATTATTATTAGAATGATAATAAAGTAGAGTAATGAAAAAGGTATTAAAAACTCGCAGTGTCAGATCATAGAACAATGAAATAAATTAAAATATGCATGACTGAAAGAAACATTCTAACTCAATTTTTTTTGAAAGAAGTGTAATTATATAGTCAAATACATTGAGTGTTTCTTGAAGGCTATATATAAAATAGAAAATATACCTTTGTCTATGTTGTGAATTTTATAACAGAAATGGTTGTATTCTCAATATTTTTATTATTTGTAATTTATTTTAGATATAATATACTTTTTTTATTGAAGGTTGGAGTTTTTGTCATTTGAGTGATCTGATTTAGTTCAATTAATGGTTGAAACTACCATATAAAAATACATGTAAATATATATCCAATTACCTAACCTAGGAAAAATAATTACTATTGAAGGTTACTAACAAGATAATGATATTAAGTGAAATTAAATATGTTTGACATGATGAGCCATGACAAAATAATCTAAAAATCAAATAAAACTAGAAACCCTGATTGTGATGAAAAGTGACTTGTTTGGCTTAGACTTTCCCATTTTGTAAATTGATCTTATTTTGGCAAAGAATGATAGGCACATTTATACAATCCTTACATGTAGGAAAAAACATTAGGAAACCAAGAAAACAAAGAAGAAAAATTATATACTAAATGCATGTGCCTTTCGCTAAACAACTTTATTACTTGCTTGCAAAGATCTCTATACATGTTAAAACTTTTTATATGTCAAATGTGTAGTTTCATTGAACATGATGATGGCATACCAATATTGAATCCTAGTTAAATGAGTGAAATAATTTATGAATAAACAAATGATTCAAGATCATATTTTTTATGTTAACAATAAGGATGAGAATTGGTTTGGCATAACAATAATTCCTATGCAATGAAAAAAATAATATACAAGGAATGGGATAAAAACTAATATATTTTGGTTTGTTTAGTGAATATTGGAGCATTGGATATTTGATGAAAAGTTGAATGATTAGATATAACATAAGATCAAATAAAAAATGAATTGTATAGCAGGTGTTGCAAAGAATATTCCCTAAAATTCTAGATCATAGATAATACACTTGTAATAGAGAAAAACATGTTAGGACATATCCATTTACCTATCTTATAAAGGTGTTTGATATTGAATATTGATAACAAGAAAATGATATTACGAAGAATTAAATATGTTTGAGATCATGAGCAAATAGAAAATAATCTAAACCAATTATGTTAGAAATATATCTTATAACACTCATGATTTTGTTTGTCATGAAAAGTTTACTATTTTGGCTTTGGCTTACCAATTTTGTACATTGATATTATTTTGATTTAGAACAATTGGGTAATTTATACAAATTATGTATGTAATGGACAAGCATTCGGAAATAAATAAAATGCAAAAGTTTATACTAAATGCATGTGCCTTTTACTAAGGAACTTTATTACTTGCCTAAAAAGATCTATGTGCAAGATTGGCATTTTTTTAATGTCAAATATGCAGTTCTATTAGACATAATAATTGCATATAAATCATTAATGATGGTTAAACAAGTCATAAAAACATATCAATTAAAGATTAATTCAATATCATATATTTGATGTTAAAAATAAGAATGAGAACTAGTATGACGTATAAACTATTCCTTTTCTATGAATGAAATTAAAGACAAGGAGTGAGATAGAGACTAATACAATATGGTTTATTTATTGAGTGTTGGATATTTAGGGATTTGGTGAAAAGATGAATGACTAGATACAACATAAGATAAAACAAATAATGGAATATATAATAGATATTTCAAAACAGATGTTGGCCATTACAAATCGTAGGTAATATAAGGGATCAAAAGACAAAATTTCTAAAGGATTTGTGGTCATGATAAAATATGAAAAGGTACATGAAATTAAAAGTGTTAGGAAACTTTTTTAATAAGAAAGATATCAATTCTCATTAACTTCAAATTTTGTAATAGCATCTTAAAAAAAAACAAGAAAAAAAATAATTAAAATGTAATGAAATAAGATTTTTTAGGCAAGGGTACTTATGATGAAGCTATAGAGTCTTTAATTTTTTTCAAGAATTACATCACAAATAACCTACAAAACTAGATTAGATGGATCAATCCTGTACATATAGAATTACACAGGGAATGAGATACAATGTAAGAAGTATGGTATGTAAGAAGGCATGTTTTTATTAGTTAATTTATTAAAAGCATTATAGTGATAATGGATAAATTTGCAAAGGTACTAAATCTTGTCAATAAGTATTTTAGTTGTAAATTCTTTTCAAATTTACATTAAAATTTGCATTGGGTTTTAACCTTTTAAGATTTAGTGACTAGAAATCCTATGTTGTTAAAAGACTAAGTATATAAAATCAAAGTATAAATATGGAATAAATACAACCACTATTTTTTTTACAGAATTGACTAAATTCTACTTTTTAAAAAATATTAATAAACTATGTAAATGAGAACATAGCTGCAAACTTATTGAGATGGGTAATATGAAGGCTAAAAATTGAGATAGAGGTTGTTTGAGTGTTGTAAATAGGATCAAAGTATCAAAACCCCTCCTAGATAGTAGCGTCCTAATTGGAAAATAACACCATGTGGCACTCGTATCTTTACTTTGGTGTTGTGTCCTATGTCTAGGACTTTTATGCACTTTTGGGTGTACTTGGGTCTTTATTTGTCAAGATTATTGGTATGTGCATGAGTTATAAATTAATATAGATGGCCTATATTAATTAATTTTATGAGAAAAACCTAATCCTCCATGTTTTTAAGGCTTCTAGTTGATACAAGATGAAATGTTTATTTATTAGTGGCGTAGGCTGGACATCTTCAACACCATGATGTGATGAGAGTTTCCTCCATACAATACTCTGAAAAGGAACTAAATAAAATGAGGTTTCCCCACTAAAGTGTTGGTGTAATGAAAAGTGAAGTTAGTATGATTATTGACTTAAGTTTTTTGAATGTTCTTGAGATTTGAAACACGAGTAATCTGAGATTAGGAATGTTGTAGATAGTAGTATGTAGAAGTAGAGAAAAATGGGGATTGATAACCATAATTGTACACAACTTGTTCTAAGTTTTTATGTGAAATTTGCATCTGATTTCTATCTAGTAGTTAGATGGATAAAAGTCATATATATATATATATAGTCCTAGTGCTTGTGTTAGTGATAAAATAGGTCTAGGCCAACCCTAGAATATATAGGATTTGAAAATATCTCTATTTATGGAAAAAACAAGGAAAGGATAATATCACTAATATTAGGACACTAATGTCATGTGGCATTACTATTCCTATTATGGTGCTAGTGTCTAAGTAGTATAACCTAAGGAATGAAGAGCTATGATTCAAGAATGAGGTTCTAAGACTACTTTAAGGATGACTAGTGATGCTTGTGACCCACATGAAGGGTATGTAAGTCTAAAAATAGGCCCTAAGATAGGATTAGGGATAAGATATAGAGAGGTGGTCTCAATTATCACTCTTAGAACTCCAGTTTCATTTTTAGGTGATTACATTTCCCCTTCCTGCCTTCTTATATAAATTCATCAAATCAAAATGATTATGATAATGGAAAAATAAGCATACGTGGACTTACATAAGAGGTGAAACCCATTATTATAGATTTGAGTGTGTGAAGCATGCTCTATTATGTGTCCTACAAGTGAAAAATACATAGATCAATCCTTACTTAAGAGATATTAAAAGAAAAGAGAAAACTAAGTAAAGAAGGAAAATTGAGTAAAGGGGTAAGAGGGAAAAGTAATGAATACACCTCACTAGGTATGTGAGCTAATGTATAAACCTAGTGAAAACATGTTTTTGTGCATGTATATAGTGATCAATCGATGAATAATTTTGAATGGGTTTTTGGATTTCTACATCATCATGTATGAGTGGCTCCATATCTCAATCAAATTTTGATTACATCAGTACCCACCCTTACTTGGTGGGTCAAGACCTTTGAATATCTTGGATTGGAGTAATGGTGTGTCCAAACGTCTCATGTAGGTGTCTTAATAATTCAAGTAGAATATGAATCCATCATTACCTACCCACATGAAGTAGATGAATGTGAAACATAAATTGTGTGATATAACTATAAATGTCTAATTATAGATATCTAATTTGAGATGTCAGCTCTATGGATACTTGGGTATATTAGGTGGCTCTGGGACACTTGGGAATCCCAACCACTACAGATGGAGTAAGGTAAGAAACTAGTTTGCAACTTAGAATATGATGTCTTATGTATACAATGTAGATAATGGCATGGAATTTGTCATTCCATGTGATCAACTGGTGTGTAAGTGAGCAAATGTAAATAATGTGCCATACACATGTCCCTAAATATGATATATAAGCACAAGGATTATGGATTGAGTTATAATAATATGTATGAGTGTCTGATCTATAAATGGGAATGATAATGCAATGCAAGCTACCCCCAATCTGAGTAAATTGGTATAAATTTGAGATAAATTGAGCTAAATTGGTGAATCTTTAACTAAACCTATGCAAATCTAGACTATACCTACTATACTTTTATAGCTAATTTAGATTTTTCTAAAACAAAGGCTACTGGATAGTAGAACCTTATCTTGGGCAGTAGTTCCATGTGGTGCCAGTGTCCCAAATTAGGTGCTAGTGTCTGAATATTCTAATTTATGTGTAACTATAGTGATCTCTATGTCACTATTTTTTGCTCTGTTTACATGAGTTTGATTTATGTAATTTGAGCCTGTGGGCTGAAAAATGTACTTTGAGTACATTATGAGAGCATAATTTCTATGACAAACCTTATGAGTGCCCCCTCTTTTGAGTGGATTTGTTTAACATGTGCAAAAATTATCCTCATAAGTAAAATCTTTACAATATGTCTATTAGCTAGAACATATATGATATATGCATAATAATCTAATATAATGTGCATACATAACATCAGAATGTAAGATAATATGAGCATAAGTTTGTAATGTGTGATGTATGTTATTTCTAGCATTCACAACATTGTCAAGATAGATATAACAATGTATACAACAAAAAATCTCAATAATAAATCAGTATCTACTTAGGGGGTTGTGGCATGATGTCCATCATGACATGCAGTTAAGAAGGGGAGATGCATGAGGTCAGTCATGGCATCAAAAAACTGAGTGTGTAATAAACAATAGACAAATGCCATGAACATGATGCATATAAGAAAACATACATACAACACACATGAGACACACAAAGTAGGCAAGGGAGCCACAATATAAGGGACATGGGCACTTGTCACTAGATATTGTAAATCAAGACATACCAAGACATGTTACAATGTCTACATGTGCAAACAACATGTATGTTGGCTTATATCCACATAGAATGGCATGTTCAAATGTCTACATACAAAATCAGGAAGGCACACATAAGGACATGGGCACATGTACAAAACATACATACTGTGAAAAGAAGTGGTATAGAGCCACAAATCAATGGCATATTCAAATGCTCTCAAATAGTAGAAGCATAAAGACATAATCAAATCTAATATAGGAAATCTATAAATGAATGTATGCTTGAACATGTAATATAAATCTATGTAAAATTCAAGATGTACATATACTGAGTCTCATGTAGTATTAGTCAAAAAAAATATGACCAGGTGTAACATGATCAATATTAAGATATAACAGTGTTAGATATGTTATGTACAATTTAGAAAGATGTAGCTTGGTAATAAAAATTGTGTTAGGGTACCACCAAATGGGCAAATACATCAAATAAACAACCCGTGTATCTATGTAAATTCCCTTATGGGGTAGATAATAGAAAATTTAGATTGATTTGGTGGACTTGAGTCCTATAAGAATCTCCAAGCACTTGATAATAAAAAGTAAAGCATATATAAGGGACAGTTTTAGATAATTTCAACTTATTTATAGTCTAACTAAAAAATATATATCATTAATACGCCTACATTTTTAAAAAATCATAATTTTAAATTCTCTCCAATCTAATAAATGGAGAATAAGTCCAAATTATTACCATACTCTCCATGTTCAACTTGTACATAACCCAAAAACTATTCATTTTCAAATATTATCTCCCATCCAATTTAGTGATATAAGTCTAGATTAATTTAAATAGTGTTTTATATGATAAAATTGACCATGCTAAGATAGCTAGAATATGTAGTGTTTGGAAAATATAAGATATGTAAACATGGGAATGCATACAATATATAATTTTATGTATTCTGAACAATTATTTTAATGTTTTTATGTATTTGAAATATTATATTGTTTGTTTGTATTTATAAGATATAAGCTATGTACAAACAACATTAAGTAAATACTATAAATAAATGAGATAGTGTATAACCAAAGTGCAGTGTCTCTATAGACCCATGAGCACATCCATGGGATGTGGATAATCAAATGGTTGATTAGGTGGGATGTTACACAATTTTGGATATTCGATATATCCTAAGTCAAATAAGTCATCATCATTATCATCATCATCATCAACAACAACAACAACATCATCATCATCATCATCATAATCATCATCATCATCATAATCATCATCATCATCATCATCATCATCATCATCATCATCATCATCATCATCATCATCATCATCATCATCATCATCATCATCTCAATTGTCATTCAATTCTATATGTATCAGTACAACTTAATCCTTAGTGTTAGTCTAGATTCAATGTAATTGAATAACATGATGATCTAATTTTTAAGATGCCTCTCATGTGGTTCTAGGGTAAACCATATTGCAGCATAGAGTATCTGTATGAAACCAATGGTTCTCAACTATGGAATAATGTAAAATTTCAAACCATGTGTCCCTTGTGACTAAATGTCAAACATGTGTCTAATCAATCAGCTATGGCATCTATCACTTATAACCATGTACTACCAAGTGTAACCTATAGATGATTAACCTTGTTCATGGTATAATAATATGCTGGCCACCTTGGAGCCACATGTAGTTGGTAGTGTGATATGTATAATGGAAACCTTACAATGTATGGCATGTTGTAGCTAATTTTCATGATAGCCTATGTGACATAAAAAAATTTAATGTACAAGTATTAGGATAAAATTTATCATCAATAAACACATGGTGGATGTATTTGTCCAAAATAAAAACTTTGATAGTCAATGGATCATTTCATGAGTATCTATGTTAATGATGATTCTATCATGGTGCCTATATTTTTAGACGTGGAGGCTATATAATGTGAATAGTTCCCTAAACCCTAAACTTATTAAACTTATGATGTAACAATATCATGTCTTGTAAGTCTATGAAAATAATAAAAGGGTTGGTAGTCCCAATGTGACAATCTCTTGATGAATCTATGATAAATTGTGGGTAATGACATCAATCCTTTGTCAAGTAATATCTATAGAATTTGGTGTGTTCTATCTTGTGACTTCTTGCCTGAATTTATATAACTAGGTCCATATCCATAGATGTAACCATATGTAGTGAGTGAATAGAGGGATTTGGTGCTAACTATAATAGAGTAGTGAAGCTTGTAGCTATAGTATTATGAACTAGTGGTGCTACCAATGTATAAAATGTTATGAGTGCCTTAGAATCATCTTTATAGTCTCTTAGGACCATTGGTGTGAAACATAATCCACATAAATAGTCATCAATGTCAATAGGTTTGGATTATCCTTTGTGGTGGCCTGGGAACCTATATCATATTTATAGATATATACATCTTCTGAGTTAACCAGTAATGGTAACTATGTTATGATAGTCTCATCATCAACCCTGGGTGGGGATTTTTGCACTATGATAGGGTCATCCTCCATCATGGGTGAAGGTAATTGTGTTTTAGGAAGATTTGGAGGATGTGTAGGAATTGTCTCTTTGGATTCCCCAATCCCATATGTATGCATATACTCAATTATAATCTTGTGAAGTGGGGACTCTATAAGAACATGTGGTGCCCTGTCTAAAGATGTACATGGGGTGATAAGATTAGTGACTATAAAATATATGAATGGTTGATTATCTATTGGATAAGTGTATAATTATATGTCATGTAAAAATTTGATGCATCTTTGTAATGTAGAAGATAATACCTCTATAACATGTATCCAAGGCCCCCCAAGTAATGGGTTGTAGTGTAAAATATTAGGCATCACATGAAACTATGTATACAAAGTTTTTGGCCCAACCATAATATCTAATGTATCAGAGCACAATATTTATCTAGGAATGTCATCAAAACCTTTGATATTCTTATATGTCTTCTAAATAGATGTTATATCAAACCCCATATTATGTAGAGATATGAGGTTGTATATGTTAAGTCCTAAACCCCTGCCAACTAGAACTTGTTTAATAGATGTGGTATTGATTTGTGACTAAATAAAAAGTGGTAAATTATGAAAAATAACTAACTATGATGGCAAGTCCTCATTGGAAAAAGACATAACATCCTCAATGTCCTTGATAGTGTTCATGATAGATTAAAATTATGTTGGTTTTATGTCACAAGGCAAAGATGTATGATTTAGTGTTTGAAAATAATTATCTATTGAATTAATTATAATATAGATACCTTAGCCACTGTGTTTCTTAACTGATCCACAATATTAAATTCTCTATGCTAATATTTAGGTACTATTGTAGTGTATTGGGAACAAGGAGGGATGGTGGGATTATGTTATTCCTGTATATCTTGGGGAGACACCCAGTTCCATCTAGTAACAACTTGAACCATGGGATCTACTATTTTCCTAGGGAGGGTAGTAGAGGTAGGATGGGAGGAAAGATAATCAATTAATATATGTGGAGGAAAAAGAAAAGAAGTCTTTGATCCCTCTGTCATCAAGTAGTAAATGGAGGTAACTTAAAGTGAGCCATGTATAAATAATCCTCATAAGAAGGGGACACAAAATAGGGAGGACCAATATGTAAAATAAGCTATGCTCTGACATGATCATGAGATGGGTGGCATACATGTGCATTTTATACAAATGGTGTGTAATAAGCATGCTAAACAAACCAGAAGACTTTCTACCAAAAGGTATAAAATGTCATATATCATGGTAATCATGATGATGGGCTAAAAATTGTAAATTTTTGAAGATGTTGGAAATAATAAGGGAAACCCTAATAGTGCACTAGGATTTTAAATAATGTGATCAAAGTAAGTTGGGTTCACCAAATGTTTTATCCATTTAGGACTTAGTGAATGTAATTCCTATGTTGTTAAAGGATTGAGTATAATAAATTAGGGTAGAAATATGCAATAAATAAAAGCATTGATTTTTTTATAGAATTGACTAAATTTGACATTTATAAAAGTAGAAATAAATAATGTAAATGATAAATTAGCTATAAAATGACTAATATGGGTGATCTGAAGGCTAAAAACTAATGTAGAGGCTAGTCTGAGTGTCTACACAAGATGCAAGTGTCAAAGCCCATCCTAGAAAGTAGCATTTTAAATGGATAAAAGTGTCATGTGGTGTTAGTGTCCCTATTTTGGTGGTAGTTTCCTTTGTGTAGGACTACTCTAAGATTTTGGGTGCACCTTTATCTTGATCAATCAATCCCATTCCTATATACACAAGTTCTAAAACCTTGTATATGGACTATTTTAATTGATTTTATAATCAAACACTAATCCTCCTTATTTTTAAGGCATCTTGTTAATACAAGATAAAAAGTGTGTTTGTTATTGGGGTAGGATGGACATGTTCAACACTACACTATGATTAGAATTTCCTACATACCAATACTCTGAACATGGATCAAGCCCGATGTAGTTCTCTCCACCTAAGTTATGGTGTAAGTGTAAGTGAATATAATATGATTATTCACTTGAGTGCTTTGAATGTTAATGAAACTATAAATTTGAGTAATCTGAGCTTAAGAATGTTGTATATGGTAGTATGCATAAGTAGGGAATAATAGGGATTGATAACCTTAATTATGCAAAACTTATTTTGAGTTTGTCTATCTAATTTGCATATAATTTCCATCTAGTGGATAGAGGGATATAAATCGTGTGTGTGTGTGTGTGTGTGTGTGTGTGTGTGTGTGTGTGTGTGTGTGTGTGTGTGTGTGTGTGTGTGTGTGTGTTTGTTTTGGTGCTTGTGCGGGTGCTAAAAGAGGTCTAGGCTTAACTTAGTAGCTCTAATATTTGAAAAGATATCTATTTATGGAAAAAGGAGGGAAAGAATAGTAACACCAATATTGGGACACTATAACCATGTGGTATTATTGTCCCTATTATGCTATTAATGTCTAAGTAGCATAACCTAAGGCACGAAGGACCAAGATGTAAATATGAGGGTCTGGGACTAATTTAGGGATGACTAGGGATGTTTATGGCCCACACAAAGGCTAAATAAATTTAAAAATAAGACATATAATAAGGTCTAGAGCTAAGCTAGGGATAGGTTGTCTCAAATAACACTCTTAGTACTCAATTGTCATTTGTAGATTATAACACATTGGAAAGGCACTAAGAGTTTTGCTCATTTCATGTATTTTCACAGAGAAATAGAATCAAATGTCACATGCAAAAGTAATTAGATATATGTAGTATGTATTATACCTAAATTGAAAATCATATTACTTTGTGTAAGATAATGTGTAAGTTTTTTAACCATAATATTATAAATCAATAAGCAATGTTATATCAACTCTCGGACATGTGAAAATATATCAATCATTTGATACGGCTTGAATACATGTAATGAGAATGGATTGAAATAAATAAAAACATGGGTTGAGATTTTTTTAACATGACCCAAATTTGACATTATTTTTGTGAATACTATTTTCTAATAGTTTGTTTAGGATTTATTCTAGGTCCATCCCTATTTTTATATAGGCCATTTATAGTGAATTTACTCAAGATCTGTACATTTGTCTACTACTTTGTTCTGCAAGGATGGACATCGTATTTTAGGCAAAGGATTTAATGTGGAGTTAGTTGGTGTTTTGGAAGCGAATTATATGGAATTATTTTATGTCTAAGCTAAAAGTGTCTTTCTTATCCATGGTTGACTTATAATTTGTTCAATAAATTATATAAATTAATATTATTTCCTATAATCTGATTGTTCAAAATATTTACATCTTATTGCATGGTTTATGTGGTTTAAGGTACTGTCCACAAGGTGAGAATTCTATGACATAACATGTCAATGATGCAAATCTTACTTGGCATTAAGTATAGGGACATATTCAGAGTATCAATGTGATGAAGATTTTCATTCAAGGTAATTTGTTTATTGTTGTAATGGTTTGTTTAGGTTTTCTTTGAGTTTATTTCATGTTATTTTCTAGTGGTTTATTTAGGGTTTTTGTGGGGGGTTGCATATGTCTTGATCTGTATTTTTTACTAATAATGTTATAACAATGGTAGAATATATTGTTAATGCATTGATTTTATTGTTAAGAAATCCATTTGTAGTCCTTGTATTCAAGGCTTATATACTTTTCTGTTATTCTAATTTACAAGGTTGGACATCATATTTAAGCCAAGGCATTCAAGTCCTTTTAATATTTGCCTATGTAATTATTATTTACTATGCATAGACTAGCTATGGATATATTTAATTCAAATGGAAGGGGAAAATATAGAAGACTATAATGCTATCTTGTTGATACTAAGTATTTAAGCAAATGAAAAAAAGAGACTCTGGATGTAAATGTTCAATGTTTAAAAAAAACATTGTAACTTAAATTTTAGGCTATGTTTTAATGGGTGTGAGGTCAATGTTACATATTTTTTAAATAGTGTATGTAAAAAATAAAATAACATGGAAGTGCTTAGTGTTTTTTTCCATTAGGAACAACTATAAAAATAAAATTTTAGTGAGGATTAGCTATGGGCAGATATAATTATAAATGACAAGGAGAAAAATAGAAGTGTAAACATTAGCTTGGTAATACTAACCATTGAATGTTTTAGATAATTATTTTGATCTAAAAATAAATTTTTATTTTAACTGTAAACATAGATGTTCAATAGTTTTTTGTTCATATATTTGAAATAAAAACTTATAAACTATGTTTTTTTCTTAGCTCAGTCTTTTGTATTTTTTAAATAATGCATGTAAGAATAAAATAACATTGCAAGATGTGCAATATTTAATAAAATATATCTTAGTAATAAAAAACTTATACATATGCGAATATTTTAATCATTTGATAGGTATACAATACTTGAATACATGTACGAGGATGTCTTTAAAAAAATGTAAACAAGGTTTAAGAATTTATTTTGCACTCTATCTACACAAATGCAATATTGAATTATGAATTGAATATGCACATTAAAAATGGCTTGTAAGAACACAAGCATAGAATTAGCAATCTAATTTAGCATTGTTATAACATAATGAGGAAACAATCATAGGTCAAGTCATATGCAATGCATATGTAGATGTAGTTAAAGAATCCATCCAATTAACATCATCTCAACATTAGGTCAAAGGTGGGCATATCATAAACTATTAACAAACCCTTGGAAAAGATCATGCACCAAAAAAAAATTGATCCATGCTAAAAACATTTTTTAAACCGATGTTTTTTTTTCATTCCATTTCTAGTACATGTATTCATTTCTTTGAATACTAATAAATCTTTTCATGTGTCTAATAATTTTGTTATTTTTAATTTTTTTAAAGAAACATGTCATATCTTGGCATGTTTGTGCTTATGTAAGGTTGACCTGAAGTATGTTTAATAGAGGTTATAAGACAATATAATCTAATTATTAACAATATTTATAAGTTATTTTAAGATTCATTTGGTTTGAAGTAGTGCTGGTATGGCAAGGACATCGTGTCATAACTATGCAGGGTGTAGATGTTATTCGATATTAAATGGTGGATATATAGATGCCATGTCTATTTATGTGTTTCGTTTTTTGTCATTAAACACTATTTTTTTTTTTTTTTTTAAATTTATATAAAAATTTATTCAAGTTATATGAGATTACAATAATTAATATTATTTTATACGATGCATTAAACATAGTGCAAGTCAAGCTTACATAAATACAATGTGTTTCCTTGTAGACAAATTAAATGTTTGCCTTTTTATTAGCAACATAGAGTATCAAGATATGTAATAATTTTCTAAATATATATCTGTAAAAAAACATTTAAGCATATGCAAAGATTGAAAGTATTTGATAGGTACAAAAGACTTAAATATGTGTGTTACAAATGGCATGCAAAAAAATAGAAACAAAACTTGTGCATGTCTTGTTATTTAGTTATTTGTTAATTACATTTATAACAATGCTAGAACATATTTATAACTCTTTTATTATGTTTTTTTTGGCAACCGATTTTCAATACGCATATTCTGAGGTATAATAAATCTACTAAAATAATATTATTTATTATAATTTGATTAGTCAAAACATTTAAATTACACTACAAGTTTTACATGTTTTGATTAAAGGTCCAATGCAATTTTTTTGTTTTCATTGCAATGTATTTATCATGTCACATTACTTTGTATCCATAGTTGAAAAAAAAAATCAACGAGTAGTTAAAACTAAATGAAATAAAAATATGTTTATTTTAGCTCTATTTTTTGGGCCTGTGCAATTATATATGTCCAAAACTGATATATGTACGTTTTTTTTGAATGAGATATGCCAAAATAAGTGAGGCAAATTTTTCAATCTGTTGAAAGCCTCATTTATGATGTGTAATTTACTGTTACAGATGCATCAATAAACATTTGTAGAGTCTTTGAGAATTATGATATAAAAAATTTATGGGGGGAACTATATGAATTAGTAATGGACTGTATATTAAATAAAGGATAATAGTGCATAATTTCAGATGTAACTAAAGTCCAACTCAAGACAACATTCTATTTATACATGAAGGAAGATCTAGTACATTCAGACTAATTACTACTTGCACTTATTGTGGAAGAGTAATCAAACCAAAACATGAGATCTTAATATTTTATTTTGAATTCAAAACAAGGTTATTTTCCTTAAAATCATATTAAATTAAATATCATAAGATCCTTTCTTTTTTCAAGATTCATGGTTCATAGTTAACATTACTAGGCAGTTACAAAAATCTACTATTAAAATATTCATTCTATAAATTAAAAAATTATTAAAATATTAAACTCATTAAAACCAAATTTAAAATATTATTTTAAATAACTTAACGTTTCAATTAGATGAACAAATGATAAATTTGTCTACCATGATATTAATCAACTGCATTTATAAGCTGTTGAAAGTACTTTTTAGCATTGTTTTCTTTGATCTTTTATTGTTTGGTCTGTTATTATAAAAATCATTGAATTCCATTATAAACTTTACTATAAAATAGAAAATCCATATAAATAATCACATTTATTAGCATTTAGAATTTCATTAAAAATAAACCTAATCTGAACCAATATGTTAAAATGATATACTAACCATATGAAGGTCTAGAACTATCATAAGATGGCCATGTAATACTCCCCTTGATATGTTTTTCATATGTACGGTAATATATAATATATAAATGAATCATGTCACTTGAACTTGATAAATCCATAATCAATTTATTTTTCATCCAAAGGATGGAAATGCTAACCGTATTCTGTATTCATAGTAAAAAGAGGCTTTTGCTCTTTTTTTAATAAGGATTGTTAATAAAATTCATACAATGTGAACATCCTTAATGTTTTGACCATCTTCCAACTGATATTACATTCCTATTCAAATATGTTCCTAAATATATGTTCTTACCTACTAACTCTAATGAAAATTTGACATGTCTTTTTTCTATTTAATTCAAGGATGAATCTCTAACAAATATTAAAAAAAAGGTATAAGTTTTGTTATTATTTTTACTTTCATGATAGACTTGGTAAATTAACATGTTTTATAATTTTCCAAAGAAATAAAAGTGCCATTTTTCACATATTTTTTCAAGGGGTTAAACATAAATTAACATATGTTAGTAGGACATTTCTTACTTTTTCTAAAAGTGCAATCCAGTTTTGTTTCAAAAAATTGTTATTGCTATAAGTAATATGAAATTTTTGATTTATAAATTTCATTTGCAAGAAACCAAATCATTCAAATTACTTTGTGATTCAACAATTTGACATGACTTGATTATGTGCAATGTGATACCTTATTGGAAATTTTTAGTCCATGGTAATAATTATCTCCAAATTGGTTATGTCCAACATCAAATGAGATGTCCATCTTCTCACTGTTATGTGGCCTACATTGTGTTCCTTCACATCTTTTAGGATAAAGGAAACTTGAATGGATGTCGTATTTATTCAAAAATCAATGTTGTTGGGACAAATAATGATTTTATCCCCCTCTGCATAGTGTTTATTCGTTGGCGGAAAATATAATTTTAAAATTGTAATGTCCCCAATTTTCTATTAAAATGGTTTAATTAATTAATTTAATAATTTTGGGAAATAAAGTTGACATCTTCTAGAAGTTTCCTGGAAGGCTTTAAAAGAAGGGGAAAGCAAAGCATTTGGATATATATATCTTTTGTTGCAAAAATTATTCTGAGTATTGTGAAGGTTGAATCTGTGATTCAGCTGAAATCTCTAAAGATGAAACCCTTTAGTAGATTGGAGAAGAGTTGGACGAAAACCCAGCCCTTTGTCAGAGGTGGATTCGAGACGGAATCCAGATTGTGCATATTGGTCAGATCTGGAGCTTCAGGGGCTATTCACTGAGTATATCAGGGGTTCATGCATATGTAGAGGTTCTAGGTATTTATTCCTTAGTTTTGATTTAAGAATTATATATTTATACTATCAGATCAGGTTTGGTACAGAATCCGTATAGATCGACACCCGCCCGTACCAGTAGGGTCAAAAAAGGGAAGGGCACAGTTTGCATTTGGGGGGCGCAGGGTATTACAAAGACCGGCATCAGCACATAGACCGACATCGGCCGATCAGCGACCGACGCCGGCAGTCAGGCAGTCACAGGTGGTCACAGGCAGTCAGAGGTCGCCACCAGACGATCGACGGCGGTAGGGTGTCGACCGACATTGGCATCATCAGCGATCGACGTCAGTGACTGTGTTTTTCTGGACACAGCAAGCCGAGCATGTAGACCCAGGTTTTTATTTCCAGTTTGGTAGTTTGTTCTAATAATTGGGTTTTGAGACCAATCTGTAATAATTTTAGAACATCTGGACTATATTATCAATTACATTCAGATTTATATCCTTGTCCATTTGATTGAATGTTGTAAGTAGTTGAAATCAATTTTATTTGCATTCAATTCTAGTTTGGGATCTTTCAGTGGTATCAGAGCCATGCATCTTGCCACCCTATAGGGGTGAAAATATTTTATTTCTATGCATCCTGGAAGATTTGATAGAAGCCATAGATATTTTACACGTAGTAGAGCTCAGTACGAGCGGGAATTGGGTTTAGGACAGGAACCTATCATGGCCGAAGAACAGAGGAATGCCCATAGAAACCAAGATGAGGTTCAAAGAGAGATGATGAGGACCCTTATCACTACCCAGCCCAGGATTGTTCAGGCTCTAGACCGATTACAGGATACCATGGAGCGTTTAGAGGTGGATAGACACAGAGATAGAAGGAATAGATCAGTTTCAGTAACTGGCAGTCAGTCCAGTCAGCATAGTCACCATTCCCATTCTTCAGTGGGGAGCTCCCGTCATTCCTCTAGGAGAAATCATCATCATACACCTACTCCCAATAGACCATTACTGCCTCAGTTTGTACCAGGTGGACAACCAGTACAGGTGGAACTACCAGAGATGGGGTTCCAAGAGTCCGTTTGGCAGCCACAACAGAGTGGAGAGCTTTACCCCCAGAGATTAGGGAGGTTTTTCCTTTGCCCCAGTATTGTGCACAACGTAGAGACACATCCAGATTCAGGGGAGATCAGGGTAATAGACCACCCAAGCAGCAGCATAATCATGACCTCAATAGAGCTACGGGGAAGATTACAATGGCTTCATATAATGGCTCTGGAGAGACTAGTGCAAGAGCTTGGGTCCACAAGATGGACATATATCTTTCTTTGAGGCCCATGCCTGAGCGTGAGGCCATTCAGTTTGCAGTGTTGCATTTAGAGGGGATTGCATATGATTGGTGGCACCATGGATTGGTCACCCAGGATCACGCCTTAGTTCACTCCTATGCTGAATTCACTGAGAGACTTATTGCATGATTTGATCGTAAGGATACAAAACTTTACTACAGGGAGTTGCCTCATCTTAAACAGAGTGGTCACGCAGAAACTTATATTAATGAGTTTCAGCGTATTGCGATTATGGTACCTGATATGCCTAAGAGATGGAGTGTGATGTTATTTATTGAGGGATTACAGGATAGACTTAAGGGACTGGTACGTGCTTTCCAACCAGCCACTCTTAAGGATGCCGTTGATGTGACATTGAGACTGGATACTGTTCCCACTTCTTATCAGGGTGATAAGAAAATAGCCGCTGAATCTCGGCCTATACAGAAGGCCAACACACCGCAAATTAAAGAAGGGCCATCCTCTATAAATCCTTGGATAAATCAAGAGACTAGGAATGACTTGAGGAGGAAAAAGTTATGTTTTTCCTGCAAAGATCCATGGGAACCAGGACACCGTTGCATGGGTAAAGGAAAGGTTCATTTGATTGAGGTAACTTCTGAGTGTGGAGATGAGGAGGTTCCTGATACGGACATTGAGGATAATATTGAGCAGGATCAGATACAGTTGGAGTTAGACACCCCAAAGCCTTTGGCATCAGCGAAAGCAATTATGGCTACCCTCTTCGGTTATCCTAACTTTCATGCCTTTCGGTTGAAAGGTACACTTAAGGGTATGTGGGTAGTGAGCTTGGTAGATACAGGTGCTACACATAACTTCATTAACCGAAAGTTAGTGGGAAGGTGTGGATTACAGTATGAGAAGTTTGGTGGTTTTGGGGTAAAGGTGGCAGATGGTGCAGTTTTGGGTTGTACCAAACGGATTCCACAGCTTAGCATTCAGATGGGGGATTACACTCTGACAGATGATTTTTATGTGTTTCCTTTAGAGGATTATGATGTGGTTTTGGGCATGTAGTGGTTACAGGGTATTGGGCACTACATAATTGATCACCGCTGAATGCAGTTAGAATTCCTTTCTGGGGGAAGGAAGATTGTCTTGAAGGCAGCACCAGATGGAGGACCTAAGGAGGGGTCATCTCATAGGATGGAATCTCATTTTACAGGTGATGTGGTAAATAATTCTATTTATTGCAGGGCATTTTCTTTTCCAATTATAAGTCAACATCCTTATGGAGATTGTGAGAGTTTGATAATCAGAGTAGCACAGCGGCCTTCTTCTAAGTCTAAGGTATGTGATGGTGAATTTGCTTCTTACATATTGAGGATTATCACTCTACTCTCTAGGAGAAATAAGGTGAATGTAATCACAGATATTTTCCAGCCTGGTTTTTCTGACAGAAGAATTTGCAAATTTTTGAGATTAATATGGCATCCAGGTAGTTGGTATTGGGTATCAAGAGCGAATTGCTTGAGGACAAGCAATCTCCAGGAAGGGAGGACTGTAATGTCCCCAATTTTCTATTAAAATGGTTTAATTAATTAATTTAATAATTTTGGGAAATAAAGTTGACTTCTTCTAGAAGTTTCCTAGAAGGCTTTTAAAGAAGGGGAAAGCAAAGCATTTGGATATATATATCTTTTGTTGCAAAAATTATTCTGAGTATTGTGAAGGTTGAATCTGTGATTCAGATGAAATCTCTGAGGATGAAACCCTTCAGTAGATTGGAGAAGAGTTGGACAAAAACCCAGCCCTTTGTCAGAGGTGGATTTGAGACGGAATCCAGATTGTGCATATTGGTTAGATCTGGAGCTTCAGGGGCTATTCACTGAGTATCTCAGGGGTTCATGCATATGCAAAGGTTACAAGTATTTATTCCTTAGTTTTGATTTAAGAATTATATATTTATACTATCAAATCAGGTTTGGTACGGAATCTGTACAGATCGACACCCGGCCGTACCAACAGGGTCAAAAAAGGGAAGGGCACAGTTCGCATTTGGGGGCCGCAGGGTATTACAGAGACCGGCATCGGCACATAGACCGACATCGGCCGATCAGCGACCGACGCCGGTAGTCAGGCAGTCACAGGTGGTCACAGGCAGTCAAAGGTCGCCACCAGACGATCGACAGTGGTAGGGTGTCGACCGACATCGCCATCATCAGCGACTGACGTCGACAACTGTGTTTTTCTGGACACAGCAGGCCAAGCACGCAGACCCAGGTTTTTATTTCCTGTTTGGTAGTTTGTTCTAATAATTGGGTTTTGAGACCAATCTGTAATAATTTTAGAACATCTGGACTATATTATCAATTACATTCAGATTTATATCCTTGTCCATTTGATTGAATGCTGTAAGTAGTTGAAATCAATTTTATTTTTATTCAATTCTAGTTTGGGATCTTTCAAAAATATTTAAATAATATTTAGATTCTAGGTATGAATGGTAATACACACACTTGTTTCCAAAACTAGATTGAGACTAGTGGAAGATGGAAATACTTTCTATGCAGGTCAATGTCATTGTTAATGAAAAAGTGTTATAACTCATATAAAATAGATCTTGCAATAGGATTAAATGGATCTATCAAAAAATCCCAACCTAATTTAATGTGATATTCCATAGCAAAAATGTTAGGTTGATAGACATGTTACAACTACCCAACTAATAAAAAATAACTCATAAGATACATAGTAGGAATCACACTAATTTTACATATCTAAAAAAATGTAATGCATATGGAGCTAAAAACATTTTAATCTTGAATGGAATCTAAATCATAAACAAGATTTCATCTAGTTAATAAAGGCTATAATTTAATGTGATTACTTTATATCATCTACAATGAACACAAAACCAACTTATACTTCATGGAATCAATCTATTATAGAATGAGTATTTGTAAGTATTTACAAAGCATCACTTGTTAGCAAAAATATGTATTGTTTTTCAATACATACTAAAGTATTTTTAAACTTAATAGGAATTTGTGCTGTAAGACACTTTTAACTATATCTCGTTTAAGTTTATGCAATTAAAATATTTTAAAAACACAAAATTATTGACCTGTTAGAAAAGGCCATCAAAGAGAAGTGTTCTTCTAATAGTTCCATTAAGATTAAACATATAACAACTTTCCTCTAATAAACTTCTACATAATTAATCCTAGAACTACCTTTACCCAATCTTATTCATAAATGTGAGAGATGAATGAATTAAAATTATGAGCGGAAGGAGGAGATATATTTTATGTATATATTTTTACATTGAATATTACCTATAAAATTTGATGTTTATATAGTTTAGAGTGGATTATTTCACTATGAATAATAATGTTGAATAGATAATCCTCATCAAATACCCCATAGATAGAATCAACCATCCAACCTTAATTGGTTCAATAGTTAAGTTTTAAAAGGAATGGTATAGATTCCTTCCAAGCCATCTACGATGAATCTACACCTTTTATATGCTAAAACCATTTATATGAATTTAGTTTTCATTTTATTAATAACCTAAATTTTTTAGAAAATGAAAAGGCTCATCACCTAAGTAAACACATCATCACTTTCATTGGAACACACCAATGTCACTTAAAATTCTAAAACTTAAAGAGGTCTTGGTCCTTTTATGCATTCATCAAGCTACCATGAATGTGTAAAAAATATAT
Source organism: Torreya grandis (assembly GCA_037957365.1). Taxonomy (NCBI): domain Eukaryota; kingdom Viridiplantae; phylum Streptophyta; class Pinopsida; order Cupressales; family Taxaceae; genus Torreya; species Torreya grandis. The sequence goes on along the minus strand of JARHVA010007278.1, from coordinate 513,600 downwards.
TCAAAATAAATATAAAATAATTAGATAATAATAATAGTAATAGTAATAGTAATAGTAATAGTAATAGTAATAGTAATAGTAATAGTAATAGTAATAGTAATAGTAATAGTAATAGTAATAGTAATAGTAATAGTAATAGTAATAGTAATAGTAATAGTTATAGTTATAGTTTAAAAACATAAACTACATAGTAATCAAAGGAATGGTTTGATAATAAAAAATTCCATATTGAGAGTATATAGGGCAATAATGTCTACATGCATAGCTTGTAACATAAAATGAATGTGAATTTAATTTGACTACATTTATTAATTAAATTTAAAAATGAACATATGGTTCTTGATATGATCCTTGGTGTATGTAAAATGTAATTCACTCATAAAAACAAATTTCAAAATTAATCTAAAAATCTACTAAAAGACAAGTTAAGCTAATTTCACAGATCAATAAATGGCCTCAAAATGTATCTTTTATGACCATACTAGATATATTGGATGTGTATGAATACATCCAAATGTGTAACCTCAATTTCAAAAATTGGAAAACAATGTTTATAATCAATTTTACAAATCAAAGTCTAAGATAACTCATATCAGCCTCTTTGGAATCTCTATCAATCTATCATAGAAAAAATTATTGTAATATTACTATGGGTTTTACCATATCCCATTATAATCCATGATTTGATTGAAACAATTTCTTCAACAATCTCTAAATGTCTTGCCCTTCTTGATTAGTAAATTGCACTTAATCAAATGAATCTCTATCAATTTGACACACCCCTAACCTATTGCATGTATTGGGATAGGAATAGTTGACTTGTGTCTTATGTGTCCCTCTTTAATGTGATATCACATTTATATATGTATTTATTTTAGTATTAGGTTGGCCTATGGAGTAAACATGTCCTAGGTAGACTATATATAGGAAGAAGTATGTATTTGTTTATCATCATATTATGAAATCTGCTATTGTTGAAACTTGTGGATGTTTCCCCCTCAAAGTAGCTTGTATTTTATTCATATATTCATCAATATTTTAGTCATATTATGATATATTTATGTTATTCTACTATATTTTTGAATTAATTTCATTACATGTCGTGTTAGAGTTGTGATTTGGGCAATCTTATAGGTGAAACCCTAATTTTAGAAATTTGTTATCTTTCAATCTAATATGATTTTTTGGTAATTATTTTAATAAATTTGGGTAATAAATCAAGGACATCACACAAAAAGCATTTGCATTTGGAGGTCAATTTTGTGTTATTTAAATTTTAGTGTTTTTCATAAGTTCAGTCAATAGTGCATAATTCAAATATTTTTTATTAGTTATTTACATTTTTGTAAAGCTTAAAAAAATCTAGATGGTTAATTTTCTTTGTAATTTATAATATGACGCTGACATAAATACAAAAATGCTTGGTCAAAGTTGGGTCAAAAGTGCGAATCTGGGTCATCATTGTCAAGCTCTTTTATGGCAAGACCACAAAGTAGGGGGCAATGAAAGAGTGTTGAAATTCCAAGTAAAACTCCTTACAATGAAGATATGGATTCATAAGGGGGAGTTATCAAATCCTTTGTACTAGGGTTCTTTAAGATAGATCACAAAATTAACTAGCTTGACTATTGTGTGCAAGTCATTCAAAGTGATATACAAGGCATATAATATGATATGAAAGTCATGTAATCTAGTTTGGAAAATATCATGATGTATTTACAAAATAATAAACCAAATCATCTATCTATCACTATTACACAACCCCACCATGGTAGATCTCCCAACTAGCCTAATCCAAATCCATGTCCCTTACCAAAGAGGAACCCATTACCAAAGGTAGATATGCATAAATTTTACTGAAAGTATTCACTTAATTAGATCAAACAAATAGATATTTTTTGATTTGCATTATATCCCATGTGCACATAAGCTTAACATGGTATCCTTGTATTTAGAACCTAAAAAAATCATTTGGTATTGATGGTTGTGTGCTCAAATGAAAAAGACAACTCTCATTATCAACTGGTCAATTTTCATAGATAAACTATAATTACACTATAATAATAATGTGATATAGAATTAATTCAACTAATGGGAAAAATTTCAACAAATTGGTTCAGTCAAGGATTATATTCATCATTTTCAAAACCTATCTTTACGTGGAGATAATTCTTGATGATAACTTAAAGGACCTATTTTTGGGTGGCCTGAAGGACCACATTCAAGATGAGGTATGCATATTTATTCCACTTAATTTTTGTGATTCTACTATCATGGCATGTAAGTAAGATTAAAAATTCATATCTAATAATAAGTATCTATTCACTCACCTCAAATATCGTATCATATCAACACCATCATTTCCTCCATGTACCAGATTGACCCCTTAGCAAATTGATTAAAATCATGCAAAATTATTATGTTTCAACCGTGACAAGTGGGGGAAAGGACATAAATGTGACGAAAATAAGGTATTCTACACTGATAGATCCAATGAATATTATTAATAATATTATGCCTTTAATGATGATGACAAAGAAATAGAGGAGGTACCTAAAGATTTATAACCTACAATCTCTTGTCATATACTTTCAAGTATTAACATTCCTCAAATGCTTAGGGTGGTGGGTTTTCTAAAGAAATAGAAAGTGACAGTGTTGATTGACTCAGGGAGCACACATAGCTTCATCAACAATAAGTTGGAGACTTAATTGAAATGTTTTGTTTACCTGTAACTAAAATTTTAAGTCATGATTACAAATGGTGGAATAGTCAAATATTCAAGTAAATTCCATAGTATTAGGTTTGCTATGGGTGAGTATAATCTACATTCTCCTATGTTTTCTATTCTGGTGGGTGGTGTAAACATTATTTTGGGAGTACAATGGCTAAAAACCTTGGGTATAATTGAGATGAACTTCCAGGAACTCTTCATGCACTTTTATTTTGAATAAAGTAAAAATTAACTACATGGATTAAGGGGAAAATATACATAATTGGTTAGTTTACATTAGATGATAAAGGTGATAATAAAGGGGGCAAAAGTATTTATATCATGATTATGTTCCATATAAGTTCAACCCACAAAGGCATCTACACATCCTTATCTACAAATGATTCTTGATTACCACCCATTTATTTTGGGGGACATACCAAAAGGACTACCACCAAAAAGAGAACATGATCATGCCATTCAACTAATTCCATACAGTCAACCACCAAATATTAGACCATATAGATATCCATATGTGCATAAAACTAAAATTGAAAATATGATCCATGAGATGATGGAGGCAGGGACCATCAATTATATATAGAGTTCATATTCATCACCAGTGGTCATGGTATGTAATAAGGATAAAATATGGAAGATGTGCCCAGATTACATGGAACTCAACAAGTACACGATCAAAGAAAATTTTCTTATTTTAGCAATTGATGATTTACTTGATGAGTTTTATGGTGATATTTATCTCACAAAATTGGATCTTTGTTTTGGGTACCATTAAATGAGAATTAGGGATGAATTTATTCATAAAATTGCTTTTAGAACTCATGAGAGCCCTTCTATGTTTTTAGTAATGCCCTTTGGTCTTCTAAATGCATCATTTACTTTTTAGAGGTTGATGAACACTATTTTAAGGCATTTTTTAAGGAAATTTGTGTTGGTTTTCTTTGATGACATATTGATTTATAGTATGACATGGGAAGCACAATAGAAACATTTTAAACAATTGTTTATAGTTTTGGAGCAACATCAAATTTATGTGAAGCCATCCAAATGTGTTTTTGGAGTATAGGAGGTAGAGTACTTAGATCACATTGTCTCTCATGAAGATGTCAAATTTGACCCTCAAAAGACCAAATATATGGTGGAATTTCCAATGCCCAAAACTCTCAAAAACCTCTAAGTGTTACTAGGACTAATAGGTTACTACCGAATATTTGTGAAAGGTTATGGAAGTATAGAAACTCCACTCACTATATTGATAAAGAAGGATGCCTTCCATTGGAATGATCAAAAATGGGGTTCTAAAAAAGGTTTCAAGTTAGAGTTTCAGTGGCAGCACACTATAGAGCTCATCGAGAGCTTTTTGATGCTTTTCACGATTCATAAAACGGAGTTCAGATGCTCAAGATATGGTCATTTGAAGATTTGTTGAAAAAAATCACTTGTGACATTTGGCACGTGATTCAAAAACATATCGACATTTGGACCTATCAAAGGTCGACACGTGGCACTATTGAAAAGCCAAGTGGGCCAATAGCCATTTCACACGTGGCAAAAAAAATTAGTTGCAAAAAAATTGGCTTAGTTGTTTTGTATTCACATGTCATTTGATATTTTCAAACCTTTCAAAGGTGCCAAAGGAGGAACCTCCATGCCACCCAAGGAAATATTCAAACTTGGCACCCAAAAACAAGTCAAAGTGCCTAGAAAGGAGAGCCTGAGCACCTAAAATGGAGGAAGGAGGTTTTGAACCCTTGACCTCCCATGTAAAATGATAAAGCCTTAGCCACTACGCCACAGGCTTCAAACTAATTATAAAAGCATGAATTTGTATTTGTTTTAAAGAAGTTTTGGACTGTGTTTTTTATTTTAAGAGGTTGAGACTTTGTAAAATCTTTGGGAAAGCTTATGCAACAGATTTTTATCCATTTTCTAGCCACAATACTCAGTCTTAATACTCTTTTTATCTAATTTGCATATTGGAGGAGTATTTTTAAGCCCATAGAGGAGATTTTTAGGACTTTTGAAGCAACTTTGCAAGTGTGAAGACTCATGAAATTTGAAGGTGCTGGGCTTGATTATCAGTCATGGTGAAGGTGAATTTTTGCATTGAGAGATCAACTTGCAGAAAAGTTGTTTATTCTTTCCAGGTTATTGAAATGCCCTTAATGGAAATGGTCCACTCCTTTGGAGAACCCAAAGATGTAGGCATCAATTGTTGAGCCAAACTCCATTATCACATTTCATGTTTTTGGTAAATGTCATTTTGATGCATGATTTTGTTTCAATTTGCTGATCTGGTTTATTTAGTAAATGAACTCATGCAAGTAATTTTCATTTTGACAATTATAACAAAACACTATTTGAAAATCGGTTCAATAACTGAGAACATTTTATGCTAAAACATTTTGCAAGTTCTTTTGAGTTTTTCAAGAATTTGATAAGTTTTGAGAAATTTAGAATCTTTATGTTTAAAACTTCACTTTGAGTTTATTGGTGGAGTTTACAGATCAAGTTGGTATTGGAGCGGTTAGAATGCAAGGGTTTCTTATAGTTGTGTATTGACAATTGCGTCCAGAATAGTTGGATTATTGGTTTATAGATTGATTATATTGCAATGTGTAGTGTGGAATTAGTTATTTTCAAGAAACCATGGGCAAGTTGTCAAATATTGAGGTCATCAAAGATGAAAATGCAATCTTGAGATGCCAAAAATTTGCACTTGAATTACAAGTGGCAAAGTTAAAATCGGAGCTTGAATCCAAGGATGATCTCTTCATTAGATTACAATGTGGTGAGTGTGAAAAGGTAAAGCCTTTAACTTCAGATGCAGAAACTATGACTGAGTGCAATGTAATTTTTTCACCACAGGAATCTTCATCTTCTTTTACCATTTCAGATTCAGATTCTAGTAATATTGTTTTTGGTGATTCTGAAAGATACACTAAGGGCATAGGATCTAAATTGTTGTTTAAAATGGGTTATAATGGAGGAGGACTTGGTAGAGATAGCCAAGGTATAACTAACCCAATTCAAATTGAGCATAGACCTCTTCATGCAGGTTTGGGTTATATTAGTGTGCAGGTGGATGATGGAGAAGTTTCATCCATGGCTAAAGGAAGACGAGCTTCCAATAGTGAAGGTTCTAGGCCACTAGTTCAAAGGTGTAAAGGTAAAAGAGCTATTGAGATTCCACCTCCTGATTCTTACACTAAATCTTTTGATCCAATTTATACTTTTAAGAAGTTTGGATATAATGGATAGAAGATAATGCATTCATTTCCATGCACTTTTTGTGGGTTGAATAACCATAGTGCTAAGACTTGTTGGAAATGAAATGATTTATTGAAGCAGATTGCATGTTTGAAAGACCATTCTCATGTTAAGTTGGAAATTGGCAAAAAGGGGCCCTCACCTAAGAAGGATGTTTGTACTCATTGTAAAGTGAGTGGACATAGGATTGATAGATGTTTTAAGGTTCATGCATCTTCACATTCAAGTAATGTTATAACTAAGATGATTTACAAACCTCTCACTAAGGTTAATGAAGCTAATTCAATCCATAATGCAGTTGACAATACAACCTAGGATAAAGTAAAACCTACAAGTGAAAATCCATTTAAGAGGTTAAGTCAACAATATGCGATTGATAAGGAATCCACTAAGACAATCAATTTCACTAGGAAGAAACAAATGGTTAAGTGGATTATCACTACATTCTTTTTGCAAAGCATGGTTAAGAATTCACCTAAGGGAATGAACAAGCTTTGATAAGATGTAGATTAGAGTTGGTGGAAACACTTCAAGATAGGTTTACCATATGAAGTTTTTCAATTCTTATTTTTTGATAACTCTAAGTTTTTGAATCTCCTATTTATGCTATGTGAGTTGTCTAGAGGACTTGAACTCATTTGATCAGTTGGAGATAATAGCAGAAATCATGTTGTAGGTCGAGTTGATTCCTTGCAACACTTATTTGACTGCTATTTTGAATGTATCTTTGGCACATGGATGTATAGATGCATGTTTAAGACCCTTTGGGCATGTTTAAATGTTAGGCAACATACACTTTAGGTTGTTTGTATTTGCTTAGCATATAAGTCCCATACTAGGGCATTCTATTACAACATGTCCACAACATTTATTGTATGTTTTCAGCATTATAAACTTGTCTTGTAGTTACATTTGGGAGTTGTTTCAGTTTTTAGCAATTCACTACTTTACAGGATGTGACATTTGGGCAGGCAGTTTTGGTATGTTGTAATCACTTTAGCAGTTGCAGATTCACTTACTCATGCCTTTGGATTAGGAATTTTTTCCATTTAATTGAGAATCATTTTAATACAATTATTTATACCTCTTTCTATGATTGGCTTCTATTTTTATTGATGCAGTAGACCTGTTATAAGATTTCAAAGGATATTGGACTCTTGGAGACCAAAAGCCCTCCATTGGGGAGGTGTGATCAGAAATTGGGTTCTAAAAAAGGTTTCAAGTCAAAGTTTCAGTGGTGGCACATTGTAGAGCTCATTGAGAGCTTTTTGACGCTTTTCACGGTTCACAAAATGGAGTCTGGATGCTCAAGATATGGTCATTTGAAGATTTGTCAAAAAAAATCACTTGCGACATTTGGCACGTGATTCAAAAATATATCGACATTTGAACCTATCAAAGGTCGACACGTGGCACTGTTGAAAAGCCAAGTGGACCAATAGCCATTTGACATGTGGCAAAAAAAATAGTTGCAAAAAAATTGGCTTAGTTGTTTTTTATTCACATGTCATTTGATATTTTCAAACCTTTCAAAGGTGCCAAAGGAGGAACCTCCACGCCACCCAAGGAAATATTCAAACTTGGCACCCAAGAAGGAGTCAAAGTGCCTAGAAAGGAGAGCCTGAGCACCTAGAATGGAGGAAGGAGGGTTTGAACCCTTGACCTCCCATGTAAAAGGATAAAGCCTTAGTCACTACACCACAAGCTTCAAATTGATTAGAAAAGCACGAATTTGTATTTGTTTTAAAGAAGTTCTTGACTATGTTTATTATTTTAAGAGGTTGAGACTTTGTAAAAGCTTTGGGAAAGCTTATGTAATGGATTTTTATCCATTTTCCAGCCATAATACTCAGTCTTAATACTCTTTTTATCCAATTTACATATTGGAGGAGTATTTTTAAGCCCATAAAGGAGATTTTTAGGAGTTTTGAAGCAACTTTGCAGGTGTGATGACTCACAAAATTTGAAAGTGCCAGGCTTGATTATCAATCACGGTGAAGGTGAATTTTTGCATTGAGAGGTCAACTTGTAGGAAAGTTGTTTATTGTTTCTAGGTTGTTGAAATGCCCTTAATGGAAATGGTCTACTCCTTTAGAGAACATGGAGATGTAGGCATCAATTGTTGAGCTAAACTCTGTTATCACATTTCATGTTTTTGGTAAATGTCATTTTGATGCATGATTTTGTTTCAGTTTGCTGATTTGGTTTATTTAGTAAATGAACTCATGCAAGTAATTTTCATTTTGACAATTATAACAAAATGTTATTAAAAAACTAGTTCAATAACTGAGAACATTTTATGCCAAAACATTTTGCATGTTCTTTTGAGTTTTTTGAGAATTTGATAAGTTTTGAGAAATTCAGAATCTATACGTTTAAAACTTCACTTTGAGTTTATCGGTGGAGTTTATGGATCAATAGAAACTCCACTCACTATATTGATAAAGAAGGATGCCTTCCATTGGAATGATTCAACCACTAAAGAATTTGAAAAACTAAAAGCAACTATGTACACCACACCAGTTTTGGATACTCCAAACTTCTCAAAGATGTTTATTGTTGAATGTGATGCTTCTCCATCAGGGTTGGGAGTAGTACTAATGCAATAAGGAAGAACAATTGAATTTGAGGTTCATCAATTAAAATGTAATAATCTACAAAAATCCATCTATGAAAAATAAATGATGGTCATTCTTCATGTAGTCAAATAATAGAGGCCCTATCTAATGGGTAGACACTTTAATTTGAAAATATATCATGATAGTCTCAAAAAAGTTTTGGATAAAATATTATCATCTAAGGAACAATAAAAGTGGGTTACAAAAATGTTTGGAAATGATTTTCAAATCATATACAAGAAAGGTAAAGATAATGTAATAGCACATACACTACCCATATAGGATACACCCAGAGAAGCATTACTTTGTGCAATGTCCATGTTATAGGTAGATTGGGTGGATGAAGTCATGTTAGAGTGGGAGTAGGACAAGGATACATAGGTTTTGATTCATAATATATAGTAAGGTTTTATATCCTCTAAAAATTTTGAATTAAAAGGAAATTCCCTATGGTATAAAAATGGGTTATATTTGTGTAAATATTCAAAACTAAAGCATAATATTCTTGTAGAGTTACATGAATATCCAATTCAAGGACACTCTAGGTTATTTAAACCTTATCATAGAATCAAGTGAGAATTATTTTGGGAAGGATTCAAGGTATATGTACAAAACTTTGTGGTAGAGTGCTTGATATGCCAGCATAATAAAGGTAAGATAGTTAATACCCTAGGTATTTTATAACCTTTAGAAATTCCTAGTCAAAGGTGGGAGGAGGTTTTCATGGATTTCATCATAGGTGTGCCTTGTTCTAAAAGTAAGAATGTTATTTTCATAATTATGAATAGGTTTACAAAATATGCCCATTTTTTACCCTCTCACAGTGATTTATAGCAAGTACAGAAGCAACTAATATTTTGGAAGTAGTTCTAAAAGTATATGGAACCCAAAAAATAATTATAAGTGATTGTGATCCTATTTTCACTAGTAATTTTTGGACTGGAATATTTTCTTGTTTAGGTACTCATCTAGATCATAGCTCATCTAACCACCCCTAATTTGATGGAAAAATAGAAGTGGTCCATAAATGTTTATAGAGGTATCTCCATTGTTTTGTATTAGATAAGTAGGAACATTGGGATAAATGGATACTGTTGACCATTTTTTGCCCAACTGGCCAAAAATTGGTCCCCTTCTATCCTTTCTATTCTAGGCCATTTCATTTTTTAGTTTTTCATGAATCTATTCATTTCTATGGACTCTGCATTTCTATTTCTATGGACTCTATAGGTCTATTTCTACGAACTCTACAGATCTTGGTTTTCTACGAACTCTGCAAGTTTTCTTTCAGCAGTTAAAGAACCAGTCAAAAAGGAAAAGACTTTATAAAGCTTCTCTCAATTTTTGTCTAAAGAAATTCACAAGAAAAGTTAGCATGGTTGAACCATTAAACTAGTTCAATGCTTTGTTTCAATGCCTGGTTCAATCACTTGGTTCAATCGGCCTTGATTCAATGCCTGATTCAATCGACAGTTCAATCGGCCTTGGTTCGAGCCTTGGTTCAATCGGCAGTTCAATTGCTCCTTTTCAAATCCTAGTTCATCACTTCAAGCCCATCACTTCAATTTCTAGGCTTGGTTCAATGCCTTTGGTTCAAGCCTTGGATCAATTCAGTTGGTTCAAAACTTTGGCTTTGGTTCATCGGCAAAATTCAACAAAAATTTCAAGCAGCTTCAGGTTTAGCATTTAGTTCAAGGACTTGGCTCAGTGTGTGGTGTTAAACTATTGAACTAATTCAATGCTTCAGTTCAACACTTTGGTTCAATGCACAGTTCAATCGGCAAAGTTTAACAGACTGGTTCAATGGTTTGGTTCAACAAAATGGTTCAATGGTTTAGTTTAATCGATAGTTCAACTAATCTTGGTTCAAACCTTGGCTCATCATTTCAAGTTCATGACTTCATTCTTAAGCCTTGGTTCAATATTTAAGTTCATCACTTTGTTTAGCAAAAATTTCAATGATCTTGGTTGAGTAGTCGCTTGAACCATTGAACCATTGAACTGTTGAACCGGTTCAACAGGTTGGTTCAACGCATTGGTTCAATGCCTTGGCACTTCAGCTTAACACTTCGACAGGTTCAAATGAATGGTTCATCACTTGTTTTTAGTCTATAGTCCTTCGGTGAGCTCATCGATGTGTAGCATTGAATCATTGAACCGGTTCAATCACTTGGTTCAATTACTTGGTTCAATGCCTCTAGTTCAATGTGCAAGTTCAACGGCAGAAGCGAACAAGGAAAGTTCAAAGGCGTAGTTCAGAAGGGCTCAGCACACAGCATTAAACCATTTTTGGTTCAACTATTTTGGTTCAAGCGGCATTTAGTTCAAAGCAAATGGTTCAATGGGCATCGGCGTGCAATGATTGAACTATTGAACCGATTGAACTATTGAACCAATTTTGGTTCAAAAGGTTGGTTCAAGGGTGTGGCTTATAGCCAAAGGGTAGTCGAGGATCTGAAAGCCCTTGCAGAGGGTAGAAAATGTTCAAAAGGGCTGCTAATGTAGGGGGAAGTCAAAATCTCAAAGAAAAGGACAAAGAATAGCCAATTCTTGCAGACTTTTCATCCACAAGAAAAAGCCCAAAACAAAAGCCCACGAAGCAAAAAAACCATAAAAAAAATTGAATTTTTTTGAGGATGATGACGCCCTAAAAGCCATCAAATTTAAGTAGACAAACTAGCCGTTGGGTGATGGCCACATGAACGTTAAATTTTACATAGTGAAGTGGCCATTGTTTTTAAACTACCTTAGCGCCAAATCATAGAAGGAGCCCAAGGAATGTAGTGACCCTCCAAAAAATTGCCCCTAAGGGTTGAAGGAGCAGAAAAGGACAAAGAGCCTAGAGAATAAAGAATAGGCTGATGGTGTAGCTCATAAATTCAAATCCTGACAGCAGAATGGCCATGATGCAAAAGCAAATGAAGTGATCCAAGTGATGCAGGAAGGTGTAAATTCAAAAAGTTATTTCAATGTTTGACATAGTGCATACCATGTGATCATCAAAGAGGCAAAAATAGTGGTCAACATGATTGGTTTCCTTTGAAATGCATTGGAGAGTAGTCAAATGGTGCAGCTCATAAATTCAAATCTTGACAACAGAATGGCCATGATGTAGAAGTAGATGAAGCGATCCAAGTGACGTACGAAGGTATCGATTCAAGAAGTTATTTTAGTGGTTGACATAGTGCATACCATGCGATCATCAAAGAGGCACAAATAGTGGTTGATGCGACTGGTTTGCTTTAAAATGCATTGGAGAGCAATCAAACGATGTGGCTCATAAATTCAAATTTTGACAAGAGTTGGCACAGCATTAAATTTAGACGGCTTCCTCATCCCAATGCTCAGAAGGCGCATGGGTCACTTGTCAAAAAGGGCACCAAAGGCCCCCTTTTCTTCCTCTATATAATGAAGACTTGTCATTTGAGAAATGATCTTCCACATTTGTAAGGCATGGCCATGGCAAATTTTTACCTGAATCAATAAACACATTTTTTACCTCTATCCTATTAGATATCTATGTGTATGTCTAAGTGTTAGTTTGTGTTTAATCATTGCTTCTTGATGCTTCCACAGGTTTAACCCCAACATACCTGGTGTCTATAAGGTGCCATTTCTACAACTGACAAGGAGAGATGTATTTGGAAGTGCAAAAATAGAAGAAAATAGTATACAGTGTGTCTTTCACAGCACCTTTGGTGAATCTCTATTTCCTATATTTTCCATTAAAGCCTCCCTGCCAAGCTTCTTGCAGCCTGGTCCTTCTGCTAGTTTGAAGTGTATGTATGTGTTTGTCTAATTTTAAGTGTGAGAGTGATAAGGTCAGATCATTTTGGTGCATCACCTCCTTTAGAGTAGTTTGTTTTCCTACAATCTTTCTCCTTTTTCATCCCCCACATTATATATATGTATATATATATATATATATATATATATATATATATATATATATATATATATATATATATATATATATATATATATACATATATATATATATATATATATATATGTATGTATGTATGTATGTATGTATGTTAGCACTTATTAGAACAAATTAGATGCATCAAAGGGAGCTAGCGCTTACCTAGAGACTCTCCCCTCGAGCTTCACTGGTCCCATAGGTGAGAGGGGAGTTTCCATCATTGCGTGAAGAAGGCAGGAGCTCGACCTCCTGCCAAGGGTGCAATCTTTTGCATCAACAATTTTGGCACGCCTAGTAGGACCTAGTTTTACAACTTAGTAAGGTTTCAGGATTGATGTTGGTCCTGTTACAGCAAATTAACTATTTACAACATCTGGCGACTCCACTGGTAAGAACTTCATTTCCTAATCAAAGACTAGTCTGACTTCCTATGCCTAAAGTCACCACACGGTCTGCTTCTAAGGGCATCCCTTTCAAATTTGTTGAATTGCCTTTAAACTCAACAAAAAGACTAAGGTTTGAGAAGACCCATCCTTATTCAATAAACCACCCTCCCAAACCTATTGTAAGGAACACATATGCAGCAAGGCCATAGTTACATCCCATCCTAGCTATGGCATTACCCTTTGTGGCTTTTTATGGTGGGAGCCCCTTGAATCTCCCATGCTATGACCCAATCCCAGGAGCAGTCCTCAAAAATGTGCCTTGTTTCGATGGAGAGGGTCCCATTATAGTCATCGAGCACATTACAAATATTGCTAACCTCTACAATATTCACAATGTCATTAAGGAAAATGTCGTAATCAAATTGTTAGCATTGTCTCTCAAAGGCAAAGTTCTTGACTGGTATGGGACTTTGCCTGTAAATTCAATCCATTCTTAGAATGAATTAGGTACTCAATTGACAAACTATTTTGGAGAAAAGAGTGACCACCTCTTGCTTGTTGAGTAGCTGACGACCATGGAAAGAGCCCCACACGAATATATGTAGGATTTCAACATGTGGTTTCAGAAGACATGGGATTAGAATCCCCATTCTGGTAATACCGACTGCTAGCTATGTTTTCTTGTATTATTTAAGAGCATTAAACAGTGATATTGTTGTTATGATACAATCCATGGGAGGGCATGTGCTACCTATTGCCTATGACATAGCCATAGAAGCTAAAAATTGCTTAGTATAGGCTAGGAAAATAGCCCCTAGACCCTATATGCCACTTTTCCTAGAAATGCTACCTCCAATTTAGGTTTTTGCTCCCACATTAGCCCCTCTACCAAGAATAGCAAAACTAGCTGTTGCTCCATCCAATGAACTTCATGAAGTTAAGAGTCTATTGTAGAGCATGTCAAATGAACTTGTAGCTCTTAAAAGGCAACAAGCTCAAAGCAAAAGACCGAATCAGGAATACCAGTATTATGGTCAAGCCCCTAGACCCCCTTTCCAAAACTACAATTAAGGATAGGGTCAACTTACTTGAACCAGACCATTTCAAAGCTACAACCCAGGCCCCCTTCATCATCTAAGGTCATGGTGCCTATTTAGAAAAACCTAGTACAGGAATAGACAAGTTGTTTGACCATGGCAATTGGTTAGGAATAGGTTGCTTATACAAATGAGATGACGGGTTATTACCCAAATGTATAAAATCAGGTAGCCACTCATTCCCATGTCTTTGAGGCTCTAATGCAACCTAGCATAAGCAGCAGTCAGAGTTAGCCTGACTCTACTCTTATGAACCACCTGGAAGGTGAGTTATGTGTAATCAATTATGTGGGTGCTACAGACAATCAAGCTGACTGTGATATAGCCAACACAAGATTCAAGAAAAGAGCAATGGGAGAAGCCCATGCTACTCCCCAAATGGTAGTAGCACCTTCTCCATCACAATCAAATCAAAAGGTCCCAAACTTCAAACTATCATTTGTACCTTCATCCCCTTAACCTGCACCTTAGGCTGGAATTAGCCACAAAGAAAGCTTGAAGGGAGGCAGTCCTCAAGTCAATGTGGTGGACCAGATGAAGAAGCTACATATGAACATCTCGTTATGGGATTCATTATCTCTACCAGGATAAAAAGACATGCTACAAAGGGAATTGCATGAACTAGATTGACAAGCTGTCCCAGTGAGCACTAATAATGTCTTGATGATGAATCGACAACCTTCCACTTTAGGCTAGGTAAAGAAAGAAGAGAAAATTCCCCCTTTCTATGTGTCCTTGGTTATAGGGGATTTCTTGGTGAACAACTACATCATTAATAGTGGGGATAGTACTTCAATAATGCCCAAGTACATAGCTGACAAGATGGGATTGAAATATGAAGAGATGAATAAGGGAGTCCTACAGCTAGATGGGACACCTACAAAAATAGTTGGGATAATGAAGGGTTTAAACTTGACATTACATGCTTGCCTGACTTTCTCAGTTCCCCATGATATAGTAGTGGCAGATGTTCCTCCTTATTTCACAATTTGCTTATCCAGGGACTTCACATCCAAGATAAGTGGCTATCTAGCAACGAATTGGTCCTATCTGGTTTTTAGAACCAAGTATGGGACCAAGGTAAAGATTGAATCTGAGCCACTCCACAAGGACCATCTAGAACCATATTCACTCAAGGTAGCAAACATCAGCTACACCATTATCGACCAAGAAGAGTCCCAAATAGACCAATCTCCACCCTCTTCTCTTGAAGGAGTTGTAGACCTACTCCTGGATGAGTGGGGAAGTGATAAATTCTAGCATGACCCTTACAAGTTCATAGAGGAGGTGGACCTTAGTGTCTACTGCATACACGAAGAGGGTACCTTCATACCAAATATAATGAAGGCAAGCCAAGAGGACCTAGGTCTATGGCAGCTATACTTTGATGGTTTTAGAAGTAGGTTGGGAGCTAGTGGTGGAGTGATGTTAGTCTCCCCTTTAAAGGAGACATACTTTTCAGCTTTCTATTTCTAATTTTCTTGCACAAGTAATGTCACAGAATATGAGTCCCTTATCCATGGTTTGGAATGGGCAAGGAAAAGAGGGATTAAGGAGTTACAAGTTTTGGGAGATAGTGAGTTAATTGTAAATCAGGTGAAAGGCCAAAATCTAAAAAAAAAATCTTTGCTAAAGTCCTACAAACATAGGGTCTGGGACTTGGTGGAAGATTTCCTTGCTTTCAATATCACCTCCATTCCCAGAGAGCAGAATAAACAAGTGGATAGGTTAGCAGCAATTGGTGCTTAGTTTGATGTTTCCAAGGAGATAAGCTGAGACTATGGTTCACACTACCTGAAGGTGGTAGTTTGGCCCTCTGTCCCTGACAACATTAAAAATTGGCAGGTCTTCAACAATGACCAGTAAATAGCATTCTTCATATAGGAAGAAGCTAAGTTTGCAACAAAAAACCAGGCAAAGCTGCAACGGCAATATGGCAACTAGATTGTTCAATTGAAGAACAATAAGCTCCCTAAAGGTTTGGTCACTCTTGAGAGTATCTTCAATGGATATGACCAATTGAGAAGTGAAAAGGCATGCATCACAACTAAGGAGGAGAATTACGAGAAGGTTGAGATCTTCAAGGATAAGCTGCTTGCACTTGGAAAAGTCTACACGATTCGAGAAAGGCATACTTTCATTTTGTTGTGTTAGGAGTTTGTTGATGTTTTTGCTTGGGATTACTGTGATTTGAAGGGTTTTGACCCAAGACTCACCCAGCACACCATCAAATTAGAAGAAGGCACCAGGCCAATCACATAGAAGTAGAGACCTGTCAACCTGACGATTGAGCCTCTCATATAGAAGGAACTAGCCAAATTGATTGAGTCTGAGATTATATTTCCAATCAAACATTCCTCCTAGCTGGCCAATCTTGTTCCTATCTGAAAGAAGAGTGGGGAGATCAGGTTATGTGTTGATTTTAGAGACCTTAATAAAGTCACTTTAAAAGACCACTACGCTCTCTTGCGCATGGAGTGGATCCTTCAAAAGGTAATAGGTAATGAGCATTTCTCCCTCCTAGATGGATATTTAAGATATAATCAAATTCTGGTGCAAGGCTGTGACCAGCACAAATCAACCTCACTACTAAATGGGGAACATTTGCCTACAAGAAGATGCCATTCAAGCTGTCTAATGCTAGTGCTACCTTCCAGTGAGCCATGGACATGGCTTTTTGAGGCTTGATAAACAACAATGTGCTGGTATACCTTGATGATGTGATGGTATTCTCCAAATAAGTGAGCCAACACATGAAACACCTCAGGCAAATCTTTGAAAGGTATAGGGAGTTTGGCATCTATCTTAACTCGAAGAAATGCGTGTTTGATGTTCACGAGGGGAAACTCCTTGGCCACATTGTGTCCAAGGAGGGCTTATCCATTTACCCTGAGAGAGTTTGTTCTATCCTAGAGGTGTCCCTACCTAAGCACAAGAAAGGCCTGTAGAGCTTCTTTGGTAGGATAAATTTCATTCAAAGATTCATTCCAAATTTTGCAGAGATAGTCAAGCACTGACCTCTATGCTAAGGAATGGTGAAGAGTTCAATTGGACAACACAAAGGAAAGATGGCTTTGAAGCCATCAAGCAGGCCATAACTTGGGCTCCTACTTTGATTAGCCTCGACTTCAATAAAGACTTCAACCTCTACACTTTTGGTAATGAAGAGGTAATCTCTGCCATGCTTACCTAAGCAAATGGTGATGACCTCAAGCAACCACTTGCATTTTTTGCTAGGGGTTAGAGGATTTCAAAGTTAGATATACGTATGTAGAGAAGCAAGTCTTGGTAGTAGTATGAAGCCTAAATAAATTTAGGCATATGTTGTCCAATAGCGGGATTCACCTCATGGTTCCACATCCTAGCGTCAAGGATTTCTTAACCAATCGAGACCTAAATGAAAGGAGAGTAGGGTGGATCACCAAGGTGATGGAGTATGACGTAGACATCAAGATCACCAAGCTGGTGAGGGGAAGAGGCCTGTGTAAACACCTTGCTATAGACTTCAAGTAGAAAATGAAGACAACTTACTACTTCACGATGTAGCTACGACAAAAGAACCAGCTATCATGAAGGATTGGACATTGGACCTAAGGCATTTTCTTCTCATTGGTGATTGCCTGCAGGGTTTTAATAGCAGTAAAATAAGTTACTTCAAGCTCTAGTCTCTCCTTTATGTCTTGGTTGATGGAGTATTGTTTAGGAAGGATCTCTTAGGGGTCCTTCTAAGATGTATAGACTCAAATTAGGCTGACAAGGTGTTGTCTGAGTTCCATGATGGGCCAGCAGGTGGTCATGTTTCTCCTAGGGTTGTTGTAGTAAGGATAATGCGAGCTGGCTATTTTTGGCTTACTCTTTTCAAGGACACCCATGCCTCAGTAAGAAAGTGCTAGAAGTGTGCACTTTTTGATGGTAAGCAACGATTGGCTGCTATGCCCCTACAATGTTTTCAGGTGGAGCAGCCATTCATGCAGTGGGGCCTAGACTTCATAAGGATGATTAATCCTCCCTCTAGTGCTGAACACAAGTGGGTTCTGACTGCCACGAACTATTTCACAAGGTGGGTGGAGGTTGTTGCTCTGAAGGAGGAAAATAAAAGTGCGATCCTAGAATTTTATGAGTACTTTGTGGTGAGGTTTGGGGTTCCAGCAACCATAATCTTAGATAATGCATTAGATTTTTTAGGAACCAAAACAAGTGAATGGGTGCTCAAATATGGTATATATCTTAGCACTTCATCCAATTATTACCCACAGGGGAATGGGCTGGTTGAGTCCACCAACAAGAACTTGATCAGGATCATTAAGAGGACCATGGAAGAAAATCAGAGGACTTGGCATGCCAAGCTAAAAATAGCCCTATGGGCAGATAGGGTCACCTCGAAGAGAGCAACTAGAAACTCACCATACACACTCATCTATGGAAGGGAAGCTAGGCTCCCCATTTCACTCAAGTTGCCAGCCTTGGATCTTGCTCACCAGCTACAATTAGAGGAAAGAACTAGCATGGAGGTTAGATAATGCGAGCTGATGGAACTCTAAGGGGCAAGGGACCAGGCTATGGCTTCCATGACTAGTAGCCAACGGCAAGTGAAGAGACACTTTGACAAGAAATCTTCATCAAAAGGTTTCTCTGAAAGAGACATTGTCTTGAAATGGGATGAAAACCGAGCTAAGCCTAGAAAGCATGAAAATTTTGATGCCCTATGGAGCGGCCCATACATAATCACTCAGTGCAAGCAGCATAATGCATTCCAATTATTCAAGTTGGATGGTGAAGAACTATATATCCCAATTAATGGGATACATCTGAAGCACTGCCACTGAGTCTCTTTTCATCATGTATATATTTTCCCTTGTTTTTTCTCCTGCTTTCCCTAGTGATTTCTACACACATTAGTAGTTTTCTTAGCCTTGTGTGTGTTTTCTCTTTCCCTTTTGAGGTGAATATGTGTGATTGGTTCTAGATTTATTAGAGCTATCACTGATCTTTAAGTTACAATTTGACACCGTGCCCAATGGATTTTTAAGGCAATTGGCTTCTAAGCATAGCAAGCATGCTTCCCTTGGGAGTCACCAATTTGTTGACCATTTTTTGCCCAATAGGCCAAAAATTGGTCCCCTTCTATCCTTTCTATTCTAGGCCATTTCATTTTTTAGTTTTGCATGAATCTATTCATTTTGATGGACTCTGCAGGTATATTTATATGGACTCTATAGGTCTATTTCTACGGACTTTGTAAAGCTTGGTTTTCTACGGACTCTGCAGGTTTTCTTTCGGCAGTTGAAGAACCAATCAAAAAGGGCAATATTTTACAAAGCTTCTTCAAATTTTCATCTAAATAAATTCACAATAAAAGTTGGTGTGGTTGAACCATTCAACTAGTTCAATGCTTTGGTTCAATGCTTGGTTCAATCGGCCTTGATTCAATGCTTGGTTCAATCAACAGTTCAATCGGCCTTGGTTCGAGCCTTGGTTCAATCAACAATTCAATCATTCCTTTTCAAATCCTGGTTCATCACTTCAAGCACATCACTTCAATTTCCAAGCTTGGTTCAATGCCTTTGGTTCAAGCCTTGGTTTAACTCAGTTGGTTCAAAACATTGGCTTTGGTTCATCGACAAAATTCAACAAAAATTTCAAGTGGCTTCAGGTTCAGCATTTAGTTCAAGGACTTGGCTCGGTGCATGGTGTTGAATCATTGAATTGGTTTAATGCTTTGGTTTAACATAGAGTTTAATCAACAAAGTTCAATAGACTGGTTCAATGGTTTGGTTCAACAGACTGGTTCAGTGGTTTAGTTTAATCGATAGTTCAACCAATCTTGGTTCAAGCCTTGGCTCATCCGTTCAAGTTCATCACTTCATTCTTAAGCCTTGGTTCAATCTTTAAGTTCATCACTTGGTTTAGCAAAACATTCAACGATCTTGGCTCAACAATTGCTTGAATCATTGAATCATTGAACCGTTGAACCAGTTCAACGGGTTGGTTCAATGTGTTAGTTCAATGCCTTGGCACTTCAGCTTAACACTTCAGTAGGGTCAAACAAATGGCTCATCACTTGTTTTCAATCTATAGTCCTTCATCAAGTTCATCAGCATGTAGCATTAAACCATTGAACCGGTTCAATTACTTGGTTCAATCACTTGGTTCAATGCCTCTAGTTCAACGTACAAGTTCAACGACAGAAGTGAACAAGGAAAGTTCAAAGGCTTAGTTCAAAAGGGCTCAGCACACAGCATTGAACCATTTTTGGTTCAACCACTTGGTTCAATGACTTGGTTCAACTATTTTAGTTCAAGCGGCATTCAGTTCAAAGCAAACCATTCAACGGGCATCAGTGCGCAATGATTGAATTGTTGAACTGATTGAACCATTGAACCAATTTTGGTTCAATGGGTTGGTTCAACAGCTTGGTTCAAGGGTGTGCCCTATAGTGGGAGGGTATTCGAGAATCTAAAATCCCTTGCAGAGGGCAGAGAATGTTCAAAAGGGCTACCAGTGTAGGGAGAAGTCAAAAGCATGAATAAAAGGATAAAGAATGGCCAATTCCTACGAACTTTTCATCTGCGAGAAAAAGCCCAAAACAAAAGCCCATGAAGTAGAAAATCCATAGAAAAGACCCAATGACTTTCACTGAGGATGATGACATCCCAAAAGTTATCAAATTTAAGCAGACAAATTAGCCATTGGGTGATGGCTACGTGAATGTCAAATTTAACATAGTGAAGTAGCCATTGTTTTTGAACTACCTTAGTGCCAAATCATGGAAGGAGCCCAAGGAATGAATCAACCCTCTAGAAGATTGCCCCTAAGGGATGAAGGAGCAGAAAAGGATAAAGAGCCTAGAGAACAAAGAACAAGCAGACGATGTAGCTCATAAATTCAAATCTTGATAGGAAAATGGCCATGATGCAGAAGCATAATGAAGCGATCCAAGTGATGCAGGAAGTTATCGATTCAAGAAGTTATTATAGTGGTTGACACAGTGCATACCATGCAATCATCAAAGAGGCATAAACAGTGGTCGATGGGACTGGTTTCCTTTAAAATGCATTAGAGAGTCGTCAAACAGTGTAGCTCATAAATTCAAATCTTGACAGCAGAATGGCCATGACACAAAAGTAGATGAAGCAATCCAAGTGACGCAAGAAGGTGTCGATTCAAGAATTTATTTTAGTGAATGACACAGTTCATACCATGTGATCATCAAAGACGCACAAACAGTGGTTGATGCGACTGGTTGCCTTTAAAATGCATTACAAAGCAGTCAAATGGTACAGCTCATAAATTCAAATTCTGACAGGAGCCAGCACAGCGTTAGATTTAAACGGCTTCCTCATCCCAATGCTCAGAAGGTGGATGGGTCACTTGTCAAAAAGGGTGCCAAAGGCCCCCTTTTCTTCCTCTATATAATGAAGACTTGTCATTTGAGAAATGATCTTCCACATTTGTAAAGTGTAGCCCTGGCAAATTTTTACCTGAATCAATAAACACATTTTTTACCTCTATCCTGGTTAGATATCTCTGTGTATGTTTGAGTGTTAGTTTATGTTTAGTCATTACTTCTTGATGCTTCCATAGGTTCAACACCAACATACCTAGTGTCTATAAGGTGCCATTTCTATAATTGACAAGGAGAGTTATATTTGGAAGTGCAAAAACAGAAAAAATTACTATACAGTGTGCCTTTCACATCACCTTTGGTGAATCCTTGTTTCCTATATTTTTCATTGAAGCCTCCCTGCCAAGCTTCTTATAGCCTAGTCCTTCAGCGAGTTTGAAGTGTATGTATGTGTTTGTCTAATTTTAACTGTGAGAGTGAGAAGGTTAGATCATTTTGGTGCATCACCTCCTTTAGAGTAGTTTTTTTTCCTCCAATCTTTCTCCCTTTTCATCCCCCCCATTATGTATATACATATATATATATATATATATATATATATATATATATATATATATGTATATATATATATATGTATATATATATATATGTGTGTATATATACATACATATATATGTATATATACATACATATATATGTATATATATATATATATATATGTATATAGATATATATGTATATATATATATATATATGTATATATATATATATGTATATATATATATATATATATGTATATATATGTATATATATATATATATATATGTATATATATATATGTATGTATATATGTATGTATATATATATATATGTGTATATATATATATATGTATGTATATATATATGTATATATATATGTATGTATATATATATATGTATATATATATGTATGTATATATATATATATATATATGTATATATATATATATATATACATATATGTATATATACATATATAAATACATATATGTATATATATACATATATATATGTGTGTGTGTGTGTGTATATACATATATGTATATATATATATATACATATATATATATATATATATGTTAGCACTTACTGGAACAAATCAGATGCATCAAAGGGAGCTAGCCCTTACCTAGAGACTCTCCCCTCTAGCTTCACTGGTCCCATAGGTGAGAAGGGAGTTTCCATCATTGCATGAAGAAGGCAGGAGCTCGGCCTCCTGCCAAGGGTGCAATCTTCTGTGTCAACATATACCACTTTCATAATGGTGCTATAACACATCTTTCCATACCTCTTCCAAAATTTCCCCATTTCTATCACTATTGGGTTACCATATGCCTTCCATCATTTTGTCCATAAGGGTGAAAACTAAGGTTTGAGACATGGAGGAGCATATTAATCATCAACAAGAGGTTTTGGTTAGTTTGAGAGACAATTTGTCCTTGGCATAAAACATGATGAAGCATCAAGTAGATCAACATCGTAGTGAGAAATATTTTTAAATGGATAAATGGGTCTTCATATGTTTGCATCCTTACAACTAGATGTCCTTGAATAAAAAAACACAACAAACTTTATCATAAATATTATGGTCCTTATCATGTTCTAAAAAAAATAGAAGTATGGCATACAATATTGAGGCCTCATTCATCTCACATACACCCAATATTTCATGTTTCCTACTTGAATAATGTCATTGGATAAAAAAATTCAGCCCAAATAGAGCTACTAGAACTAGATGAAGAAGGATGCATCATTTTGGAACTAGAGAAGATCCTAGAAACATGTACTAAGATGTTGTGAACTATAGATATTAAATAATATATGATTAATTATGAGAACTTGAGAAGTGAGGATACAACTTGGGAGGGTTAATATTTTCTACAATAACATCTAGATTTGTTCAACATTGAGCGCAACATTGGTTTGAATGGTAAGGGCATATTACACATTTAACGTATCACATGTATTTTTATAGGAATAACCAACTTGTGGATTAATTATCCCTCTTTTATGTTATATCACTTTTATATGTCCATTCATTTTGTTAGTAGGTCAGCCTATGGAGTAACCATCTAGGTAGACTATATATAGGAGGTAGTATGTAGTTGTTTATCATCATACTTTGAGTTTTGCTCTTATTGAAGCTTGTGTAGGTTTCCACCTCAAAGTGAATTGTATTTTATTCATATATTCTCCTATATTTTATTCATATTATGATCTATTATTTTTATTCTACATTATTATTGAAGTAATTTCATTACACAATTTAATCTGAATAACTTCAAAATATGATGTGTGTCATGCTCTTAATCAAAAATCATGGTATATCTTCTATAATCAATGTGGATGGAAAATTCATATTTTAAAGGTCAACTATATGACTAGGTCACATTTTAAATGTTTATGGATAACCTTAGGAATGATGCAACACAATAATAGTTGAAAAATGAAATATAACTATGAAAAACATGATCTACAACTTTGTAGGGTGCTGGCACATACACCTATATCAACATTTAGTAATAAAATATTACATGAAAAATTATATATATGGGCAATTTATAGTACACATGTTCAAGTCTTGTAAACATGTCGAATGCCTCAAATCTTCACACATGGATATTTATATTTTGTAATATTATTTCTAAAATTCAAAACACTAAACCAACACCCAAAAAAAACAACCTAAAATATTTTTCACATATATTTATTTTCATAAATTCTTACATCTACATCTAGAGGCACATTATTTTTAATACTTAGTATCATCAAGAAAGGTTTCTAGTCTTATATTTTATTCACTGACATTTGAAATTATATTTGGCCATAGTTTATCCATGCATAAAAAATAATAATTTCACATTTAAATATTATAAGGACTTGAATTCCTTGCTTGAAATATATGTGCATCCTTACAAATAAAAACAATAGATACATATACAAGCCTTGAATAAGTCTAGTTTAGATAGCTTCCATAACAATAAAAGTAAAGCATTAGTAATCTATTCTAACATTTTTATAACATAGTCAGAAAAAATAGATTGATACATATGTGACCCTCAAAATAAACCCTTGGAAAATAACATGCAATGACCTAACATAAAAACTAAATGAACCATTCAAACAAAAAATAATCTACCTAGAATGTATATGTCCATGTACTCGAGACATTTTTTAATAAAAAAATATGATGATAGAAATCTATATTTCAATGATAAAAAATAAAACACATTGATAAACATGGCCTCAAAAAATCTAGCATTCAATAATGAACAAGATCTGTAGCATTCATAATTGTGCCATAACATCCTCACTATACTTATGTTACCTCAAACCACATGAATATTAAAATAATCTTGTGTTATGTTGAATCTAAAGATAATTTTTGAGTACCTCTTAAGTAAAACTATTAATGAAAATAGTTAACATGGTTATACTTTATTTACCATGGGTTAAAATGATTTCGCAAGCTCTAAGAGAATAATGTCATCAACTTACATCTAAATTTATTTATTTATTTATTTTTAAATTACCACTTTCACCAAAAGGTTCTTAGTCATATAAGATATTGTTCTTAAAAAATTGTTTTTTCATAAGTGGCATCTGATAAATAAAGAAAACAAGTAAAGGAGTAGATATAAGACAATAAAACTCATAATATATTGTGATCATTAATGTTATAACATATAATTTTAATCAACCAAATTAAGGCCAAATAAATCCTCTTGATCTCAACCTTTGGCTAGGAGTTCTCACTAAAACACTAATGATCTTTTATCTAGGTCCTATATAAAATTTATTCAAGCCACTAAAATCTTCGGATAGTGTTATAATATCAATCCCATGGTTTCTAACTTAATATTTTTATGTTATTTTTAAAAAATCATACACCTAGGAAAAGTGAAAAGAAATAAAATCGATTAGTCTCTCATCCTCAAAATCATAGAAACACTCCATGAAATATTTTCTCAAGATGAAAACAAATTTATATTATTAGATCCATATTCAATTTCATTTCTAAGAGTACATCAGATAAAACTTAACTTTATTATGAATTCCACCACAATTTAATAAATAGGAAAGAACAAACAAAATATTTAGATGCATTAAATGTAATGTTATTGATTTCGTGATAAAGACACATACCTTGTTTATACATTGTCCACTAATTTTTCATCTGAAAACATCAATTAGTTTCAACATTGAAAAAAGTTCAAATTAACTCAATGTAGTGGTTAAATATTAGATTGCATGCTTCCTTAAACAATGCACAACAAGATTCTTTTAGATTCATACAATGTATTTTTCTGAACATAATCAACAAATACATTTCAATGACATAAGACATGTAATTTATTAAACTTATGTCATATAGACAAATTAGGTGCCTTCCACATAAGATAAGCATTGAAAAATACATAAATCCAAAATACATTGACATGACAAGGAAAAGTTATTTCACATTAAAATTTTGAGAAGAAAATTCAAAGTAGTTCTAATTCTATTGCATCATCCAATAAGAAACTAAAATAAAATAGGCATGTGACTTACATGTGCTCAAATTATGTACCTATTGTATCCCTCACAAGTTCATAAATATGGCTAAACTTAACTGGATACAACCAGTGATACTAAATAATTATATCAAAGCTTTCAAATGGTCTAATGCAAGCTTGTGCATGAATCAAATACAAGGAACAAGACCATTTTGAAATAAATATACATATGAAGTGATCAATAACTTTATTTTATAATGATGAAATTGTTTTGAGTAGAGTAATAGCAATTGAATAATCAACAACAAAAGTTTAAAGACAAAACCATCGCAAGAGACTTTTGGAGTCGACAACATTAAAAAAACTTTGCTATGTATAAGATCAATTGTTTTTTGCAATATTAGAAGATAAGGCATAGTATTACATTATTATTTTGATGTAGTTTTATAATTTATATGTAAATATGGATAGTTATTTGAGTAGTGAATGTTTACTATGACATGTATAAGATCAAAGTCAGCTAGAATGCATAGAGGCAATGCTATAATTTCTTACATAATTAGGAAAACACATAATTAGATTGGAATTTGTATAACATTTTAAAATTTCAATCAACTTAAAATTAATTTAACTTTATAAAATCATTGCATGGTGACAATGCAACTGCTTTAGAAATTTTTAATTATTTCAATGTGTTCCAATAGATTTTAAAATTTCCAAATAAAAATCATATGTATTCAATACTAATTTGATCACTATTTTTTTTAAATGTCATATCTTATAAAAATTTGACACTTGTTGTATTAAATATATCCATTATACATGTTTCATTATCAATATTAATGGATGTATAGCATGGCATTACATTTTTATACGTCTTAATATAAAATGCAATAGACAAAAAATTTAATTATTACATATAAGAGGCATATAATGTTGATTGTATATAGGAAAATATATTGTTAGACATCAAGTTAACTAATAGTACATGATGAATTAATAAGAGAAATAAATTATGTAAATGGGCCTATGACTATTTCACTTTTTGGCCAATTTAAAAGTTATCACTTGGTAATCATGTAAGTGGGAATAAAAAACATGAAAGAATCCATTATTATATACATAATTATAAATCATAAATAAAAAATTCCAAGAAACTTAAAAGGTCAAAGCATTTACAAATCTATGTCAATAGAAAATAGTATTTAGATCATATCTATTGTATTTTACAAATGTCAAGGGAAAAGTAGAGTAAACAATAATGAAAAAAAGCCTTAGCTATTTTTATCTGCATGAAAGTAGTAAGAAAGCTTATATTGATGAGTTAGGAAGTATATCAAAGTAATCTAATATTTATTGTTTTTGAAGCACAAACACTGAGAGGGGGGGTGAATTAGTGTCCTAAAAATATTCATTCAATTCCACTTAATCATACAAAAACCATTCATACAAACATGAACATCTAGCAAATCATATGCAACCATACAAGATCATGAAACACGTTACATATGTGGGAAATCCTAAAGGGGAATAAATCCCATTGATATATACAAATGGTATAAAGTCATATAAGATAAAAATTAATATTCACTAACTCCACAAGGAGCACCAACCCCAACTAGTCAAGCGTCCACTCAACTAGGCTTTAACAATCACCAACTTGCAAGGAGGTACCAACCCCCAAGATGAATCAATACCAATTAAGCCACCTATAAATTTTTATAACCTTCATAAAACCTTATTTCTCACACAACAGATGATAATCACCTTCTTTATCTCTTCTTGCTCTGTTATCCCTCTCAAACTACCTTATAGGATTTTTTGCTCAATTAGGTCTCTTCAAGATAGATTAGGTCATATGACCTTTATATTAATATATAGTACCCATATTATATATTAATTATATTTTATTTACACTATTATAATGCTATAAAATACCACTTTTATCTATTTAAAGTGTTATTTCCTTCGCTTACACTCACTCATTCTCTAACCAGATAATTAGGCCTTATTTTATACAATCCTCTAGCTCACAAATATCTTTCTTGTCCATACACACTTGAAAACATAGATTAAACTTAAAATAGGTATTAAAACAAAATTCATACTTGAATAAATAATTACAATAGGTCATCCTCAACTTATAAGCCCAAAACCTCTTTTAGGCCTTAAGGAGACCTAATTCAATTAGGCTTCATTAGTACACATTACCCATTGATCTTATTGGAACACTTTAAAAATTAAAAAAATGGAATAAAAACCTCATATAACACTCAAATATACCCCCAATAATCTCTTATTAATTTCATGACACTTTCTATCTCCAACTACCATTTGAAGCACACCATTATTACTATTCACATTAGTCCTTCATACACAGAGAAAGGTCTATCTTGAGAAACTGAAGATAATACATTATTTAGACACAAAAATTTGATAATAAATAACATAAAATACCTCAAAAACTTCACCAAGTTTATTATACTTCATCACATAGGGTAAAAAAAATTGAAAACACTCTTGCAACTTGCTCACTCAAAACTGCCAACAAGCCTCTAAAACTATTCATGGTGATACAGACCTATAACACCTATATGAAAAATTTGAAAGACTTTAATAACATTAAAATTATCCTATGAATCTCCAAACCATATTAAAATATAAACACCATAATTTCTAGTTGTAAATATTGGTCTTACAGACCAATTTGTTGACCTCACTACACAACGATCACTAAGCCATACAAGCCATTTTGGCTTCATCATTTTCATAATTATTATAGAAATAAAATATTTATACCAAGATTTATTATGAAATAAATATCCATAAAAACATATCCATGCATTTTGTTTCATCACTCTATCATGATAACACATTGTTATTCATCTTTTCACTACTAGGGCTTCTCACTATTTGCATAATTTGACTTGTTAGCGACTGAATCACTTAGATGAATAGTTTAGCATACTTAAGGGATATAAAATATCCATAAACCTTCATGTAAATGAGACATTAGTATCTACCTTCTTCCTCCATCAATTTTCATACATTAACTTGGTCAACTTTTACTACTACAACAAATCTCTAAGAAATTAGTAATTCCTTGTAGGGTCTACTCGCACACCTGACAACTTAATCACACCTAGAGGTGGCTGAGAGAGTTTAATAAGACCTCCAATATCTTACCTAAGCATACCAATCCATTATAGGAACTTTTTATCAACATATTCAACATTGGGTCCTTATTAGGGTTCTACGAGGGTTTAAACATATTTCGATTCTTAACGATTGTTCATAAAGCATAGCTCCTCAATCTAAAAACTAATGCCTATAATTTTGATCTAGGACTATTCCCCATATAACATGAACATATTATGTTCACATGAAATTTTTTGAAGAGATAATGTACATAAAAATCATTCTCGAGTTAAGAATCCTTCATTCTGTGCACTCGAGAGACCTCCAAAAAGATTTTCATGACTTTTCCTAAAAACCTTGACCTCAAAATACATGAAAAAAAATTTAAAATCATGCATCATATTTTAAAATTCATACATGATATGAAACACATTGAAATCTTATCATGACCCCTCATTAGGCTAAACACTTTCTCTCATTGTTCTCTTAAACCTTGACCTGTAAACCACTTCAGGCCTTAAAACTGACCTTCATGTCTCTTTCCATTCACTATCTACCTAAATAAAATAATAAATAAACCTATATCATGATTAAACATTGACATACATCCTTAATAGGCTTTGAAAATAGATCATGATGCCTCATTAGGCTAGGTAGGGTCTAGAAATAGTCTACGTGAAGACTTGGTCTGAAGGTCCTACCCATGTAGGATCAATATGAGACTATCATAAGTGGTATAATTCATATCATACATTCTCAAGTAACCTCATATAACCACTCATTCTTGTGTTCACTCATCTCACGAAGCCACCATGCTCAGACCTTCTTACAAGGTTATTTCATGCCATGACTAGGTTTAGGCTACTCAAAGACATACCTTCATGTAACCATAAGGAATTAGTTTCCTTAAAATTCCATTTCATGAAAACATCCTTCAATTAAAACACTTAATCAATTCCTTTTTTCACATAAACATGCTCCCATCTAGGCACACTCTCTCAATAACATCAAATTCATACAAAATGTACCATTAACATCAATGACAATACTAAACAATCTCCCCCTTTATCATTGATGGAAACCAATATCAAAAATGTTTCTCAACAATTAAATTGTCCATAATTCTCAATTTTTTCCTTCTTTGACATAAATGATAAAGTGATGTTTGTAATTCCTTGAATCACACTCCTTGTAACCAAAATACTCAACATACAAGATTATGTGTTTATGAGTCATAATGCAAACATGCTCCATCTATCTCCATGAATACCTTATTAAAAAAACTCTCCTTTTTTGGAGCTAATAAACCACCCAATTATATCCCCATAATTACTTGGCTTATTTAGTCATTAATAGGGGTAGGAATTACACCTAATTCCTATCTTAGGTGTTCAAATGTTACCTTTGGAAGTGGTTTGGTCAAAATTTCTATAATTTGATCCTATATATAAACTTATTCAAGTCTAAAACTTAGTTCACTTGCTTTATATATTATAAAATGATACCATATGGGAATGTGCTTAGTCATTGAGTGAATGAAAGGGTGCTTTGATATGCTTATAACACTTTTATTATCACAATAAATAGGGCTAAGACCAACATACTCTACCTTGTAGTCTTTTTGAGTCTATCTCCTCTATAAGACCTGAGTATAACATGAATTTGATACAATGTACTTATCTTCACAAGTGTATAATGCTATTGATTTTTTCTTCTTGATTATCCATGAAACTAGGCACCCACCTAAGAAGAAATGTCCTCCACCAATACTCTTCCTATAATCTAGACTCCATGCTTAGTCTACATCTGTATAAGTTATCAAATTGAACTCTTTTCTTCTTGGAAAAAAAAACCCATACTCCATAGTCCCCTTGAGATACTTGAGCATACTTTTGACTCCTTTTAAATTATTTTCCTTTATATCTAATTTAAACATTCCCACAAGACCTATTGCTTGCATGATGTTAGGTCTAGAAGCAGTGGTATATGGAGAACTTTCAATCATTGACCTATATGACATCTAATTGACCTTTGGAGAATCATCTTCCTTTCTCAACTTACACATTTTGATCCTAGGTGTACTAACTACCTTACATTCTCCCATCTCAAACTTCATCAATATTTGTCTTATGTACTTGGCTTGTGAAATGAATATACCTTTTTCAAATTGAGTGATTTGTAACCCATTAAAGAATGATAGTTCTCCCAACATGGACATCTCAAACTCTTTTTTAATCACCTATAAAAATACATTGGTCATTTTATCATTATTTCTACAAAATATGATCTCATATATAGAGACAATTACTATCATCTGATGGTCATCTTCTAACATAATGTATAGATTACTATCTAGAACGCCTCTTTTGAATCCTTGATCAACCATATACCTATCCAACCTGACATACTAGGCTCTAGGAGATTGATTTAGACCATAAAGATATTTTTTCAATATACAAACATAGTCCTTGTCACCTTATAGTGTGAACACCTCATGTTGCTCTATGTACACCTCCCCTTCCAAATTCCTATTCAAAAATCTATATTTGACATCCATCTAGTATATCTTAAACCCTTTGAATCCTGCATATGCTATAAATAATATGATGGTCTTCAGTATTTATACTAGTGTAAAGGTCTCCTCAAAGTATACCCATTTAACTAGTGCATAGACATTTCATAAGAATTTATCCTTGTTCCTAGTGACTTATCCATCTTAATTAAACTTGTTTCTAAACACCAATTTTGTGCCAATGACATTCTTATCTTTAGGCCTAGGAACTACTTCCCAAGTCTAATTCTTATATATTTATTCTAACTCCTCATTCATAACACCTATCCAAAATTTGTCATTTATTTCTTCTAAAAGATTATTAGGTTCAATATTAGATAATAGAGAAGCATTATCTTGATTTAGATTACTTACAAGTTTTCTCCTTATTTATATACCTACATTGTTGTTGCCAATGATTTGAGATTCGAGATGATCTCTTTGAATTTATATTGAAAGGCATTTTTAGTCCTATCTCTCCTCAAATTCTTCTTTCTCATCAGTCTCTATAGTTTCTTCTTCATTCTTGATGTCTAGATTATCTAAAGTATCTTTTGACTGTGACTTTGACTTCCTTGTCTCATCAATATTCACAATGGTTATTTCCACTATATTTTGTAACCTCTTATTATAAAATTTATTAGTTGAGTTCATTTATAAGTATCCTAAGAATATAACTTCATTAGATCTAGAATCAAACTATCCTAAGTCTTCATAATCTCTTTTGATGAAACATTTTCTCTCAAACACTCTAAAGTGTTCCACATTAATAGGTTTACCCTTCCATAGTTCAAAAGGAGTCTTGTAGCCATTAATCCTTATCTAGCCCCTATTCAAAACATAGACTATAGTGCTTGATGATTTTTTTCGGTATTCATCAGATAATATAGACTCATTTATCATAGTTATATCCATCTCTTTAACTATCTTATTATTTCTTTACACTACGACATTCATCTGAGGTGTCTTAACTATTGAGAATTGTCTCCTTATTCCATGAACTAGAACTCAAAAAACTCATTATACCATAAATCTCCTCCTCTATTAGATATTAGGAGTTTGATATTCTCATTATTCTCATTCTCAATAAGAGCCTTGAATGCCTTTAACTTGTCAGGATCTTCTGACTTTTCTTTTAAGAATGCAATCCAAGACATTATTATGTAGTCATCTATGAGTAACATGAAGTAGATATCTCCTTGACTACTTCAAATTATTTTATGCACATATATATTACTTTATATTAACTCTAAGGGTTTTGTTGTAGAGTTTTCCTTAGACTTGAACCTTTTTCTAGTTTGCTTACCATGTTAACACTCCTTGCAATGTATGTTTGTAGGTTTAATGATCTTAAGCATGTTATTCAAAGAATTTTTTGTGCTTATCCATACCATATTGTCAAAGTTTAGGTGATATAACCTTCTATGCCATAACCAACATTCAACCATCTTGTTCATAGATGATTTCTCCTCCTTCATCTCATTTAAGACATATAGATTGTTCTTAGTCCTCTTAGAATTAGCAATTAGCCTTCCTAATTTGACTCTCCTTATTTCACACAATCTATCATGAAAGGTTAGTGTATGTCCTATTGGCCATATTTGGCCCACATACCAAATAGTGTCTATTTCATAATGGTCTTGATGTAGAAAATGAGGTAGAGTTCCTGATTGATCAAATGATTAAAATGGTCAGAACTAGCTCTGGATGGAATGAGTGGAATGAAGAAATCGAGAAGTCACAAAGATTTTGAAGCACTTTAGGTTCACTTAAAGTGTAATTTACCAATTTTTAATGATTAGTATAGGGCTAAAAAAACCCTATGGAGTACTCAAAATAAGCATAGGAGCACATGAAATTCATCTTATCCACTCTTTCCATCTAGAGCTTGTTCAGATGTTTGGTTTTAGCGGTAGGAAATCTAAGTAAGAGTTTTCATGGTGTTGGATCTCGTACATGTGGTGGTCTCAATAAGAAATAATCATATGGGTATGTTCATTTTGGATTCTATTTCAAATAAACCAAGTTGTGTCTCACACAATGAAGCACAAAATAATATATGCATGTTAAAATTTGGCTCTTAATGAATAATAGATAAGTTTCCATACTTATGCAGTTTTATACTAGACCGTCATTAAGATGTCATACAAGATCACATGGACTAGTCAACTTCAACTTTTACAAAAGCAATTAGAAATCACGAATGGCTAGTAGATCAAAAAGGTATGTTTCTTTCAATGTTAATTCCATTCTCTATAATTTTGGTATCCCCAAAATCTTTGATCTTCAATTTATAAAATTACAAATTTGGTCAAAACATGATAGACATCTACATGAACATCATTTTTAAGACCCATAAAGTGACTATTTTGATTTAGAATCCTTGGTTAGAACCTAATAAGGAACACATAGATGATAAGTTTCAATCATGTAGAGCTTGAGCAAGTCAAATCATCAATAAATCCTAGAGACCAATGAGAAACTAAGATCAGGGTAGTGGGTCCTAAAGATCCATAGTCCATGTTTAATTAGATCTCAAAATCTAATGGAGTGAAATAGAGTCAAAATGGTCAATAATATGGGTCGATTACCTACAACCAATATTAAATAGGTGAGCTATGACATTTTATGAAAGTAAATGAATAAAAATGGACCCAAATTGGCAAGTAAATGAAATGATCTAAACTCGAGTCTAACCTAACTTAGCAAAAAATGTAAAGGAAAAGAGATCAATGTAGATTCTGATTGGATTAAAATGTATTAATATATATTTTCATAAGTAAATTAGGTCTTTTAGACCTAATATGTACCAAAAGGGGTACCTAGCATTGAATAGATTGTCATCTATATTTATTATAGTAAAACCAATATCGTTAGATTAGTTTTCATCTATAGTTAAGCTAAGTCCATTTTTTAAAGCATGAAGCAAGTATGTACTTTCAATAGAGAGATGTGTAGTCATTTCAATATGATCTCAACTTTGATAAATTGTAACTCAAGAAAAATTGAGGCATGGGTCAATCAGATACGTGAATATGAATATTTTGTTCTCATAATGAGATCTAGTGGAAGATCCAAAGCAAAAAAACTTGGGGACTTAGAAAGTAGTTGAAGCATTCATTTCCAGTAAGATCATGACTTGCCACTTTTGGGAAACTCTTATCTTTTAGTGCAGCTTGTTCAACCAATAAAATGATTCAGAGGGTATTTGGAGAAATCACAAAATATCTTGCTCATAATGAACTATTCTGATAGGACCAAAAGCCTAGTGAAATATCTCTTGAAATCTAATAACTCATTAATTATCATGAATAACATGCTTCCCTATTTTCTCTCTTCTTCTACTTCTCCTATATTATCCATTTCCTTCCACTTTGTAAAGGGTTCTTACATTTTAGATTTTTTTATCTTTCTAAGAGAGAGAGGACATTATTTAAGATACTGCAACATATGTTTAACTTTATTAGGCTTGACCCTATAAAGCATTTTTAAGAACTACCTCTTGATGAAATAAAGGATTTCTTTGTCTATATCTTACCAAAAATCTATGTTTGATGAGTTGTATATGATGGCATTGTGTGAAGGATAATATTCCGGATCTAGTGTCCTCCTTTCTGACCTTGTTTAGGGAGTTTTTAATTTTATTTGTAGGTCTAGATTAGTGTTACACTCTAAACATTTTGTATAAAATACTTATGCAAATAACTTTATCTTGAGGTTGTATGAGCTAGTATTATCCTCTATTGATCTAATATAGGCTTGAGCTTATGGTAGTTTCCCTCTTAAGTTTGGTGCATCACCTGGTTAACTTTATTATAAGCCCTTATTCTCTTTCTAACCCTTTCCCTATGAATCATCAGTCTTATATTTAGTTTTTAGGTGAGCATCAAAGAGGAAGCTAACGTACTCTAGAGGTTCAACTCCAACATAGGTTACCCATAGCCTAGGGTTGTCCCAATTGTATAGCTTAGTTGGAGAGAGCCTAAAGAACCCTCTAAAAGGGTGTAAATTAATCCTATAGTAGTTTATGGCATGCCTGGTGGGACTAATGTCTAAAATAGTGGAAGATTTTTTGGTGTTATTCTTATGCATATCAGCCTTTGGAGGCATTTTGGAAAACATTAGTGGTGACTCCAAACATCTATCATCTAGTTTAAGTAGTTGAGGTGGCTAATCACCATTATTTGGTATGAAAAATCACCACACATTTGATCAAAATGCATGTTAATTCATTCCTTATCCTTCATATCAAATTAACAATATTCATGGCTTCACACCAAGTGGTCCTCAAAGTTCAGTGCAACAATCTTATTATGATCCCTAAAAACAACATAATCATTCCTACTAGCCCTATAATGAGCATATCTATCCTCTGTATCATCCTACTTACCCCTCTAGTCAACTTTGTTATGTCTCACCTTTATTAGCTAAGGAACATGAAGTCTTTCCATCTTGGATTCTATCCTATGTGAATGACCTCAGCTATTTCATACCCTCTATTATGAAACCACCCTCTCCCACACCCATTCAGGAAAAGGAGGAGGTGGTTAAATTTTAAACACTCCCCTCATGGAAATCAATCAAGGAAGACACAAAATAGAAAAGGTAAATTCTAGTCGAGAATGTCTAGGAGCCAATCCTGGTAGAAGAATGGTTAGTTGTGCAAGAGATGAATAAGGTGAACAAGAATTTCAAGAGTATCCCTACTTCCCTTAAAAGATACCTAAAATGTGTTTCAAAGTGCCTAACTAGAGGGATACTCTCTTGATCTATAAATAAGGTGAACTTCTTCACCCTCCCACCATCTCCCTCATGAAGAAGGAGACTCTTTTACAAAGGATAAAAGAGGGTCTTGTATTTAAATTGGAGCCTGAATAGGACATCACAAGTGTCTATGATGAAGAGTTCATGATAGGAAGTCCACTTCTATCAAAATGGGAAGAGTTAGGTTTTAATCTAACTTCTTGGTATGGCTTTGATATTTTAGAGCTTGAAGGAAGTATTGATAACTTCACATTTGAAGGTATGGATAGAAAGGATATGGCTGAGAGTGGGGAATTTTTTTTGGGTCCCAAAAGACTCCATATGGTATTGCTATAGATGGAAATGAGCAAGATGCAGAGATTGATATAGTCAATTAGTCAAATGACCATGTTGGGGAGGTCATAAATGAACTTGAGGAAGAAATAAAAGAAAAAAGTACCAAGTTGAATTATGGAAACAATTTTACTATAAATTCATGGATTAGGTAAAGGTTCTAAACCAGATTATACCTCCTCTAGAACATGAAGAGTAACTTGCCAAAAAGATTGAGGATGTTGACCAATCTCAAGATGAAATGGCCTTTGAAAGGAGTACTGATGTATTAAAAAATAAAGGAGAATAGATATATTTTGAGCCACAAGGATATGACATGTTGGGCCTTAGGTGGATTCATGAACTACCATATGGTCCCTTTCAAAGTAAGCATACCAAAGATGGTGATAAAATTAGCATTGTCTCAGATGACCAAGAAAAGGCTAATTTTTGGGATGGATTAGAGCTTTTTTACCTAACCCTAGAAAATAAACCAAGCACTAGTTCAAAGGATCCATCACATGTTGTGCCTTATCCAGAGCATAAAATTGAGCAATGAAAGGAGGTGGTTATAGGTACCCCTACAGTCCAATTTGGAGTAAGCCTTGAAGAAATGGACCAATATGTCTACATTGGAGACATGTTTATTATATTTCATCCACTTGAGAGTATGCCAAAAGGATCAATAACCAAGCATATCATCTCATAGATCATGTGATCTTAAAATTAAGGTGTTTTCTATCCTAGTCCATCATAAGTGAGTGATGTTAAATCCTTTCCATTTCTTTTAGGTGGGAACTACTTGTAAATTGTAACCTTGTATGTACATTAGAGTAAGTTTCCATGGTTTAATCCAAGTGATTTTATCCATATTTATTTAGAATCTAGTTTTTCTTTCTTTGTTCTAGGTTATTTTTCTTTTTTTTTTGGTGTCTTGGGCACTTTGTTATTTTTTTCATGTTATTCTTTTGCCTCAGAGAGAGTTTCTAGAAAGAGGCAACCTTGCATCATCTTCATGATCAACTTAGTTGTAGAGAGATGACTCCATACCCAATGGACTAGATAAAATAAGATGAACTAGGATCCTAAGCATCAAAAACATGATTCCATGTGAGTCATCATAAATATTGGCCATAGTTGGCCCACATACCAAACATGTGCCTAGTTGCTAATGGTCTTGATGTTAACCAAATTTGACTTGCATGTCAAATTAGGGCACTTATAGGTAATAACTTGAGTTTTAGGTGTTTTATGGGTCTAATACATATATCAAAAGGTTTTTTATATGTTATTTTATGTCATTTGATGTTATATTGGCCTTAATCCTTAGTCTTTTAAATCATTTTAGACTTAGGAGTCATTTTGAGGTCAAAAAGGGACATTTAATGATTTATATAGATTTATTAGGAAGTGTGAAGGTTATAAAAGGTGATGTCATGTCCCATGTGTCCTCATATGTCTTAATCAACTATTGGTAACTGAAAGTGGCAAGTTCTTCATAAGAAAGGGTAATTTTGTTGAGAAAAAGGAGAGTTTGGCACTTGTATGATCTATAGGGAAGCGTTCCACATGGAAAAAGATCATATAATGCCTCTTCATATTCTAAAATATCAGTTACACATTTTAAATTCTATAAAAGTAACATTTTAGGCCCAAAACTATTCTAATCCTTTTTCATCCTTTTAGGCATACAAAAGTAGTCTTCAAGTTTGTACTTGGTACGATCAGCATGAGAGGTTTCAGGAAAAAATATCTTGGGGTTGTATTATAAAATAAGAGGCATTAATTTACATAATAATATTTTTAAGAATGGTGGCCTATGTTTTATGAACATCCTCATGATGTTGACTATGTTTCTTTGCTTGCAAATATGTGCACCCTATACGTTTTGCTCCATTTTTGGTAAGTATATATGAACCAGTTGTTGAGGTTTATTATATATGATTTTTTATTCCTTATATAATTACTCCCAATCTTATTTTCCTTTTTTAAGGTGTTTTGATAGGTCAAGTACATCAAAGTTACAAGAGAAGCACCATTTTGTGTTGTAGGCAGCTTTTCCTCTATGGGAAGAATCTTCATGATTTGATCATAGTTATAGGGTTGTGATAGATTTATTTCAATGTTATAAATGTTATATTGATTTATTTATCATTTTTATCTCATTATCTAAGTATCCTATGAGTTATAGTCATAAAGCATCATGTGACTAGTTTGTTTAAAGACTACCATACATAGTCATCTTTTGAGCTTTGAAAGGTTATAAATCATATCCTTGGAACTATATTTATGGTTTTGAAAGATTGGATGCATTACCATGTTATTTTAAACAAATTAAATTATTTAACTTGGATGAAGAGAGACTATCCTAATCAACATAGTCATCTTCATTTTCAATCTATCATTGATATGTGCCTACAAGAGTTTTCAAACATTAAAATGTAGTATTGAATCTCCCTTCAAGATTTTTAGATCATGATCCATTATTTGATTCCTTTGAAAGATAATGGAGAATTTTATAGGCTCAAATTAATGATATCTCTACCTATCACACTAATCATATTGTCTGCTTGCATACAACTCCATGTTCACCTACATAAATCTCCTTGCTAACGTCATATTGAGGTGGAGAATTTGATAGTTTTGTCAATTTCTCAAAGTACAAAGAAGTGAATTTGAACACCTGGTTAGGTTATATAATTTTTTTATAAACATAAGTATCTTTCATACTGATCCATCCTACATCTCTACCTATATGTGGCAATAAATACCTATAGGTGGTCCTAGCAGAGGTCATAAAACTCTCAATAAAGGAAGTTGGAACATTGACAAAGACTTATTTGAGGTTATCTTATTTTTTTTATCATGGAAGGAATACTTGAAGTATTAAATTTTAAAAGTAAGTGGATAAACTTTCAAAACATGAGAAAACAGGTTTAGGCCCACTTTCCCTAAACTATGAAAACATAAGTCTAACCCCTTTTTGTCAAGATCATATAATGCAATCATCAACGGTTTGATGCATCTTATTGTGTTAATATTTTAATCTCTAGAAATTAAAATGACTTACCAATTTTTTTGGTTAATATTATTATTAGAAGTCAGCTATTATAAGGTCTAAAGATGCCCTTGAATCATCGATTCTAGGTAATAGAATCTATAGGGTTTGAAGATATAAAATGACCTTGATAGTTCAAAGTGTTTTAAGGAATACTCTTAGGTTTTGAATGAACTTATTAAGTGAAAATGATACCAAATGGACATGTATAAGTTCATAAATTATGTTTCAATGACTAAAGATGCATCTACATGCCTTTTTACATCATAAATATGCACTTATAGGCTGGTTGTAGGGGCACCTTAAGGACTAAGCTTGATAGCCTTGATAACAAACTTATTTCCAAGAATGAAAGGAAAAAATAAAGATATAATATGGATTATATAGATTCAAATTGGGTTTAATTATTGTCAAAAATGCTTAGATTATAAATAAAACCTACATGAACTCTCACAGTCAACTATAGTTGACACTAAGAGGCAAAGAGAAAAAGGATGTTTGTTTGATGAGACCTAGCCCATACAAGGTAGACATAATGGATCCAAGAAAGTTTTAAATGATTAAAAATTACTAATTATAAGTTTATAAACACCTTTCCCAATCTAAAACATAGAACTACACCTATAGGTGCCCCCTTTTCAAAGTAAAAAAGACACAGTTAGCTGTAATTATGATAGATAGTGATCAATTTAGGTTTTATGAATGTGGTATGAGGAGAATGATTTTAAATAGGTGTGAAATAAATATATTTTACTATATTGATGTTGGAAACATTTTTTTAAAATCTTAAACATGCATTTTCACCTACAAGTGCAGTCCAACACATAACATAGTCAGGGTTTACACATACAATCTTTAG
Organism: Torreya grandis; assembly: GCA_037957365.1. Taxonomy (NCBI): domain Eukaryota; kingdom Viridiplantae; phylum Streptophyta; class Pinopsida; order Cupressales; family Taxaceae; genus Torreya; species Torreya grandis. The sequence continues at coordinate 473,008 of JARHVA010007278.1, read as the reverse complement.
AAGTCAAGATGGGAAGGGATATTTGGAGATTTGAAGTGGTAAATAGACCTAAGGAATCTTAACCATGAATATAAATTTATATATATATTTTTTATAATTCAAATAAATCAAATTTAAAGTCGCTAATTGACCAAACTCAATCCACATACTAAAACCCCTACACAGTCTGCCTCCTTGCTAGTCTATATTGGTTTTTTTTGCATTTGAAGGTCCCATTGACATGATAAAAAATCTATTATTTGTTTATAAGGTAAAAATAACTTGGGGAATATATATATATTTTTTTAAATCTAGATAAAAAGGGAAGATCCATCTATTTTGTCTCAGATAGAGGGCACTTCCCTAGGTACATAAACTAGAAAATTTGAGAGGGAATGACAAAATTTGAGACAAAGAGTTGAGGAAACATTGTATATAGGTATGGAAGGTTATAAAACACATAAAAATCATGAAAAAAACCTCACTAATGGAGGGAACCAATCAAGAGGGTCTAGATGGCTCAGTTTGCAAACAAGCTTGTCAAACATAGTTTAAGCCTAAAGCCAAAAGGAGAAGCACTTCCATTTATATTATGAGATAGGATTTATAAAAAGTTTAATCATGTATATGGGGGAATATTATATGTGTTTAAACAATGTTAATGTACGAGAACCATCAAAAATGCATTCTAATCTTCAAGGAAAACTCAGGCCTACTCGACATGCTTAGGCCTAAAGCCAAATGGAGAGTCATTCACATTTTTAGCTTTGTATATGATTTAAAATAAATTTGGTCATGATTATTTTATCATGTAAGTTTTTTTAAATCTTATTTATGTAGACAAAACATAAATTATTCCATTCTTTACTCAAGGACAAACACAAACCTGTAGGATTGAGGAATAATTCTCGATAAGTGAAATTTGAATGCTCATATCTCCCTTGGTGATTTTCATGGAGACTAAATTAAATTATATATGTTATATAGGGTATTTAATACCATTATTTTATAATTTAATTTCAATTTTGATGTAATGTTTTTATGAATGAACCTTAAGAGGTCAAAATAGGCCTAAACTCTCCAAAACCCTTGCTAGTGACTAGTTTGTGTAAATAGAGTTAGAAATATAAACTAATAGACCATTTTTACAATTATTATGATTTTAAATTTTATATTACTCTATCAAGATCATCCCCACCATTTTTTAATGTATGGAATTGTATGGAAAAGGTAAAAAAAAAGGTACTTTTGACTAGTTTGTGTGTCTTTCAAGCTACAAGTTGTTCTAAGAGATTAAATCAAGTTTTGAGGGGAATATTAGTAATTTTAATAACTATATATGTGAATTTAATTATTTTAAAAACATTATAAGTATGCAAATAATAGCTCTCATCTTAGCCAGTCAAAACTGGCATAGCAGACAAGCTAGTGAAAAGGGTGAAAAACTTCAAGTCTACTGATTTTAAGGTGTCCCTAATACTTATAAGGATATTTATGGTATTTAAACATTTAAAATGCTCCTTCCAATAGATTAAAATGGAAAATTGAGGCATTTTTGGAGACCCAGTGTGTAGCATGCATGAAAGAGGAGTTATTTGGACTATAGATGATGATGGCTCATTCCCAGATGATTGTAGATGTCTAGGCCTACAACCAATGCTTGGAGAGGCATGTCGGAAAGCCTTCCCCTTCATTAAAATTATCATACCTATCCTTAATTATTATTTGGATGTTTAAACTAGTCCCAATCATGAAGGTATTTTTTTGAGATAGAATGAGGAGTTTCATGCCACTTTTCATGAGTTTTATGACTTGGATGGACACTTGTGCCTTATAACCTTTCATGGTTCATCCCATATCCTCTTCTCATGCACAAATAACTTATTTTATCATATTAAAAAGTGTCCTTATAACCCTTGGACTTATCTTTTCTTTTTTCTCTCTCAAGTTCTATAAGAATTGGCCATTTTGGCTAGTGTAACTTATACTCCACCTAATTATGGAAAAGCCATACTCATTTAAATACCATTTGATCAATAAAGATATTTATTTTTATATATTTTTGACTTTTCATAGTGTGTTATACTTTAATATTATATTTTTATTAGTGAAAACTATGGATTCCTTAGCATGTTATCTCATTCTTTCATCCTATTTGCAGTTGGAAAGCTTCTTCTTACATTGCATGTGAAGAGTTATAGGAAGTGTTAAGATTGAAAGAGTTAGTCTATTCAATATTTACATTCAAGGCCTCTTTTCTATTCCTCCTATCCTAAGCATTCATCCATAGACTCATAATGTAATATTGATGCGAGAAGATACAGATTGGAGAAGTGTTTGTTTGGTTAGTCTCTTGATTTCATGTGTAACATGCATCTAGTTGGAAGTCATCAATAAATTTGGTATATCACCTCCCTTAAGATATTTTTATTTCATTTATCTCTTTCCCTCCCCCTGCCTCCCCCCCCCCCAAAGTTTAGGTGTAGTTGTGATCCAAAGTGGTACATCAAGGGAACTAACACTATCTAAAGATTCACCTCATCTTTAGGCTACACACAAGCCTAGAGGTGTTTCCATTATGCCACTTGGATGAGGATATCTTATGCATATCCTCAAAGGGTGAAAATATAAGTGACAATAGTTTTTGGTATGCTCGGTGGGACTCTTGGTCCAAGAGGTTGAAAGAGTTTTGGTATTGTCTTTTAAAAATCAGCCTTTGGAGGCATCTATCCAAACATAAATGGTGACTCTAAAGATATATTAGTTGGTCAAAAAACCTAGGTATTCCTTTTGAAGATTGTTTATGATCATTCCTTACATTATTTATTCCTAATGAAATTTCATGGTTGACCTTGGGGTTGAGTTTTGTGATTCATAAGTTGTTGAGACATTTCGATCTTGTGTCATTCCCCATGAACAAGAGAAAGTTCTTAATTAGTCTTGTCATGAATCATGCCATCTTCAACATGAAGTGTATCATCCCATTCATGAATTTTATCATTCCTATAGCCAACCTTCTTAATATCTTGCTTCTCCTAGTCAACCTAGTCACTTCTCAAGTTAATCCATTACCACTTTCAAGCAAAATATTTTGGGCCATGAGAGGTATATGTTAGATGTTGACAAATAGAGGGGATACGATCAAGAAGTTCATATTAATATTCTTCATAAGGTGAGATATGAATTAGAGTTTGTCAAAATAGAATGTGCATCTATTGAGAGAGCTGATTGGTAAAGGCTCACAAGTGAGATACTAGATGAAATTGGCTTGGTTTCTTCATTAGAGGATAGGTTAAAAATTCATGAAAGGTAGCCTCACCAAACCTATTATCCTTCATTTCCAATTCTATAAGATTTATATCAATCCTACATAGCTCCCACTCATTATCCCAATCAAGCTTTTCAAAGTCATCATTTTCCCAATTAGTTGGAAGAGATAGTTAGAAAGAGAAACCTTTTTTTGAAGTTAATCTTGATAGGCGAATTGAGTTAGCTAATATGTAGATGTAGCAGTCCATTTTAGTAGCAAAGGAATTTGAATTCAAGCCCTTATTTCCCTCTCACATTGAATTCCCATATGAAGGAGTGACCTCTAAATATGAGATTCTAAGTCGAAGATAAGGTGGAGAATCCAAACCTAAGGAGATTTCAGGTTTTTTGAGCACTTCATCCACTCCTCAAATTACACCACCACATCAAGAGGAGAATTTTAATCCTAACATCATAATCTAGAATAAGATAGTGGAATCATGGGGAAAGAAAGAGGATATAAGCATTGTTAAGGAGTGTGAAGTTGATCCTTTACAAGCCCCTCCCACCCTTCCTTAAGAAGAGACTTATTGTGTTCCATGTCAACCCTCTTCTACTCCTAATCCCATTGAATATTCTTATGAACTTCAATAAAAACTTTTCTATGAGAACCTAGCCAAGAAAATTGAAGAGTTAGAGTCAAAGGTGAGATTGCTAAGTCAAGGTGTGATGGAAGGTTGAAAGCTCAAAGAAGATCATATGCCTAAACACACCCCATCTAGCCTCCCTCAAGCTAGTGTTCAAGATAAATCAGATGTGAATGAAGTGATTATCAAGTGAAAGGAAGAAAACCAAGCCATTTTAGCCCAAGGTCTTCCTCTCCTTCCTAAAGAGTTTCCAAAAAAATCCCCTACAATGCATTCTTAATCTGATTTTAAGCCCCATGTTTCACCTCCACCAACTATTTCCTCTTGTCCTCATCCCATCACCCTTTGCCTTGATGGACCTATGGTATGGTAATGTAAATAATATTAGTTAGTTGAATAAAATTCAAAACTTTTGTTTTAATAAAGTGTAACTCCTTACAACCTCATTTGGCTAGGTCATCGGATTTATGGATGCCTAGTCTTGGCATCACCAGAAAGGAGAAAGAGATGGAATATATTGCATCCTTTGAGAACCAAGATTAGATTATGATAGATAAGATATAATTTAATAAACCTTAAAATTTCTAAAGTTTTAAATATGAGGTGAGCCCTTGTGTTGAGTCTTCTTGTTTGGTTGATAATGAAGAATGCTTTTCTTGTGTTAAAGAGGAAATATTGGATGAAGTCCTTTTGGATTCTAAGGAATAATATGAAGGAGATTCTATTGTTGTTCCCCTTCATGATGCTGATCAAAAAGAGGAGGAAGACTTGTGGTAGTACTTTGAAAACAATTACAATGAGTTTTAGTCTCTCAAGGGGTCTACTATTTCATTGGAGATGATTAAAAGTGATGATGAGAAAGATGACATTGTCCAACATGTCATAAAAGAGAAAGAGTGAAGTTCACATCAGCCTTTAGAGGTCAAGATAAGTTTATATTTTCCTCAATATTCTATGGAATAAGAAACTATTCCTCTTGAAGTCATGCCTACAAAGAACATGAAATTTGATCATGAGATGAAGAGTGGGCAGAAATATGATGTATGTGTACAAGGCCAAGAAGGATAATTCTACATTGGAGACCTATTTTATGATGGTCCACTGAGCATGATGTTTGAGGTGCAAAGAAGTAGGTCTAATCTATCAAGTGTTCAATAAAAATAACAACATGCTTGGCACCATGATTCATCTCATGAAGAAGATGATGAAAAAATATTTCCTTTTGATCCTATAAAGGGAGGTATGCCTAGTTGTTAGTTGTATATATTTTTTCTTCTTATTGTTCTTCCTAAGTGCTTTGAGCACATGTGTGTGTCTTTTGTTTTATGTGGTTAAGGTAATTAGTAGTTTTGTCTTGATCAAAGCATGGTTGTCAGGTGGTTAAATAAATCATTATTTTGTTTTAGCCTTCAAATGACTCCCTAAGCTCAATGAATTAATAACGATACTAGTTTAGTTAGTAGAGCAGGCATACTACCCCTATGAGTCACCAATTTATTGACCAAATTTGAACTGCAGGTCAATTTGGGGAACCTATAGGTAATAAATTGAGTTTTAGGTGTTTTAGGGGTATAATACATATGTCACAAGGTGTTTATAGGTTAATCGATGTCATTTAATGTTATATTGGCTTTGGTCTTTAGTCTTTTTAATATTTTTACTACTAGGAGTCATTTTGAGGTCAAAAAAGGGGAATTTAATGACTTATATAGATTTATTGGGAAGGGTGAAGGTTATAAAAGGTGAGGTCACATATCATGTGTCCTCATATGTCTTAATCAACTATTTTTAAATAAAAATGGTATGTTCTTCAAAAGAAAGGGTGATTTTCTTGAGAAAAAAGAGATTTTGGCACTTGTACGACCTATGAGGAAGTGTACCATGTCGGAGAAGATAATATAATGTATTTTAAGCTTCCTAAATCTCATTTATAGGTTTTAAATTATTTTTAAGTTTCGTTTTAATCCCAAAAATATTCTACTCCTTTGTCATCCTTCTAGGCATGCAAAACTAGTCTTTAGTTTTGTACATGGTACAGCCAAGATGAGAAGTTTCAAGTAAAATTATCTTGAGGGTGTATTATACACGTAGATAAATTAATTTACAAAATAATATTTCTACTAAGGGTTGCATGTGCTTTATGAACCATCCTCATGAAGTTGACTATGTTTTTCTACTTTTAAATCTATGCGCAATATAGCTATTGCTCCATTTTTGGAAAGTTCATACAAAATAGTTACTGAGGTGGATTTTAGATGATTTTTTATTCCTTATATATTTATTTCCTTTCTTATTTTAATGTTTCAAGGTGTTTTTATAAGTCAAGTACATCAACGTTACAAGAGAAGCACCATTTTTTTGTTGCATGCACCTTTTCCTCTATGGGCAAAATCTTCATGATTTGATCATGGTTCCAGGGTTGTGATAGATTAATTTAAATTTTATCAATGTTATCTTGACCCATTTATCTTTTCAATATCATTATCTAAAAAATTATCATATGATTTGCAGTTATAAATCATGATGTAGCTAGTTTGCTTAAAGACTGACATACACAGTCAGCTTTTGAGCTATACAAGGTTATAAATCATGTCCCTAGAAGTATATTTATGTTACTAAAATCTTAGATACATTCCCATGGTAGAATAAATCAAGTAAATTCTTTCACTTGGATGAAGAGATACTATAACAGTCAACATAGTCATCTTCATTTTCAATCTACCATTAATATCTGCCTATAGGATTTTTCAAACATTGAAATGTAGTATTGAAGCTCCCTCAAGATTGTTAGAGCATGATATATTTATTTATTCCTTTGAAATATAATGGAGTAGGTTATAGGGTAAAATTATTGATATCACTACCCATCAGACCAATCTTGTTGTTTGCATGCATACAACTCCATCTTCACCTATAGAAGTATCTTTGCTGATGTCATATTGAGGTGGGGAATTTGATAGATTTGTCAATTTATCAGAGTAAAAATAAGTGAATTTTAACACTTGGTAAGGGTATATAAATTGTTTATAAACATAATTATCTTGCATACCGATGTAACCTACTTATTTGCTTGTATGTGGCAATAGGCACCTACAGGTGGTCCTAGTAGAGGATTAAAAACTCTCAAAAGAGGAAGTTTGAACATTGACAAAGACTTTTTTGAGGTTAGATTGTATTTTTTTATCATGATAGGGATAATTTAAGTATTAAATTTTTAAATTAAGTGGAGAAATCGTCAAAAATGAGAAGACAAGTTCAGGGGCACTTTCCCTAAACTATGAAAATAAAGGTCTAACCCCTTTTTGTCAAGATAATATAATGCAATCATAAAAGGTTTGATGCATCATATTATGATAATATTATATTCTCTATGAAGTAAAATTATGTTTAAAATTTTTGTGTCAGGAGGATTAGTGTAAGTCAAGTGTTATAAGGTCCAACGATGCCCCAAAATCATTGATTCTAGATAATAGAATCTATAGGGTTTGAAGATATAAAATGACCTTGATAATTTAAAGTGTTTTAAGGCATACTATTAAATTTTTAATGGACTCATGAAGTGAAAATGATACCAAATATGCATGGATAATGTTATCAATGATGTTTTAATTACTAAATATGTATCTATAGGCTGGATGTAGGGTCACCTTGAGGGCTAAGTTTGATAGCCTTGATAACAGACTTCTTTTCAAGCATGAAAGGAAAAAATTCAGATAAAATATGGTGTATATATATTAAATTTTGTTTTAATTCTTTTAAACAAGGCTTATATCATAAATAACACATACATGATCTCTCATAGTCAATTGTAGTTGACTATGAGAGACAGAGAGCAAAAGGGAGTGTGTTTGATGAGACCTAGCCCATACAAGGTGAAAAATGGATATACGTAGGTGTATAATTATTTAAATGTAATGAGGATAATTTTATAAATATATTTCCCAAGATAAAACATACAACTACACCTATAGGTTCCCCACTTTCCAAAACAAAGAAAGACACAGTCAACTGTAACTATGATAGGCAATGATCAATTTAGGGTTTGTAAATGTGGGATGAGGTAAATGGTTTTAAATATGTGTGAAATAAACATAATTTAATATATTAAGGTTTTAATTTTTTTTTAAAATATTAAAAACGTTTTATCACCTACAAGTGTAGTCCAACATAGACCACAGTCAGGGTTTGCACATGCATTATTGAGAACTCTAGATGGGAAGGGATATTTGGATAGTTTAAGTGGTAAATATACCTAAGGAATATTAAAAATGAATATTATTATTATATATATATATATATATATATATATATATATATATATAGGTTTTTTAAAATTCAAATAAAGCAAAGGCAAAGTCTCCAATTGAATGAACTCAGTCCACATACTAGAAACCCTACATACTCTGCCTCCTTCCTAGTATGTCTTGGGTTTTTGTGAATTTGAAGGGCATAATGGCATAATAAAAAGATTATTACTGGTTTATAATGTTCCCATAGCTTGGTTAATCTCTTAAACTATTTATTTTTTTATACAAATAGGGGAATTTCCCTTTTTTGTCTCAGATAAAGGGTACTTCCCTAGGTGCATAACTGGCAAATTTGAGAGGGAATGACAAAAGATGAGACTAGGAGTGTGGGAAAATTTTTAGATAGGTATGGAAGGTTTTATAACACCTTAAAAATCATGGAAAACACTTCATTAACTCAGAAATCCAAGAAAGAGGGTCTAGATGGATGACTTTGTGAGGAGGTCTATCAAACACAGTTTAGGCCTAAAGCCAAAAGGAGAACCACTTATATTTATAGCATGTTATAGGATTTATAAAAAATTTAATAATGTATATGGGGTAATATTATATTTTTATGAACCATTGGGATGTAGGGGAACCATCAAAAATCCATTTTGAGCTTTAAGGACAACTCTGGGCTACTTGGCATGCTTAGGCTTAAAGCCAAATGGAGAGTCATTCGCATTTATAGCTTTGGATATGATTTATAATCTATTTAGGAATGATTATGGGAGCATTTAATATGTGTTAAAACCCTTGTTATGTAGACAAAATAAAAGGGCATCCATTGTTTACTCAAGGATAAACTCAGGCCTATAAGAATGAGGAATCAAGCTCGATAGGTCAAATTTAAATGCTCATATCTCACTTGGTGCTTTGCATGGAACATGAGACATTTATAGATGTTATATAGGGTAAAAAATACCATTATTTTGTAATTTTTTTTAAATTTTAATGTCATGTTTTTATGAATGAACCTTAAGAGGTCAAAACAAGCCTAAACCCTCCAAAACCCTTGCTAGTGACCTGTTTATGGAAATGGAGTTGGAAATATACTCTAATCAACCATTTTGACCAGGATGAAGATTGAAAATTATATATGACTCTCTCAGGCACCTTCCCACCATTATAGACTAGACATAATTGTATGAATAGGTTATAAAATAAGGTATTTTTTTACTATTTTATGTGTTTTGTAGGCTATAGGAGGTTTAAAGAGATGCAATCAAGTTTGGGGGGAAGATTAGGACTTGTACTAAATCTGTTTAGTAATTTAATTATTTTAAAAAACTTCTAAGTATGAAAAAAAAATGTCTCATCTTAGACAATCAAAATCGACATAATGGACAAAGTAGTGACCCTTAGACTTCTCTCTTTTTCTTTCTCTCAAGTTATATAAGAACTAGCCAATTTGGCCATTGAAACTTATGCTACACTTGATTATGGTAAATCCATACTCATTTTCATACCATTTTATCAATAAGACTACTAATTTTTACCTCTTCATGACTGTTCATAGTGTGTTTGATTGAATGTTGGATCTTGCTTATTGAAGACTATGGATTACTTAACATGTTGTCTCATTATTTCATCTTATTTACAGTCGAAAAGATTCTTATTTTAAGGCATGTGAAGTGTTCTAGTAAGTGTTAAGGTTGATTGAGTTAGTCTACTCTCTAGTGCCATTCAAGGTCTCTTGTCTAGTCCTCCTAACTTAAGCATTCATCCATAACCTCATAATGTAATATTGATTTGAGAACATGCAGATTGGAGAAGTTTATGTTTGGTTAGTCTCTTGATTTCATGTATAACATGTAGATGATTGGAAGTCATCAATCTATTTGGTGTATCACCTCCCTTAGGATAATTTTATTCTAGTTATCTCTCTCCCTTCCCCCCCCCCCCCCCCGACAAAGTTTAGGTGTAGTTGTGATCTAAAGTGGTGCATCAAGGGAGCTACCACTATTTAGAGATTCACCTCATCCTTAGGATAACCAAAATTTTAGAGGTGTTTCCATTGTACCACTTGGCTGAGGAGAGCTTAGGAATCTCCTTAAAGGGTTCAAATATAAGTGACAACACTTGATGTAGAGAAAGAGGTAGAGTTCCTAATTGATCAAATGATCAAAATGGTCTGAACTAGCTCTAGATGGAATGAGTAGAACAAAGAAATCAAGAAGCTCACAAATCTTTTGAATCACTTTAGGTTCACTTAAAGTCTGATTCATCAATTTCTAAAGATTTTTCTAAAGTTTTAGAGACCCTATGGAGTTTTCAAGATAAGCATGAGAGCATGTGGAATTCATCTAGTCCACTTGTTCCATCCAGAGCTTGTCTAGATGTTTGGTTTTAGTGGTAGGAAAGCTGAGTAGGCATTTTCATGGTGTTGGATTTGGCACATGTGGTAGTCTCAAGAAGAAACAATCCTATGGATCTATTCATTTTGGAGTCTAGTTTATATGATTTAAGTTTTATCTCACATGATGAAGTGCAAAAGAATATACACAAGTTCAAAGTTGGCACCTGATGTATAACTTATTAAGTTTCAATAATTATCCTCTTTTAGACAAAATAATCATCAATATGTCATGTAGGATCATATGGACAAGTTAATTTCAACATTTTACAAAATCACTTGGAAAGATTGAATGGCCAATGGATCAAAGGGGTTTATTTATTTTAATGTGAAGTCCATTCTCTACAAATTTGGTGTCCCCATGATCTTTACGCTTAAATTTATAAAATTGTAAAGTTGGTCAAAAAATGGTAGATGTCTTCATGAACATAATTTTTAAGACCTATAAAGTGACTGCTTGGATTCACAATCCTTGGTGGGAACTTGAGAAGTAATACGCAGTTGACAAGAATCAATCACATGGGAGTTCAAGCAAGTCAAATGGTCAGTAAATTCTAGGGACCAATGAGAAATCAAGCTCAAAGTAGTGGGTCTAAAATATCCATCATCCACATTTAATCAGATCTCAAAATTTGATGTAGTGAAATAGATTCAAAAGGGTTAATGATCCAATTTGATTACCTATAGCCAATAACAAAGGGGTGATTTGCGACATTTGATGAAAGTATATGAAGCAAAATGGACCTGACTTAGTGAGTAAGCCAAAGGACCCAAATTTGAGTTCAATCTATGTTCAAATTATCCCTTTAAAGGAAAAGAGATCAATGTAAACATAGATTGGATCAAAATATATTATGATAGATACATATAGGTAAATTAGGACTTTTAGACATAACATGTACCAAAATGGGGACTTAACATTAAATAGAGTGACATAAATTGATTATAGTAAAACCAATATCCTTAGATTGGTTTTCATCTATAGTTAAGCTAGGTCTAGTCTTTTAAGCATGAAGCAAGTATGTACTTTCAATAGAGAGATATGTAGTCCTTTTAACATGATATCAACTCTAACAAATCACCACTTAGGTAAACTCGATGCATGGCTCAGTCAGATACATGAATATTAATATTTTATTCTCATAATGAGATCTATTGGAAGATCCAAATCAAAAGGACTTGGAGAATTAGAAAGCAGTGGGAACATTTATTTCTAGCAAGATCATGACTTTCCACTTTTGGAAAAATCTTGTCTTCTAGATTATTTTGTTCATTTAATGAAATGATTGAGAAGCTATTTTGGCAAATCATGAATATCTTACTCATAATGACATGTTTTGATTGGACCAAAATCCTGGTGAAATATCTCTTGAAAGATGACATCTTATTGATTATCAAGAACAATGTTATTCTCCCCTCTTTGTCTTCTTCCCCTTCTCCTATATTATCCCTTTATTTAGACTTTGTAAAGGGTTCTCAAATTTTAGAATTTTTTATCTTTTTGAGAGATGAGACATTCCTTGAGGTATTGTATAGTATATTCAGCTTGATTAGGCTCGACCATATCAATCATTTATAATAACTAAATATTGATGCAATATAGGACTTCCTTTACCTATCTATTGCCTTGAATCTATGTTTGATGATTTGTGTATGATGTCATTGTGTGAAGGAGAATATTCCTCGTCCATTGTCCTCTTTTCTCACCTTGTTTAGGGAAGTTTCAATGTTAATTTTAGTGCTTGATTCATGTTCTACTATGAAATTTTTATTTTAAATACTTATGCAAATATCTTGATCTTGAGGTTATGCGAGCTAATATTATCCTCTATTGATCTAGTGTGGGTTCGAGCTTATGTGAGTTTCCCTCTTAAGTTTAGTACATCACCTAGTTAACTTTCTTAGTATCCCTTATTCTATTTCTAACCATTTTAATATAAAACATTAAGCTTTGATCTAGTTTTTAGGTGAACATCAAAGAGTAAGCTGACCTACTCTGGTGGTTCAACTCCAACATAGGTTACCCAAAGCCTATGCTTGTCCCAATTTTATAACTTAGTTGGAGAGATCTTGTAGAACCATCTCCATGGGTGAAAATTAAGCCTATAACATGTCCTTGATTACACATTTGACTTATACTAAGTATTTTATGTTATAAACCTTTCACATACAACACATTTTGGGTCTTGATCTTCCCATTCTACAAACTTAAGACACCCTTACCAAATATATTGGTAGTTGTGTTGTCACCAAAACTCACTATTCCTCCAACATTCTTCTTCAAGATGAACTTATTTTTGTCTCCTATCATGTGGATTGAATAACCGCTATTTATATACCATTTCATGCCTTGATATTTAATGTGAAAGGTAGCCCAAGCTAACATATAATCCTCTTTAGTCTTCTATTTTTCCTTGGCAAATAGTCCATCTTGACTCTTGAGATCACAATGATAATTCCTAACTTGCTTTGGATTCCATACCAATGTTTAACCCTTCTCATGCACTCTAGAAGCTTCATATGTCCTTTTGAATCTTGAGGGCCTTTTAACTCTAGTAGAATTGAATCTTGTAATTTGTACCATATTATAACAAATTTAGAAATTAAACTTTTATGTACTTACCTCTTGATTGATCACTAATTTTCCCATGGTCTAATGATAACTTATCCTTTATTTCATTGGGATACCTAATTATTCTTTTCATGTTGGTAATCTTGAACTTTTTTGACTTATCATGCTCTCTCTCAAAAAAATTCATCTTGAATATGAGTTGCACATGATCAACCTTCAAGTAATCTATCTCTATCTTCAACTAGTCATACTCAACGTCCTTTAATCTAAACCTTATATTGAAACCTTCTAACTGATTCTTTAGATCCTTGATATTCTTATTTTGATACTTCAAATCATCAAGGGCACTTATGATCTCAACTTCAAGGTCTAATTCACTTTCTCCTTCTTCACTGTCATAGTAGACTTCTTCTTCATACATATTATCTTCTTTCTTTTGATCACTAGATATATTGTGATTCTTCATATCACCTTCAAGCTATTAGACTTGCTTCAAAATACCAATCTCTAATACCAATTTTTGTAAGTATAATCACTGAGGAGGGGGGGCATGAATAAATTTATCTAAAACATTCATTTAGTTACACTTAATAATAAATGAACCATTCATACAAACATGGACATCTAGTAAAGCATATGCAACCATACAAGATCATAAAACATATTACATATTTCAGAGATCCTTAATGGGAAGAAAACCCACTGATATATGCAAATGGACTATGGTACTATAAGATAAAAACAAATCTTTAGTGAAGCAATAAATCTACATGGAGAACCAACCCCAACTAGTCATGTAACCACTTAGCTAGGATTTAACAAGCACCAACCTGCAAGGAGGCACCAACCCCCTAGATGACTCAAAACTAACTCAATCACACATTTCTTATATCACATCCAAATGAATTCTACTGAGACATGTGCAAAAAGATCATCAATGCTTATGGTGGAATTCCACTTGTATTAGAGGTTCTCAGTGAAGAATTGTATGATAAAAAAGGTAATAAATGATAGATTGAATTACATAGAATGATTTAGAATGCCACTCATCTAGACATTTTTTATTCCTTGAAAATCAGTTATGGTTTTATTCTCCCATTCGATAAAGAGATATTCTTAGACATCGCCTACCATTTCAGTGGAAAAAGTATTAAAGAGACATCTATCTTATGGGAAGAATTGAGATTAAATGTAAATATAGATTTGGAAAACATTTAGCATAAAATACTTATAAGTATTGGGGATGATAATGTGGTTACAATGCATGATATTTTGCAAGATATGGTAATAATTATAGTTTTAGTTGGATCTTGTGATGATCCAAGTAAGGAAAGTAGGTTGTGGTAGAAGGAGGACATGCCTAAAGAAGGTAAATGAAAATTGATGGGTGCAAGGGTGAGACACATGATAATAGGGGCTGAGTGATTTAATCTATAGACTTCTCTTTGTCAAAGACTTATTGATTCCTTTGTACATCACCAAAACTAGATTCTCTTTGTTTCTAGGATGAAATGAATGAATGGAATGTTAGATATTTGATAAATCTTGTATTTCACCTATGGAGCATTGTGTGAGGTATATTTAGCTTCAAAAAATGGTCTCTAATATAATATCATAATGGAAGGTCATACAACTAAATTATACCTAGATTTGAAATGGTGAACATGGAAAATGGGTAGATTGGAAATCTTGATGCAACAGTGGAATCCTAAGCATCTAACTATTCTTGATTTGAGCTATTGAACCATTTCTCATGGTAGGGACTTACAATACTCTCTAAGGATTTATGGAAAGAAAAATCACCTATGAATGTATGTTCCCATTTTAGTTATTGGTTTTCCTTTAACTACATAAGAGCTTGATTAGATATTTGTTGGTAAGCAATAATTAATAACTACACATGTTTTGTAGATCCCCATAAATCTCATAGTTCTTCATGTGAATTGCTCAATCATTAAAAATGATCCATGCATATCAGGATACCACAATTTTTATTATGGATGGGGCATTTTGGACTATTTTCTATCATATATTGACAAACAGGTAATTCACAAAGTTTTTTTTTTAATTTTCAAAAAATATCTTAATACAAACAATTACCTGCATTCCCATTTATTATTTGCATTTATTATTTGTCCTTATTTCTACATTGTTTTTGTTTTGATGTTTATAAATATGTTATTGAAGACCTGCATGGAAACTAGATGTTTCCTGATCTAGATTAGGAAGATAAAGAATGTCAGAAAGCCTTGAAGCTCCTTTAGTTCCATTTGAAATTCCATATGACATATGCTACTTTGAATTTGTTTCCCTTCCATATAAATTTATTATAAATAGCTTAAGAAACTAATATTCAACTATCCATCAACATTGTAGGTGTGTCCATTTTTATAAAAAAATGATTAAAAGCATATCTATTATATCGGATACAATCATTCAAAGATCATTAAATTTTAGTGATTCCTCTTCATATAAAATACTCTGATGTCACATTCTAAATGATAATGTTGTACTCAGTTTGAATACAATTTCAAATGAATATGATGTGACTTCTCACTTAAATAGTTTAATAACATTCTTGATGGCTAAATATATTTTCTATAACATATTCTAGAAATCAATATACTAAAGCAACTTGTGCATATTAGTATAGCTTATTTCTTATTATTTCAATTTTATATGGTATGGATATTCTAAATTGTTTGTTTAGTTTTGTGTCATGCCAATAAGCTTTTTTTTCTATGTTATTGCTATTTATTTGAGTTTCTCAAGTTGTTATCTGAAATCATTGATCATTTTTTCTTTGCACATGTCTTAACTACTCAATATACAAGGAGTATTTTACCTCTCATAAAGTAAAAAAGGCATGTTGTTTTTCAAAAGATTTAAACATGTGTTTAATAATTTAATACTATTATATCTATTATGCACAATCTTTGCCATGGATTTATACAATAGAACAAACATGGATCCAATTCTTCAATAGTTATCAGTCAAAATAATGTATAAAACATTTTAGGCTGAAATTATTTTTTAAAGTCGTTCATAACATATATAATATAATGAATGAATGCTATGAAGATGTATGTATTTATAACCAGTTTTTGTCTAATTATTTTATAATTAAAAAAAATTGAAATATACACAATAATCAATATAGAATAAGAATGAATTCAATAGATTACGTTTTAAAATAGTTAACAAAGTACATAATTCTCTCTCTATAATAACTATTTCTAAGCTTAAACTTGATTTTTATTAAAATTTTAATTAAAAAATTTAGTTAGACTCTAACCTTACAAGTGCCTTGCGCATGATACCCTTATTAATATTAATATTTAATATTTTTGGCCCTTCCTTATGAAAGTTGATAATTAATAACATGGGGTCCTCCTATTTTAATTATGTTCCTATTATGAAACCTCCTTTTTCATTTTCAATACCTCAATCTCCCCCTCTACAAACATCACGTTATTCTCATGTGAAAAAAATGACAACCCTATTATTTGGTTTTACATTTTCAAAAAAAATTAATTTTTGACGGACGACACTTTTTGTTAATCCAAAGCAACAAATGATATCAACATATCATGTGGGAATTTGACATAAATTTTGGGAGATAAAAAATTTTATGTTGATTTCTATTTTTTCTTTATAAAATATGAATTCACATTAAATGTGGTAAAAAAATTTGATTTTTTAATTTATATTAAATATATCTTAAAATTTAATTTAAAGAATACCATAAATAACAATTAGAGAGTTTTTTTTTTTAATGTTATTTTGTAAGATTATTTTTAAATGTGTTTTACTATTTTATATTTTGTAATGCTATTATTTATGAATATTAAATTGAGAGGGTTCAAAAACCCTATTAAGTACTTCCAGTAATTATAATATTTGATAAGTTAATATATGATAATAATTAAGTGTTGGTTATGGTCTTAATTATACAATATAAAATTAATTAAATTAAATAATATGTGAATATGTATCAATAATCATAACTATTTATGAGAGGATACATAAATAATTTTCTCAAATATCTACTAAATTATATTGAATTCAATCATTACCATAATTAATCGAGTTTCATACATTATATTTTCAATGGAATCATACTACTTATTATGAACATATGATAGTCATTAATATATTAATATCTTTAAAAAATTTAAATAATAAAAATATTATGTTGTGTCTTGTTAATTAAGTGATGAATATTTAAATAAGAATTTAAAATATTGATAAGAGTTTTAAAAAATCATAAATAAATGTTAGAGAAGTAAAAAAACAAAAAAAAAAAAAATTATCATACAACTTATAATTCTAATAAAATGTTATCAAATAATCATAAATTAAATAAATAATTAATAGTATCCATTAAAACATAAAAATATTTTATGTGAAAATAGATTAAAGGTAAAATTATCTTTAAATTAAACTAAGATTCCATTAAATTGATGGACAATATTGAAAATAGTGAAGTTACATTCCTTTTAATTGAAGATTTATATACTTAGATTTTTATTTTTTACAATTAAAATTAAAAAACTAATTTATTAATCTTTTTAAATTTAATAATATGACTACAAAATGTACAACTCAAAGTAGAGACAACACTCTAAATGACTCAAAACAACTCAGAATAAAGTCAAATATATATCATACCTATCCATTAAATTATTTGTCTCAACTCTAATGAAAAAAAATTCATTGATTTAGTTGAAAAAATTTTATTATTTTTTAATTCTCAAAGGTATATCTAAACTATAAAAATAAAAATAGATGGGAAATAATAAATCCTAAAAGTAATGGATAATATAAAAAATCCCATCATTGTACATGTTATGATATTTTTAAAAATAAATAACTTCACATAGTTAGAATGTAACCAAAAAATTATGTTCACATGTATAAATAGTCATTCATTATATAAATCATATTCTACTTGATCTTTTATTAAATCAATGGTTATACAATATATTTTATTAAATATTCAAATTGATATATTTGCTTTGTGATTATATTTATATATATATATATATATATATATATATATATATATATATATATATATATATATATATAATTCAATTTTGGTAGTTTATAGAGGTAGTTTTGATTGCAAGTTTGAAATTTGATTTAACTATCATGAATGATTAGGACTCACTTAATATCACTCAAGAATTATAAAGAAGTTTATTACGTGTTAGAGTAAACAACTCCAAGTGTTATTCTAATATTTGATTGCTTTCTTTACCATAAAAATTATGGATTAATTATAGATGTAGATGTAGATACATACTACATGGTGAAGATCCATTTTCTATCACCCAAAAATTAAAAGGAAGTTTATAATATATTAAAATAGATAGCTCCAAGTGTTAGTCTAATCTTTAATTCCTTTCATTATCATAAAAATCAGATATTAACCTTGAACTCAATGTTGTGTACTTTAATATAGACCAAACCTCTTTATATTTTCCATGCAGTACAAAGTAGGCCATCACCACATATTATAAGTAAATTGAGTTAAAAAACAACAATTACAACTATCTTTATAAACTGCCAAGACCAAATAAACTAAATGTTAAAACCTATATTTTAATTAAGATATTTTCAAATACATTTTAAAAAAAACAAATGGAAAACCATTTAATCTTAGCCTCCTCTTTTAAATAGTTTCCATATTTTAATGTAATCATTTAAAGAAAAACATTTATCCTTGTTGACTCTTAATACTGATCAAAATATTTGCTTCGATGTCTTTCAAAGCAATAAGCATTTAAAAATTAAAAAGGGACATAAAGAGTGTTTTCTAAAGTGTCTTTTCACTTTATTTTATTAGTATTTTCCTCATATGTTTTGGGAAGGTATAAGAAATTCCATGTAGAATTATAACCCGTAAGTTGTGGTAAGAGCAATCACTTAACCACTTGTTTCTTTAAATATTTTGGGCTTTTGACCTTTTTAAATAATTTTGACATCACATTTAAAAACTGATCAAGGTATTAGTTTCACGAGTCAAAAGTACAAAATGGTAGAGAATCACTAAGAACGTTGAATAAATGATAAATTGATTTGTATTAAATAAAATAGAAAGGAACCTAGTGAAGGTTAATAGAGAATGTTGTAAGGAAAAAATAAATAAATTATGTATTTTTTTTAAAATATTAAGAAATAAGTAATTAAATAAAATTATATGGTATTTTTAATTTTTTTTTTTTAAATATATTATATTAATTATATAATTTTATTTAGTTTTTGGAGGTAAAAAAATAAATGTAATTTTTGTAATAGATTAAATAAATGATGATAATTATTACAATGAAAAAGACATATAACTAATTTTTTAGAGGGGATTTTATTTAAAATAAGGGAAGCAAGGGAAGAGGCAGGGATGTGAGATAGAGGGGAAGAACTTTGGCATCCACATATTCCTTCCCCCTAATCTATTCACATATAGTCCACTCATTATAATTTTGTACACATTTCATTAACATGTCAAAAAAATAATATTAATTAGCTAAGTAAGGTCATCGAACAACAAAGAGAGCACCCTATTTATGATACCCTCCTTTGCACCTAGAAGTACCATAACCTTGAATTGAACTTCCCTTAAAACATTGCTCACAAACTTACACCTGCTCTTCCAACCAAGCTAGAGAAGCTTTACAACCAACTACATCACCAATAAACCCATAGATTAATCCATTGAGAAGATGTTAATTATGTAAATCTTCTTACAACACCAGTGGGAAAGGATACTCCAAATCTACATCCTAATCAAATATAAGAAATGCAGGGTTATGAATATGTTAAATGACCTTTGATTCTTCAATATAACACAAAGTTGGTGAAGGGAACATATGTTGAATAAATATTTGGTTTGTGTAAAATTAGTGGAGAGTGATGTAAGCTTACAAGAGAAGCAATCCATAATCACCTCTAAAGTTATCTCATCCAACCAAATTTATTTATAAACATAATTCTATATGATGTAATGAATAAAATCTTCCTTAAGACCATTGTCCATCATAAAATATGCTTGAGGGAGAAATGAAGAGATTAGAGGGAACAACATAGATAGAAGGGTTAGTTTCCATCAAAGTAGAGGAGTAAATAACAAAAGACGATGATGAAAAACCAAAATGTAAAGAAGGAAACCACTAAGGACAATGTGGAAATTATGAAATGAAAAGGTCAAGATGCATAATAATTTAAAAAACAATAAGCATGCCATTAATGACTCCATTGATGGAAATTGGTTTTTGCAAAGACTATTATGGCATGTTGTGTCAATTCCAATCTATCACCCTTTAAAGTAATGTGGGGAGGGTGATAAATATTTTGGTCATGACAATATATGGCTAGATCAAAAAGGAAATGATTATGATGGTATGGCATGAGATTATTTTTATTCATTATATTGTGATTTGAATTTTTTTTTCTTTTTCATTATTTCTAATATTTTTTGATTATTTGTTTTAATTTATTTATTCAATCTAGCACACCATTTTGATTAGGATGATTTTCAATCTTGGGTTAATTTGATGATATGTTTCGATTGTCGATAAAACTCTTAAATCGACTCCAGCAGTAGCAAGAAGATCAACATACTTTTTTGATTCCAAAATGGACCCATGAAGGTAATTGAGTTTCCAACTCGAGACTATTACATGTCTCTCATTACACTAATAACCAAGAGAAATTATCCTTCTGCCAACGTTCCACCTTGAGATTCGATGTTTCTTGAGATTTGGGGAAGCAAAAGCCTTTAGTTAGGACCTAGTCTTTAGCTTCCTTATTAGTGGGGTGTGAAATGAAAGATGAAGATATTGTAATACATTGACCAGAATTGAAGTGAGAATAAATATACTCTGAATTTGCATCTTTAATTTTGAGGATAAGTATGTCGAAAAATAGATCCACATTCCTAAAAAAATATTTTGTTTCTTTTTAATAAGATTTTCTATATTACCAAATCTAGGAACACCACCCAAAGTGGATTTAGAAAGGTGTAGGTCGAGTAACTCCATATCTAGATGAGAGATAGTATAAAAGGTGGAAGAATTTACGAAAAATAAAACTATTTAAGAAGACAAACCTAAATTCTTTTGGCTGGTAAGAAGTTGAGAAGGAACTGGTCCACAAAATCGTATATTACTTTGTAAAAGATTGAATCTATTCATACCTTGAAAACTATTTTTAGAAGTTGTCAATTGTCAATATTTTGTTATAAACAATTAATCAAATAAAAATAACAACTTTTAAACAGTTATATTGAAACAAAATTTTATAACTCAACCAATTTAAATTAATTACCAATTTAAAAATACATTACCACCATATTTAAAAGTTTTTAACAAATTTTAAACATCACATTACTATATGATAACAATATTAGTTTTTAACAACAAATATATAAGGAGCAAGTTCCCAACCCTAAAAAAAACTTAAGGAAATCTTTAAGGAAAGAAATCTTATGTATAACTAAAAGATCATCATTAAAGATTTTTATTCACTTGCATTATTCTTTATAAAAAAAATAGAAGATTTTTATTCACTGTTATTATTATTTTTAAATAATAGAAAACATCGGTCAAAAAAATTTATTTTAAGGCTTGGACCATCAAATGGTGAAAATAGAACAGGACATAGAAAGTGGCTCTTGTTCTGTCATTGTGGGGCGCCTTTGATACATCACTCACAGGAGTTAAAAAAAAAGTATGACAGTCACATATTTTCCTTTCGCGTACCAGGAATACCGCTACGCAGGTTTTAATGCTAGTTGTTACCACCCGTTTTTTGCAATCATTTGAGAAATGGAAGAAAGCGCTAAGCGAGGTTGCGCACATACAGGGCTATATTTTCTAGTGGGTAACGTTCAGTTTTCTGTTGATTTTTTCTTTTCTTCTCCGCTACGCTTGTCTTATATCAATTATTGTTGATGATATGCTTCGCGGGTTTGTAGCGACCAAGGAGAGCTGTTGGAGCAAATCGCAACGTGCGTAACTAAATGCTTGTAATTAATAAAAGTGGTCAATGTTATTTATTATTTGTTTATATGTGGTTGCTGTGTTAAGTCAGAAATGTTTTAGGTACTAAATTTTCCAGTGGTTTAGAAGAAGTTTAAGAAATTGTTCTTGTTCGCTAGTCACATTTACTATATTTTGATATTTATTTGGTACTAAATATATAAATATTTAATATTTAATTGGAATTTGTCAATGAAAATGTCAAATCATCAAAAGTTCAAATCACATATTAGTTTTTAATAAATATAATTGTATTTAAAATTTAAAAAAATAATAGTTAGAAATTAAAAATAAAATAAACAGTATTAAAAAAACATGATAGATATATATTAAATAAAGGAGAAGGATTTTAATTCTATATTGAGTTGTTACCAACTGTTTTGAAATATTTGTTTTGTGGTGGCTGTGCATTATTGATCTATTTACAACAGATAAATAGTTCACAACATTCGTTGACACTATAAATTTAATATGGTCAATAGAACCCACTTAAACATTCATGACAATGGACGTCACTTTAACACATATAGACTAGAATGTTTGAAAGTAATCGTGAAAAAATTAATCTTGTTGGAATGGTTGAGAGCTCTGAGACGTAGCAAAGGATAAACTACCAATAGTTAATTATACAAACATGATAAATGTGAAGCGCAAAATCGATTAAAATTTTCCATGCAAGTGTAATCTTAAGAAATACTCTTACTTCTTAACTCCCGATTAAAATTTCGCACGTATCAAGAGCCCAACTTTATTATGTTACCAATTTTAAGTAGTGATTAAGAAATATATAACATTAACTACCGCAAATATTAGCAAACAAAACACTACCAAACAAAGTTTAGATACCATTCCTAAAAATAATTTCGAAATATTTCTATTCCATTAAATATAATATTGTTTATAGTATGAATATAGTCATGCTGCATGATATGTTAGCATAAAATTTTGAAGTATTTCTATTTTGAAGTAATCATGTATGGTGAATAAAGTATAGTTTCAAAATTAACTTTATTATGCATCCATTTCTTGCCCAGGGTTTTGGTTATAGTTCTCCTAATTTTGATTTGAACAAATGTGTTTTTTGAACTGGAGAATATGTTACTAATTTTTTACTCGAATGGTTTATTAGGTATTTTTAATATGTATCACATAAAAATAATTGTTATACCTAGAATTTCTATATCTTTTTATAATTAATGAATTTGTAGGTTCCTATTTTGTGACATGTATTTTCCATCAAAGTGATTGTGTAAATTTGGGGAAATGTCTTCTTAGGTTTATATTGTGCCCACCGATTTGCCTTTATTCTTGGACTACTATGCCATTTTCCTTTGACATGAATTTATATGTGTAATCAATCACTTTCAGCATAGGCTAGTTGAGGTTTTGCTTAAATCCAGGTCAACAATAGTCAACAATTTTTTGGTGTTACAAAAGGTTAATTGATTTTTTGTATTATAGAAAGCTAACTGATAGCTAGATACTCTTAAAAAATGCATTACTTATAGAATTCTGATGGTAGATTAGGAATCCTTATTAAACATGTGTAATATATGGTGTATCCTGGAAAGTTTTATGATAAGAAATATGTTTGAATGAGGGGGGGATGTGGGGTTATGAGATCATTTGTATGTGAGTACATCATATTTATTATGAGATATTAGATTTATTTTTAACACAATAATTTTGTGGAATTTAATTTATATTTGAAATGATGATTTTCATGATGTACTATAGTTTTTTAATTAATGTTAGTTAGTATTGAGATTATATATTCACATTTGTAAAACCATAGCTGAGTATTATGATGTATATAGATTATGTGCAGATGATAAAGATGATAAAATAGAAAAAAAAAATTAACTATTGATGAGATTATTTGGTAAATTTTAGCGTATATTCTATTAGGGTGGTACTTGAGTTGACCCATAAAAGCGACAATACTAATTTCAATATGGCCACAAATTTAGCAACATCTAAAACACTAGGAACAGTTTGGATCAAATTGAATGAAAAACACGTGGATTAAATTTAACACTTCATGTATATAAACATGGGTAAAAAGGATTAAAAAAATCTGCTTCCAAATGAGATGTGGAAAGTGGAAAAAAAAATATCAATAAAAACTGGTTTCCATGATGAAAAAGATTGTGTAAAATACATAAATGACACCAAAATCCATGGGGGTTGAATGTTAATGGTCATAATTATACCTTACATCATTAGACAAACTTGAGTAAACCACAATCTAAAATTCACATTGATAGTGTGTAAATATTAAATTGTAAAGAGATCTTAGACATGTCGCCTTAAAAGTGAAGGAAAACTCTTAGTGAAAAGTAATTAGTGTTTTATATGATTTTACTCTACTAGTGGATTTTTCTCTTTACTCTACATTAGATTACTTCTTAATTAAGCATGTGATTACATGCTATGATATAATGCTTCTATCTTAAGTAGATATGGGTTTGGGGACCTTGTTCCTTTTTGATATGTCTTCTCCAGGTATTTTTTGATGTCTTCTCTAGCTATTTTTTAAGGTTTACTAAGGTTTTTTGCCTTTGTGATAGTGGTATATGATTGACTTGATAACATTATTATTCATTTTAATTTTTATTACTCTATGTGATTTTCCAACTTATCTTGAATTTTATTCTTGGTTAAATTTGTATCTTATCTCTCCCATGTAGCTCATTGGTACATTCAGACAAAAATAATGAGTGAATAACAAATGAAGTGGTATCAATTAGGGTTAAAATATTGAGTTGGTATCCATTAGCTTTATTAGTGAGTAACTTATATAAGTAGTCACATGATTCCTCACCAACCCTTTATAGGCATGTGCACTCATCATGAGATTGGTTGGGTGGAACATATCACCAAATAATATCTTTATCTGGTATCCTTTTAAAAACATTTCAAAATTAGTCAAGGTGTAGGAAATTCCTAGTGTCATAGTGCACATGTTTTAACTTCTATTTTTATTTCAATATATTTAACGAAAAGCTTAAAATTGTGATCAATTTGATATTACATAGCGGCATAATTAAATTATTAGGATTACTATATTGATCTTATTTCATCGGGAACACATATGAAATAAGGAATGTTTATGAGTTAAAAATAAAAAAATATCATTCATTGAATTATTTGAAGACTTAGTGATTTTCATTTATACGTTACTTCTCTTTTAGAAAGGAAATATGCATAAATATGAACATGATTAACAATTGAATAATATAATCCATAGTTATAATTATAGTCACTTTATATGATTAATATAATGGACTTTTGATCATTATGGAGTGAGACTTGGGATTTTTCATTATAAGTTATAGACATGTTATCTATTTTTTATTAAACAAATTATATTCGATTAAGTTGGGGCCACATGTAATTTCTTTATGTCTTAATTTGAAGAATTTTCATCTCCTTGTAAAATGTCATTTTACGCTTCTTTCTCTATCAATTGTAGTCCTACATATATGTAACTTATCTTCTTTATTTTATTTCATCGAGATGTGATTTCTATGTTATGAAGCTTATTATTACCTTCAAATGGTCACTATGAATGATCACATTATCTTAGTGTCATGGTGTATTACTTGCTTATTGTTATAATTTCCAACTATTTTTCCTGACTTTATATGTGATGCATAATATTTTTCCTCTTGGCATATTAACGTTACATGGAATAACATGTTGATCACTTTCCTCTCTTAAATTGTCATTGATATTAATATGTGACTTCAATACCCAAAAAAAATATATTTCCATCTAATTTACATCTTATTGCTTGGATTACAAAATTATCGCCCTTAATATTTTTCCTTGTGACCACTCTATGGGTTTACAAACATATTGATTTATAAACTATGTTGAAATGCTGAAAACATAATCATAGGTGAATTTAATTAAATGTGAACACATAATTTTAGATTAAATTGTGGTGGAATAGTTAATATAAATAGTTTCACTTTAGTTCTAAAATTTCATATGACGATCCGACATAGAATTTATTCCTCTTTACACCTCTTTGATAACACTCTATAATCATGCCATTTGAAATCCAACCTATTTTTACAAAGTGTTCACTTCTCAAAAAACTATTTGTGTACTTACTGTGACTACATGCTAATGTGATGAAAACATGTAGATGGTCTATATATTCTTGTTATGATGTAGGCTAGGTGACATATATGAAACTTGTTTATATAGTCCTTAATAATGGCCAAAACTAAGGCATTAATGTGTGTTTGTGAAGAGAACACATGGAACACCATGATTCTGTTAGTATGACTTGACAATCATGTGTGTATAGGGTCTTAGTGTCACTCCTTATTTATCCTCAATGCAATAAAAATTATCCATGAACTTAAGACTAACCAATCCCATGCTCACGAATGCATGAAAATATAAATTGTGATCTAATGTAAGGATTACTACAAAGTTGAGGTGACTTAGTTGTGAGGCCCATGTGAACAATAAATTCATCTTAATAAAATAAAGACTTAACATTATTTTTAAATAAAGTCATGGAAATATTTGATGTTGACAAGTTATGACCATTGTAAATATATGATTAGTTACCCTATATAGGATTGAATTATTAGTCACTCTGTAATCCAATGGATATGTTGAGTTATCAATCATAGTTTCATACATTGTGAATGTACATACACCATCCATCTAATCAACATGAGTTATAGGGACCCCTAGATATATGATTAAGTGATTACAACTTACCTTGGTAAAAGGTGTAGACCACATGAGTGACATGGACCCCTCTTACATGAGGATGTTTAGTGGACTCAATCATATGAATATAATATATAAATTTGATTAAAAGTTGGCTACTTTTATAAATAAAGATACCTTGTAAGACTCTATTCTACTCCATAACCTCCATTGATAGTTGTCACCCGATGGACTTGAGACCCAAAAGAAATTGTTATAAATATAGATTAGATGATAATGATTAAGTGAGGAATTTGATCATATGAGATTATATGTTAGTTTAATCAAAGAATTTTAATTAATTAAGGGGTTTTATATCTAATGTTTAATAGTGAAACAATTATATATATTATATATGGTTTTTAATGTTATGAATTTAATTGTGGTGATTATATGAGAAATTTCAAAAGTTCTTATTCAAGATCCTTAATCTTATGTCTAAGGTTTTAACTAGCCTCTGCTTGGAAAATTATATCACAATTGATCTATATATACTATTTTGATAAGATTAATTGTGGATGAATTCATATATTCATTTAGTATTAGTTTTATATAAATTAGTGTGGCTTCTAGTGTTTTTAATATGAATTTCTACATATGTACAGTTAATTATTTTTTATTTTTTTTAAATTGTAATTAGTTTTTGAGTAAACCATGAGTATGTTATATGTTGTGAGATAATATCTTTTGTGAAGATCATGAATAAAACATATATTTCCTCATAAAATTAATTTATCTTCTCCTCTAGCCGTATTCAATATCTTTCTAACAGAATATAAAAATCTTAACATTTTTTATGTCCCAAAAAATGAAAGAATTATTAAAACAAATCCCTAAAAACCCTCATCAAGACTTGATATAGTATTAATTTGTTATAATTCATCCCCAATCACAAGGTAATACATCATAAAAGAGGCTTAGTTTCAAGTTACCTTCTTTTCATATGCAACACACACATTTAAAATAAGTTATTTGGTATGTTATTACAAAATAAATATAACTTTAGACATACAAAAAAATAATATATTTATATATTTACATGAAGTATAGAGGCTAAATTTATATTAGAATCTAATAATAAATACTTAATAACCTTTTCTTAGTGTGAACTTTAAAATATTTATAGAGTCTTCATGACTAATGAGCCTATTTAATATTCCTTTCATCATCCTCTTTATTTTAGGAGACATTCACTCTTTCATTTATCTTATCTATAATTCACAATAAAATTTACAAAATAATGAGTTTCATAGTTAGAATATATGCATAATGCTTGTGAATTACTATTCACAATCTTGTAATAATAATAATGTCAAGATATCTTAATGCAATGAGTGATTTGGTTGTAATGTGATATTAGTTGTAAAATATTTAAACCAATTAGCTTTTTTATGTAGTCTCCAAAAGTTTTCTTCCTTTATTCATTATAGTAAATGTTACCATATTTCATTGAGAAATATTTCCAAACCCTACATACACCATTTTGTAGAAAATGTCCAATCTTATAAACATTTAATTCAATGATTACATGATATTAAAAAATGCATCCAAAAAAATATTTGACAACATAATGTAATGATTAAAATATATAAAAACTATTCTTTAGAAAAACATAGACAAAATAATGTAATGATTATATGATATTCTTATGTAATTATGATATACCCTAATGCAATCTCAATAAAAATAGTGTATACCCTGAAGCAATCTCAATCAAAACATGAAATACCATAAAATGTAATATTAGAAAATAAATCATATAACCTAAACCAATCTTAGTTAAATCTTAATACACGCAAATGCAAACTAAATCAAAACATAGTCAATTATTTAATTGGGGCATTGAGTGATGCGATTTAGGATAGATTATGCCTTGTTAATGTAATTCTTATTTTAAAAGATGTTAATTGATTCTAAATCAATTGGTTTAGGGTCCAATCACAAAGGTAATTGAGGATAAGTTGAGATTATTGAACCTTTTTTTAGCATAGAATGTATTTTTTAGTTTGATTAGTCCCATGTCATCACACATTGAGTGAATTAGTCAACTGGGATAGTTAGTGGTGCAATTTGGACCAAATTGATCCATGTGAACATAATTATTGGTCTAAATGATGGTAATTAGGGTACAAATGATTTATTTACAGTTTTAAGAGTTTATGAATCATGGTTTATAGTTTCTAAGGCTTGGGGTTTTGGGATTAGGGTTTAGGTTAGAGGGTATAAGGTCTAAGAAATTGATGTTTTAGTGTTAAGAGTTTAGGGTTAGGGGTGTTTATCCATACATATAATGTCTCATATGTGATAATACTATGTACATAGTATTACCACATACACAATTTTATTAGTAGTAAAAATACAAAAAAAATTACCAACATCATTTTTTCAAAGATCGAGAGTTATGTCCCCTGGGTACTTTGATTTGTTTTTTTTTGCATAGTGGAGTCCTATATTTTACTAATTCGATGCATGTACCCACCCTTAAAAGTAAAAAACTTTGTCTACTCATGGTTGAGTAAACAATGCATGTCTATTTTTTAGTAATTTGATTGTTGTCCCCACTTGGTACTGCACATCACGTAGGTCTATTTTTGAATAATTAGATCATTATCACCATCATTAAAAGTTGAAACCTTTATGTAATCTTGGATGATAAATTTACTAATAGCAAAAAGAAGAAGTTAAAGTTTAAAATTCTTCAGGAATTAGAAGTACAAAGAGAAAAACAAAGGCATTGAATATAAAATCTTTGTACAAGTAAGTATACTATCCATAATGAATTGAATGTCACAAATAATGATGAAATGAACAATGATATTACACCAAATTCTGGATGTACAATGGTTTTCATGTGGTGTAGCCTAAGGTCTTTTTTAGGCACCTCTATGGTGGCTTGAATAGAGGAAAGTTCTGAAGTTGCAGGAGATTTTCAAGAGAAATTTGAATTTTAAAAAAAAAATTGGATTTTGATGCCTCCCTGTCTGTTAAAGAAAAGAATTTGGATAGCCTGAAGTCAAGTTAATGTTCACAAGTTCTACTGGTTCAACATTCTTGCATATAGAACAAAGCAATGGTTCAGATATCAGGTCCACTAGTTGATGGAGCTTGGAAGGAGGTGGATCTGTTAATAATTGACTACAAGTAGGCTTTCTATGTAGTAGAGCTTTTTTTGTTGTTTAGTTTGTTTGTTAACTATGGATAATTTTTTGCTAAAATTAGTCAATATATTGTATATCATAATGATATGCAAATTAAAAAATTCGATTAAAAAATTTTGTTGATTTTTTACTGGTTATATGCCTTGATAATTTTGTTTTCAAGCTAGATGGTATGGATTTTTAATGCTTCTATGTTATCAAAAAAGAGACCCATAAACCCTAATATTGATACAAAAAAGTAATAATATTCTATCATATTACTAAACATATAATACTAAGTATACGTATAATATTCTACAATATTATCAATATTAAGTAATATATCTCTATTTGATATTGAAAAATATGTGTTTTAAATATGCATGACCAAATGAATGAGAATAATTGTTTTCTTGCAATTCGAATGCTTTTTTCTTTATTATGTATTAAAGTAAGGAATAAAAAAATATTATCTTATTGTAGACAAAAACATTTAATTAAAACATAGGGGTTTTTTTTTTTTTTTTTTTTTTTTTTTTTTTTTTTTTTTTTTTGTGGTTACTCGATAGAGAGTAGGTTGCCATGTCCGTTGAGGTATAATTTTGTCTTCACATTATTAAAATTGGCATAGATATTGTTGTTAATAATATTACGTTAATAATTTATATTTTAGTTAGTTGGATATATTATGAGTTACAATAAATTTTTACTACCACTCATCCAACCTCATACAAAGTATATACAAGAGCACCTAGAATCAATACTCGAAGAATGTGATGGATGTCCTCTGTAGTGATAATCATCTCACCCGTTGGTAACCAAAATGTGTTGGTGGTATAATCCTATCACTCTAAAAATACCACTATCATGTTGATATCCTGATGGAAATAATGATAATTATGAATTATTCTAAATCCAATTGTCTTGATATGTGCCCAATCCTAATCTTTCATAAACTCGCATAACTATGCCAATAGTGGAGGGAACCTATCTCTCATCGTTAGCATCTCTCATGCCTGTTAAAAACATTCTTTTAGTTAATCAAATGCCTAAGTTTTCTATTTTATATCATTCCTCTAATGATATATGTTCATTTTATATTAATTGATAATGATCCTATGGATCATGGTCAATCCTCTGGGATCAACAATGAGTTTCTCAACCAAAAAAAGTCCCCTAGGTTATACGTTCCTAAAATAAAAATCATATACTTATATCTACCCTTTTTCCCCACAATTTTTCTATCAAACCAAATTTTTAATACACAATTCAAAACAAAACAAAATATAAATAAATTACTAAATTTAATTGAAAACAAAAAAACCTACCTTGTACTATAGTCATCATCATCATCATCATCCACTCCCACTCACTTCCATTGTCTCTCATGTCTGCTTGCATGGTTTATACATGTAAAAATTTTCTCTCGTATTCTTGTTCATGTTGATAGACAAATGAGCCTTATGCCACATGAGAAGCCTATGCATAGCCTTTCTCATGATCGGTGTTGATCACTCTGATTGATGTTGATTTCCTTAATTAATGTTGATCCATTTTTTATCGATGTTGATTGCTTTGGATTCTTAGTTTTTTACATTCTTAGACTGTTTCACATGATCTCAATTTGGTTCCAAAGCCTTGTCTTATTTCCTTTGATATAGCTATCCCATTTTTATGTACTATTACACTTTAGATTTGGGAATTTTGACCCTTATCAGTTCCCTAATCTCCTTAAGGCACACCCTTATTTTTTGGGTATCTTGCCCCTTATAAGATCTTGAGGGTGTATTTTTGTTCTAAGAACATTTGTATATAGGTAATGCATACACCATACACACCTATATTCTTTGGGTTGCTATTCCTATTTTTTGTTCTCATGATAGCCTTTTTTTAAGCCTACCTATTTTAGCTATGGCATTTCATTATTTGATCTGGTCTTTTAGGGTTTGTTGGTTACATTACTTTTATTCAATTAAGTGCAAACTTAGAATTCCACTATAGCCATTCACATTTTTGTGTGTCTTTAGGTATATTTCACTTGTCTATTTCACCTCATCCACATTTTTTATCCATTATATCTTGTTCAAACCCATCATCCATTCCAATCCACTTCCCAGTGCCTAGTTTGAGGGGGGATACCTCCTCGCAATAAACTTGGGGCTTTAGACACCTTATAGTTTTTGTCTCATGGACCATTATTGTAGGCCACTCCATAAAAAGGGGCAAATGTAGATGCTATTTTTATACACCCTTGTATATTAACTTGATGCGTCACCACATTATTGTGGTATTCCTAACATAACGACCACCATTTATAATTATTTAAAATAGTTACATTCACCTCACCCCTTTCACTTTTACCACATAGGCTAATTAAACTTAATTACCATGGTTAAATATTAATTAACCCTATTTCTACCATCCTTAGTCATAAAAAGCCCAAAAACAAATAAAACTGAAAATTTCCCAACCTCCCAACCATCCTCTTAACCACCTACCCTGGTAAAAAACCTATGCAAAAACTTAGTGTTTCATTCACTCTGTTTAGCACATGGTTTAAAACAACGCTATCCCACTTTTTACCAAATTATGCTAATCAACATCAATCTTCCTTGATTGACACCGATTCTCTTGGATCAACACGGATCCATAAATATACAACAAACCTCCATTGCTTGGGAGGAATGAATGTGAAAGGAAGGAAGTTATTTTTTATCATGAAATTCTATCCAAATTAGTCTCGAATATGGGTATAGTCATTACCAACACGTTTCAACTTTGAAGAACACTTGATTGGTGACATTATTAGGTGATTTTTGAAGGCCATCTACCTTATTTTATCATCTATTTATCTACACATCTTCAACCATCCAAGGTCAGTATTCTTTTCATATTTAAGTTGTATTTATCTTCTACATCTTTATGTTTTTATTTACATTTGGTTTTTATTATTTTATCAATTTTCTAGGCCATCATTATAGTCTATTTTATAGTTCAGCACCTTTACAAAGAATTGACATTGATTCATCTGAATCGATGTCAATCATATAGGATCATCATCGATCCCTGTTAAACTATAAAAATAGTCTTAAACATTTTATTTTTGCATCTTCAGTATCTGTTAAATCTACAATCTGGTTTGTTAAAATTCTATCTTTTCATGTAGATGACCCTACTGAGATTAGTATATGATTCTTTTAGCATATTTGATCTTCCCATAGTCCCTCAACCTTTGTTTTCTAATTGGAGTGACATTGCATTTGAGTTAAGACTTTGCATTATGGCTTTTATATGTAATTTTTAATACATTAATGAACAATTGGATATAATCCAAGAGGATGTTGATGTAGCTACAGAATTATGGGACGCTTACTTTAATTTCATAAATATTGTTATTTATTAATTATCTTTGGCATTATCTATTTATATCTTATACATATATATCTATGTAATTCCATGTTTATTTATAAACTTGAATGTTAAACATCGGTTGACATCTACCTAAGGAAGAGTATCACTTCTTGGCAGTAGTTTTTTATCAAGAATCCCACTTATTTTTCTATTAATGTATTTTTTTTGAGTTAATGTGATTTTAGGTTCATTCTTCCCTAGCCCAAGAGGAGTTCCCACAAGCTTGATCAATGGTGCACAACCAACCTTCATCACCAGGTAATTTTAAACACTGCATTTACTTTGTTTTTAGTAGCTAATTAGTCCACATTGAAAAAGCATAAAAATAATAAAACATGGTCATCCAACACTAATTATAAATCATGACGGATAACCTCATTGGTTGGTTAAACTATGATTGAAAACAATTGCACAAAAAATATGTCAACATTGTTTTTGAGCATATTCATCATCTAGTGAGAACTAACCAATTATCGAGATTTATCCCATAAAACATATATTTGAAATGTCTTTCCTTTTGAAATAAATTGCATGAATAGTCCCTAAAAATTCATCTCAATTGTGCCCAAATTTGTGATCTATTGCACTCATAAAATAATGTCATCCCCACCCACTAGAATAAAAATCATAGGATAATCTAATAGGTAGTCTCTCATAAGAAGCTTAATACTATGTCATTTTATAAAATAGTTTATTGTAATGCCATTCTATAATCATGAACTAAAATTCTAGATCTAGGTAAATGAAACATTTAAAATGAGCAACCAACTTACTATTGATGAAGTTGTGTATACCCCCAGAGTCAATAAACATAATAACCTTTTGTTTATTAAGGAATCCTACCACTTTAAGAGTTTTTAGAGTGTTAATACTTAAAAGTGCATGATACAAAATAGTAGGTTGAGAATATTTAGATTTATCCTCAGGTTATTCTAGACCTGCACCTGAGGACTAATCATCTTTTTCATCCTCATTCGTGCCTTCAATGTAAAAAAGCATTTTGAGCACATTAATGTCCTTTGATCCATGTTCTATTATAACCAAAATGTAACATTTTTTCACAATTCTCATCAAATTTTTGAGGGGTCAACCTTTTAAGATAAAGAAATGATGAGGATAGGAAATTACATTCGTGGATATTCTCTAAATGTCTTTGTTTGACCAGATATTTTTCCTCTACCATTCATACCATTAGTATAACTTTAGATACTAAACTAGGAATAAACAATACACCCTGTATTTGGATGTTATTTATGGTACCACCTAAGAATAGGTCAAGCAAATTTGATCAGATATGCCATCCATATGTATGAAGATATTGTAGAATTGATAAATATAATCCTTCAGAGTCCTTGTTTGACATAGTTTGGCTAACTGACTGAAGTAGTTTTCTGAGTCATTATTTTGATAGTTGATATGCATCTCCTCATTAAATATATACTAGGAAACATGAAGGCCTTTATTTTTATTTTGATCACAAAACCATATATATCAAATGAATTACTTATGTTTTATATATAGATAGGGCATGACCACCTTTTTCACACAGTGAATCTAATGTAAATCTAAATTTAATTTATATATTTGATTGATCTAAGTGAGTGGATCCTTACAATCAAACTTGTGTAAGTCCAATTATGCCAACAACTACTTTAGAATAGGATTAAAGCTATGATTTTTTAATGGGGAGAACTAAATAGGAGTGGTGGAGGATAATATACAAAGGTTAAGCTATAATATTGGAAAATTACCTAGTTATAAGTGTCAATGAATCCTTAAAAATATTTAGGTCCCCTCTAACCCTAGTGATGTCCCCTTTGACCACATCAAGATAATATATTCACACCATACTTTATAAATATGACTAAATTTGGTGAACCACCTCATAAACTAATGGATTACAAGTGTTATATTCCATGTTCTCCATGTGAGGAGTTTTTGGAGTTCCTTTCCCTTTCTTACATCTGTGCGTGTTAGGGCCAATAATGTAAAAACCCTATCCTACAGGTTTTCAAACACAAAATAAATGTATCAACATATTATAATGTTGTGATCATCTCACCAAGATGAATCCAAGGACTATTAATGTGTAAAAGGGTGAAATATTTTGGATCAAAAAGTATACCGACATATTGTGTCATTGTGATCATCTTTTGGAGATGAATCCAATGACTTTTAATTTGCATAAGGGTGAAATTTTTTATAGTCATTTGTTTTTGAAAAAAAAAACTTTAAATAACATAATAGTGATGGAAATATTAAATTCTTCACTAATCACAAGTTATGTTTTTTCGATCCTTATGTTCATAGGAGACCTCCAACACTAGATCCCAAAAAACACCATAGAAACTTTCCCAAATTGAAGATTTTATTTTGCTTGTAATAAAATTAAATATATGTTCACATAACAGAATATTATATCACATAAATGAGATTAGAATATGTATATCCACAACAATAATTGATGGGATATTAGAATGCTTAATAAATATAGTTGAGCCACTTTGGAGGAAGAACCTACAAAACATTATAATAACAGTAAAATTCACAATATGATGATCAAATACTAACCATTACCTTTTGTTTTTACACTAATTATTCATGGATATTAGATAGGATGACATTAATAAGAACATAGAGAGATGCAAAAATATAATATAAAAGGTATCTAAGCCACAAGTCAGCCACACATAACAATATGCATGTTAATTAATAAGGGTGCAGCAATAAATATATCCATGTGGTCATTTTATGACCATCATGAAACATCAAAATATTAGACCTCTTTGTCATATGTGTTTGAATGGTTGAAGTCTCATTAGAGGCCTTGATAATATAAATATCAAAGGTTTATAACTATGCCCAAAAGATGATGGAGTTTCCTACATATTTTTTCTTCATCTATGCATTTTTATGAGTTGACAATAAGAACATTTGCCAATGTTAAACTAGGCACTCTTTAATTATCATGGATGACTAAGTCATTTCCATTACTAGTTGGGTGAAATTTACTCCCCCTTTCTAGTATATGATTTTAAGTTGCCTATATCATGTGGTCATGAATTTATTAAGAGATTAAATATTATCTTTATGTTTTCCTTGTGACCAAGTGTCGATAGAATATTTGTTGTCATCTCACAAGGTCATGAGGGTAGAGTCATCAAAAACATGTTGTTCTTCAATAATATTTATGGTATAATAGATTAATGACAAGTGGATTATAACCAAGTGTTACATACTTTAAAGTGTGCAATGAGGTTAGGCTTATTCATGTGGTGATGCATGAATTACTCATTGGCCCACATGTTGTCTTGATAAAAATGCCTTAGGATAATGTCACAAACCTTTGAAATTATGATATGTGGCATAGGAAAAGGGGTCACACCCATTTAGAATTGGTCTCAAGCCATGAATCCATGTGACAAAATCATAATCTAATAGATGATTCAAATATAAATCTTTAACTAAAATTCATTACTTGAAATGTGCTTGATAGGTGGAAAGATTAATAGATTAATGCCCTCTTAGGTGTCTTTATTGGGATTTTACTATTCCTAGGGCTAGTGTGATGGCCATTAAGTGTAATCTCTTGGTCATTGGTATCCCCTATGTAAAATTTCC
The DNA here is from genome assembly GCA_037957365.1 of Torreya grandis. Taxonomy (NCBI): domain Eukaryota; kingdom Viridiplantae; phylum Streptophyta; class Pinopsida; order Cupressales; family Taxaceae; genus Torreya; species Torreya grandis. The sequence goes on along the minus strand of JARHVA010007278.1, from coordinate 435,969 downwards.
CTACTAGTAAATTTTAACTTGGTAATATTAATAACCATGCCCTATGGTTTGAGCCTTGAGCCTTACCATCTTAGATTAAGATAATAGATTATACACTACCTAGATTCATTCTCAACCTCATATACATATATGAACATAGAAAGACTACATGTCTATCAACATCCATTGCATTGTCCAATTCATAACCTGATTGATCATTGTAAATGACTCATGAGATGAGCGTCATCTCTAATTGTAAATACAAAAAATATAAAATAGTAGAGTATAATCAAAATAGTTAAATAGGACCATATATATATACATGAAACATCTACACCCATGTTTATTTTTATTCCTCTATCCTTCATCAATATTTTTACCTTTTGAACATCATCCCAAATCTACATAAATGTCTGATAGAAGAACACAAGACACATCATTTTTAGGATCTAGCTACAAAATGAGAGTTGTTGTAAATACTCATAGACCTATATTCTTATTTGATCTATCACATCCATACAAAAAACCATAGGTTTAATTGGTATTTTGATGAAAATTCATAGAGATTCCTCATATATAAATCCATAAGAGTCACTCATGTGAATTAAGTACTTCAAGCTCTCATCCACTAAACAAGCATGCAGACATGCAAATAAAATAGAAATTAAGATTACATTGTCAGGGAATGTTTTAGAATGTTTCATCATTGCAAAGAGTTTGAGAGGATACTTGTCATATCCATGCATTAAATATTTGTATCATACCTATTGGGGTTCTAGATTGCACTTTAGCTAAGCAAGGTGATTGTTCAGATCGTCTACTAAAATCTAGACCAACATGGGACTGATCATAGGCTGTGGTTATCTTAATAATGGATCAACCTCTAGAGAAGGCTGAATTCCTTATGGATATATCACCTAAACTAAATATAATTTTGAAAAAGGAGAGAGAAAAGGGTAAAAATCATGAAAGTATGTAAATGAGGTGATGCACCAGTAATGTGATTGTTCAGCCACTCTATTTGAACTTATAGAAAATAGTAATGAGATCAGATCTTTAAATCTAAATGGTTGTTTATGCATTAGTATTTCATGTAAGTGTTTACCAAATGATCAAAACTTAAGGGGAATGATGAAGAGGCCTAATTTAAGGCACTAACCAGTCAATATATCCACTTGATAGCTCTAATCAAATGACATTTTAACACTAAAGATTATCTACAAAAAATATTATCTAGTAGCTAGGTGATATTAAAGATTTGATACGAGAGAAGTTTCCACCACATATGAAAATTAATCTGACATTAACACACTATACCAGAATCTTGAAATCTGAAAAAGAGTCTTTTATTTATCTCAATAGGTTGAAAAGATGAAATCTGGGCAAATTTTAGTCACGCCCAAGAGAAGGATTATCAAGTTGTTTTCGAGGCTTAAAAGCTTGAATTTATATAAAAAGGGAGAGAAAGGGAACTGTGCATTGAAAGAGGCCCAACCACTTTTGATGGATTAGCACTAATTTGAAGATGTAGCTCATTGATCTTATTAAAAATTCATAATTTCAAAGGGATTTGAAAAGGAATTTAATGCTGCATTAATTTTTATTTGGCCACCAGGTCATCATCTCGAGACTCCATGCCACATCAACTTGATCTATTGATGAGGACTAATCCTTTATGCATTGAAACTGACAGAGTCTCACTTGGATTGTTTTAAGTGGCTAGATGTACCTATTCATTGAGGATATAACTAAGCATAGATAACTTTATAGATTGAAAACTAATCATATTATTTGTTTTTTTATAGTTTCATTCTTGGTCTTATTTCAAAAACCAAATTTAGAACTTCGACTGAAATAGTTCTAAAAGACCTATCCTATCTCCATGGATCTCAAATGGTGATGCTTGATCTCTAAAATGTGACACTGGTTCAATCCTAGATCACCTTTGAGCTAATATTTTATGACTTTGCGTCTTATAGGTCAAAAATAACTTCTTCACCTTTCATTTTAAATATCTTGGGATTGATTTCTCTCATTGGTTGTCAAATGCTAACTCAGGCTAATAACTATTTTGACTCGCTTCACTTTATTGATCTACCTATGCATGGATACATGTGATTCATTGATCTTATGCTAATACCCATGTAATTTTGACACTTGTCCTTGAATCATTATCTCTTTGGATTCACTAACCATCTTGACTCTGCCTCAATCCATCTGATCTTGATGAGTGAGTAAACACAAGCCCTTGATTTTCTATCAAAAGATCCCTTTAGCATGTTAACCTGATCACACACTATCAGATCAAGATGTATGATTTCATACACACCATATATATCCATGGTCCCACTTTACTATCAATTATTTTGATATGTCATATCAATGGTATGATTAAGTGTGAGCCCTCAGATTAATCTTTGAAATGTCAACTTTGTCCCCATAGGTGCCACTAGGCAATCCCACATTGATTCTCAGGATACTATTGTTAGTATGTCAGTTCATACACTTATGACATGTGGTTACCTCTTGATCTATCTGACTATTTGACCCATCTCTGATCGTTTAATCGAGATGTATAATTGAGTGAGGACCGTTAGATCTACTTTGTTTGAAAACAATAGCTATTTATTAGGTCTTAAAATTAACATCCACATGACCATAATTTGGTGTCTACATAGACGTATTTAGAATCGCATAGACCATTAAATTTAGACTCTAATGGATAGTTTCAATGTCTTTAACTTAACATTAGCATGAATGTCTTATACTTTTTGACTAACTTTGAAGGCTTGGATTTTGAAGAAAAAGAATCATAGAAGAACCAAAATTGTAGGAGATGTTCTTGAGGTCAAGAAGAACCAAAAAAATTGATCTGATGGTCTCAAAATCATTATCATTAGAGATATAAAATGTTCAACTTGACTTGTCTGTTTACTCTCGCATGACATCTTGGTGACATTCTAGCTTATTTGGCTAAGTATGAAAAACCTAGAAAAATTTACCGAGGAGGCATATTTGGACCTCAAAATATTTTTATGTGCTTCAATGGATGACTAAAAAACCAATGCATATAAAATTGGACCAAAATGAGTGAACCCATGTGATCATTTTCTCATGAAACTACAACACATGCGAGATATGGCCTCTACAAATTGACTACTTAGAATTTTTTCCACTATGAATAAAATGAAGAACTAGATGGACCCCTTGAATTCCCACTCTTTTTTTAAGCACCTATGACATCCTATGGGGTCTATGTAATATGGTCCATGTTTTAAATGTTAAAAAACACATGAGAGCCTGGATGGTTTCTTCTACTTTATAGATTTGGACCCCTGTCCAAGTCTTAGATCTAATTCTTCATTAAACCATGCAAAAGCTTCTTATGTGGGCAAAAATTGGCCAACATCTTTGGTGGCTCATAGGGGTTGCATGCTTGTCTATGTAAAAATAACCCCAACCATGTGCCTATTTTAGTCATTTGGGAATGCAATATTTACTTGGATCTAACATATTGACCTTGTGTCAATCCTATTCTAACCTCTCTTGAAACGAAAAGGACCAAAAGGAACAAAAATAACAAAGTGCCCAAGGCACTTATTGAAAATAAAAATAACCTAAAATAGGGACAACAAACAAAACTTCTTGAAATAACACTTATAAGAATGCATGAAAAATACTCTAACATGTACATGGTTGAAATCTACAAGTATTATCCACCCAGGTCAAATGGGAAACTATTTTGTGCACCTTGGATATTTGAAGCATACCTTTTTTTTATTGATAGCTCTCTTCTATAGCTATGACCAAGTAGATGTTCATGTAATTTTGGTGAATTAACTAGTGCTTTTACTTCCATTTTTAGGTACATGAGTCTGAGACCCAATCATACTCCTTCTGAATTTGTGGACTTTGCAAGAAAAACTTCAGTTCTTCCTCATTCCTAAACTATTGATCATGAACATATATACCATCTTGATGTGTCTCCTTTGGCAAATCTGTGAGGATGACCTCTAAGGGAGATGGACCTGATCTTGTGAATTCTTGAGGCCATTTGAGCTCCTTCTTAGATTCTAATAGCAAAGAGATGTCTGAAGTTGGAGAGAAAAGTTGATAACCATGTTTGAAAATTTCAAACATGTCATCTCCTAAGAGAACAACTACCTCTTACTTGATGATAATACTCTTCTTATCCTCAAATGAACCCCATTCAAGTAAATAAAAACCTAAAATCAAGATATCAAATAAATCAAAATATTTATTCCCATGAATTTTTAGTTAAATTGGAGCCTTATCAAACTAAAGTTCAAAAGCAAGCATATCAATTTCTTGACCAAAAACATAAACTACTTCATTTTCAATATCAAGCTGATGGATGAGCATGCTTTCAATTTTAGCTTGTTCTTCTCCTTAAAGCTCTTGTTTTTCATGATAAATGGTAGTTTCTATTTTATTAAGGATCTCATGGAGAACATCATCAACTTTTTCAACTAGGACATCTTTCTCCTACACATCAGTAACTTCTTCCTCGTGCACTTGTATTTCAGCCTCTACCTCAGCTTTCTTTTATAATTGTTCCATCTTTGCATCATCATGGAAAATTGAAGCATGTTTTTCCTTGTCAAGAGGTGTCCCAATCATGATTTCTTATTCTTGGTCACTCAAGTCATCTTCATTTCTCATTTCTTTAGCTTCATCTTCTTGATTTACCTGACAGTGGAGAGGCTCTTGGTTAAAAAGTGGCATAGTAGATCTTTGAAAATACTCAATAAGGTGAGAAAGGTGTAAATAAACTGCCATAGGTACCTAATTTTTCTCTTAAATTTTCTCTTCTTTGATCACTTTCACCTCCTCTATCTGATTCTTTTCCCCTTGAATGGGGTTTTGACTCCAACTAGGAATCTCCATTGGCTCACACTGAACATTGTCTAGAAATTTATGATAATAAGGAACATAAGAATGTTGGTAAGGAATAAAAGAGTGTTCTTGAGACAATTGATCCATCTAAATTTGTTACCTCTCACAATCCTCTACTTTTTATAATACAAAACTAAAGCCTCTCTTCTAGATCATTACACACATTTTGAAACTGCTCATTCACTTCTTCATACTAGGAATCTGAACATACTTTTCATGTATATGATATAAAATTAAGCTCTATTTCATCCATTCTCTATTGGAGACAATGTTGATCATGCACAACATAATATCCATATGGGAAAGGTGAAAATTGTTCTTCAAACTGATATGGTTCATAAGGAAGGTAAGAGTCATGCTATTGGTAATAAGGATGATGGGAAACTTGATAAGGCTCATCATAGCTTTGATAAATCTCCTGGTAAGACTAATTAGGCTCATAACAAGGCTCATATAGATCATGAAAAGGATGGTATGGTCCATCGTAGGGATTATAAGGAGGTATAGCATAGGGATTTCCTTCATACATATCCATGAAAATAGCATTTGGATAATGTAATGAAAATGAACTTACTTGGAAACTACCTAGACTATTAGAAATAATTACGTAAGATTGGAATCACCAAATTATTCATGAAGAACACAAATAGAACTACAATTTCACCAAGACAATCTCCATTGAGTCCCACTGAGAGTGACAAATTTGTTGGGGTTCTAGATTGCACCCTAGTTGAGCAAGGGGATTGTTTTGGTCCTCTACTTAAATATAGACCAACATGGAACTGATCCCAGGCTATGGGCATCCTAATAACAGACCAAACCTCTAGATAATGTCCACTTCCTTTTGGACGTATCACCTAAACTAAAAATGACTCAAAAAATGGAGAGAGAAATGGGTAACAAAGCATGAAAACATGTAAAGGAGGTGATGTACAAGTGATGTGACTATTCATCCACTTGATCTGAACTTCTAAAAAACACTAATGAGATAGGATCTACACCTCTAAATGGATATTTATGCATTATTATTTCATGCAAAGGTTCACTAAATGATAAACTCCTAAGGTAAGTGATGGAGAGTCATGGTTCAAGGCACTAATTAGTCAATATATTTTCTTGTTATCTTTAATCAAATTACATTTAACACTAAAAATGACATGCAAGACAATACAATCTAGTAGATAGGTAAGATTAAGATTTGATAAGGGATATATTTCTACCACATATTCAAATCAATCATACATTAACACACTATAACCGATTAATAAAATTTGAAAAGAGTCCTTTATTCATCTCAAGAGGTTACAAAGATCAAATCTAGGAAAAGTTTAGTCATGCACAAGAGAGGGATTATCAAGATATTTATAAGGCTTAAAAACTTGAATTTATAGAAAAAAGGATAGAGACAAAACTATGCATTGAAAGAGGCCCAACCACTTTCAATGGATTAGAACCAATTTGAAGACGTTGAGTCATGATCTTATCAAAGAGGAACAAACTTAAAGCTTCTACAAAATAATTTAATGCTCTATGATCTTTATCCAGCCACCAAGTCATTATCTCAATACTCCATGATACCTCTACCTTATCTACCAATGACGACCAATTCATTATGCCTTGGAACTGACAAAGACTTGGTTGGTCTATTATGGGTGGCTGGATGTATCTTTTTTGTCGAGGCTGTATATGAGCATAAATATATTTATAGATTGAAAACCAATCTAAGGACATTGGTTTTCCCTATAGTCTTTTATATAAAAATAAACACATGCATCATTTAGCACCTTCTATATTATAATAGGTTCAAATAAACCTATTATATCTTTGTGGGGACTGAGAATTCATTATACACGATTCCTTTTTTACCCTGGTGAACCAATCATAAGAAAGAATCCTGTAAGCTCTAACTTATCAAACTAGATATCAATATAACATCTAATGGCAATCCCTTCATATTCTTCAAATCCTACTACATCATCTAGACTACTCCATGGCATTTCAAATAGTTTCAATGGTGTTGGGAAGACCCTACAAAACCTTACTTTCATGGTAAAAAAAAACCTTTTAACCTTCTTTGAGAATCATAGGCTCATCATTGTTCTCAACCTTGATTTTAATTGGTTATCAATGCTTGATTTAGATCCTTGACACATTGACTAAATCACTCTATCGATCTGTCTATGCATGGATGCCCATGAGATATCAATTTTATACCAATTGAATGCATTTCTGCCACTTGTCCTTAACTCATTAGCTCTTTGGATTCACTACTAGTTTGACTCACATGCATCATCTGATCAATATGTACAGGTTCAAATCTACCATATATCTCCTTGGTCTCACTTTCCTATTTAGTTTTTTCACTCTATCATATCATTGGTATGATTGAGTGTAAGCCCTCAGATTTATCTATGAATTATCAACTCTATCCCTACTGGTGCCACTTAGTAATCCCACATTGATTCATAAGCTCCTACTATAAATCCATTAGTTCATGCACTTACACCATGTGGTGGACTCTCAATCTCTTTTATTTTTTGACCCATATTTCATTATTGGATTGAGATGTATGATTTAGTGTGACCCTTGATTTATCTTAGACCCACCCTTTTTTTAGTTATTGCACTCTGTCAAATCTTGGCTTCATTATCTCATACTATTGGATTATGTCTAGCTTGTATATCTTAAAGGCTTTAAGCTAGGGAAATTTTGACTTGGTTAACTCAACATGGATCATTAGATCTTATGTGTCAATATGAAAGCTCCCATAGACTGTTAGATCTTGACCAACTTCAAACCCTTTAACGACATTTTATACCTAAACGGTTACTTGCCTTAATTAAAATTGAATTTCATGACAACTTCATTTGACATCCACACAGACATATTTAACATCACACAAACCATCAATTTTAATCATAGATAGATTTTTTCTTGAGCTTCATTTTGATGTTAACATGAATTTGTTATGTTGCAGGTCTAATTTTAAAGGCCTATAACATGAAGCATAAAATTCATGGAGGCACCAAAATTGTAGGAGATGTTGTTTAGGCCAAAAATAATGAACCCATTTAATCCACTAGTCTCAAAATCCTTCTGTGTGAAGATAAAAATATAAAATTTTACTAGTAAATTCATGCTTGTATGACGTCCTGGTGACATTCTAGCTTAATTGGCTAAGTATGAGAAACCTGGTGAAAATTCCTAAGGAGATAACACTGAGCACGCACAACTTCACTGTGCTTTATTAGATGATCTAAAATTTAGCATGTAAGAACTAGGGACAAAGTTGGACAAACCCATGTGATCATTTTTTCCTAAGGCTACAACTTCTATATTTTGCTCCTTCCACTTGGCCATTATTTCATGAAGGTCTAAAACCTTTTTTTCCTCATGGAGAACTTGAGATTGAGGGGTAAGTGGTGAAGAAAGGGAACATCAAGAATGTTTAGCCTTTTGAATAGGCATATGAATAACTTTTTTAATAGGATAATAAAGGATAGGTCCAAAATTTATAGAGCCCCCATGACATGTCAAGAGTGATTAGAATAGATATGAAAATACATGGAGTTTTTCTAGTTATTCATTAAGTCCATCTTGACATTTGAGTCAAGTGGTAAAAAGTCTATATAGGCAATTTTTAGAAGCCATATCTCGCACGTGTGGTAGCCTTAAGATAAAATGATCACATGGGTTTATCTAGCTTGGTCCTTAGCTTTTACATGCTATGTTTCAAATCATCTGTTGAAGCATCGTAGATGTTTAACATGTTCAAGGTTCACTCCTCAGTCATTTTCACTAGGTTTCTCATACTTAGCCAAATAAGCTAGAATGTCGCCCGAACATCAAGTGATCATGAATGAACTAGTCAACTTGTATATTTTTTTATCTTTACTCAAAAGGATTTTGAGACTATAAAATCAAATGGGTTCATTCCTTTTGGCCTCAATAACATTTCCTATAATTTTGGTGCCTCCATGACTTTTGTGCTTCAAGTTATTGGCCTTAAAAGTTGGACCTGAAACATAAGACATTCACGCTAACATCAGAATTCAACTTGGGCAAAAATCTATCTATACTTAACATTTATGGTTTGTGAGATAATAAATATATCTATGCAATCATCAAATGATGTTAGTATGAACATCAATTTTAATCAAGGAAAGTAACCATTTGGGTTTAAAAGTTCCTTTAAAGGTTTGAAGTTGCTCAAGATCTAACAGTCCATGGGATCTCTCATACTGACATATAAGATCTAATGATCTATATTGATTTAACCAAGTTAAATCCTTTAAATGTCTATAAGTTAGACATAATCCAATGGTGCTAGATAATCAATCCAAGATCTGATAGAGCATAATAACTGATAAAATGGTGGGTCCAATCTAAGCCAAGGGCTCATGCTCAATCATACATCTCAATCTAATGGTGTGAGATGGGTCAAATAGTTAGAGATCTTTATAGGTCACCACATGGCATAAATGTGTGAACTAATGGTCTGATACTAGGATTCTAAGAATCAATATTGGATTGCCAAGTGGCACTAGTGGGGATAGAGTTGAAAATTCAAAGATAGATGTGAGGGCTCCTGCTCAATCATACCAATGATCCGATGAAGCAAAATAACTGACATGAAAGTGGGACTAGGGAGATATATGGTGAATGTAAACTTGTACATCTTGATCAAATGGTGCACATGATTCAAACTAGTCAGTAAATCTAAATAGATAATGAGTCAAGGACAAGTAGCACAAGTGTGTTTAGTTGGAAAAAAATTGATCACTCTCAAGTATTTATGCACAGGTAAATTGATTGAGTGAGTTGGTCAATGAGTCAAGTAACTAGATCAACCATTGAAAATGAATGAAAATTAAGGTTGAGAATAATGGTGAGCCCAATATTTTTAATGAGGGTTGAAAGGTTGTTTTTAACCATGAAATCAAGGTTTTGCAGGGTCTCCCTGATACCATTGGAGATAATTCAAAAACCATGAAATGGTCTAGCTAATGTAGTAGGATTTGAATAATACTAAGGGATTGCTATTGGATCTTATATTGATCTTTGGTTTGATTAGTTAGAGCTTATAGGATTGTTTCTTGTGACTGGTTCACCATGTTAAAGAAGTATCCATGTATAATGAATTCTTGGTCCCTGTAGAGATATAATAGTTTTTTTAAAACCTATTATAATATAGAAGGTGTTAAATTATCCATAGGTATATTTTAATATAAAAGACTATAGGAAAAACCAATGCCCTTAGATTAGTTTTCAATGTATAAAGAGATATGTGCTCAACTACAACATCGACAAAAAGATACATCCAGCCAATCAAAATGAACCAAGAGAGAATCTATTAGTTCCAAGGCATAATGGATTATTCCTCATCAATAGATTAGGTAGAGGTATCACGGAGTCTCAAGATTATGACCTGGTGGTTAGATAAAGATCATGGATCATTAAATTCTTTTGTAGAAGCTTTAAAGATTATTCTTTTTTTATAAGATCATGACTCAGTGTCCTTAAATTGGTGTTAATCCATAAAAATTGGTTGGGCCTCTTTGAATGCATAGTTCCCTCTCTCTCCTTTTTTATATAAATGTAAGATTTTAAGCCTTGTAAATAGATTGATAATCCCTTTATTGGGCATGACTAAACTCTACCTATATTTCATCTTTGTAACCTCTCGAGATGAATAAAGGACTCTTTTTTAGATTTTATTATTATTATAGTATAGTGTGTGAATGTTAGATTGATTTGCATATGTGGTAGTAATCTTTCCCTTGTAAAATCTTGATCTTACCTAACTACTAGATTATATTATGTTGTGGGGCATTTTTAGTGTTAAATGTCATTTGATTAGAGCTAAAAATAGGATATATTGACTGATTAGTTCCTTGAACTAGGCATCTCCATCACTTCCCTTAGGTTTTGATCATTTGGTTAACCTTTGTATGAAATATTAATGCATAAAAAACCATTTAAAGTTATAGATATGATTTCATTAGTGTTTGTTATAAGTTCAGATAGAGTGAATGAACAATCACATTACTGGTGAATCACCTCCTTTACATGTTTGTATTCTTTGTTACCCATTTATCTCTCCCTTTTCCTAGTATAGTTTAGTTTAGGTGATAGATCCAAAAGGAATTCAACATTCTCTGGAGGTCTAATCCATTATTAGGATACCCATAACCTAGGATCAGTCCCATGTTGGTCTAGATTTGTGTAGAGGACCTGAAAAATCCCCTTGCTTAGCTAGGGTGCAATCTAGAACCACAACACTACCTCTTGTATGTTTCCACATCTTACATACATTCCTCTCAAAGAATTTATTATTGCAACATCCATCTCACAAAAATATGCTTTCAATTATTCTTTGATGGAACTCCATATCATGTTCCAAATTTCCCATAAGCTAGAATATACTCCATGGAATGCGTTTGAGTTTATTTTGTATATTTTCTCCTATTAGAATGTGTTCACCATCATAAAATGTATCATCTATTTATCATAAATGGATCATGACTTCAAAATAATTGAATAGCAATAAGGATTTTGAAAATGGTAAATTTTGATGATAGACCTTGATTGTTAATTTATGAATATAAAATATAAGTTACTATTAGCATGACAAAATCATACTTATATATTATTTGAGTATTTATATGTGGTTCATATTTTTACTGTATTTAGTATGAACAAGTGCTCATATAAATGAAAAAAATTGATATGAAGACTTAGATACTAATATGATTATATAACATATAAAGGTTTGCATATATATGTATAAATAATAATAAGGCATAGGATTCTAAGGGACTATAAACTATAATTATATGAATGTAGTCTACTAAAAATAAAACAAGTTTTTTAAATTAAAGATTATGTTTTTGTGGGAATTATGAGTTTGTTTATTATGATAAGCTATTGAAATTGAGTATTGTGTACATAAAAATGATAGACTATGATATTATTGCTTGACATAGAATGTACTATATATTTGTATCTACTTATACAAATTAGAAATATGCAATATAAATATATATTATACCCAATTGGTATATATTGTACTTGTTATACTTATTCATTATGTGATAAATAATGTAGTGGAGATTCATTCATATGTTTGATGGACTAAATGTATGTATTTTTACTATTCCTATGTTTATCATGTTTTATACATACTAGTAAGAAGTAATATGTATGAATCTATTGGTTATATTTATATTGAAAAAATATCGTATTGTTGATACTCAGTAAGTAGTGTGATGGATAGCACTATCTTACTAACATCATCAATACTAGATGAAGGTAATCTGATCAAGTTGGCTGTGTGAATTTCACTGATCTTAAATATTAATAACTATTGAAAACTTTGGCCAAAGTAATGCTTAATTAGACAATGTAATTTCATATATATGATTTAAATGTTTATATGATATCATGTTAGAACATATTTTATTTGTTGTAGACATCATGTTTATATAAATCTACAACAAATGGATAATAACGTGTCTCTATGGATTCATGTACCATCACTATCTAATCATCCATGAAGGGAAGACCATTATTCCATAGGGGATTGTGTAGAGGAATGATGGTCTATGTTTGGTGTGTAACAACACTCATAAGATGCCCTCCCTCCCCACAATAGTATTTATTTAGATAATACACTTAAGATTGCCATATATACTAGAGTTCAAAAAATTTATGCTCCATTGAACCTTGTATCTTATAGCTTGTATTGTATTTATTACTATTGAAACACTATCTATGTTGAAAAGTTATTATTTACTCTTTGAACATTGACAATAGTGGATGTACATTGGTACTAGCCATGGATGGAAACCTTTATTTACTTTCTATATTCACTTATTTTTTATTTGGATCATTATTTAAATTCTTGTGATGAAATCTAATGAAATAATATGGAAATTACATTTTTGTTTTAAATGTTATTATAAGTAGATCCTAGTAGGGTGGGATGGCAATATGACTCAGGCTCGAGTTGGAAATCACACTAATTATATAAGTGGTAAATCAATAAAAAATTAACCCTTTTAACTTATTTTAGCTAGACACAAAATTCCCCAAACAACTGGCATCCACACCTAATACAAGTACTATACTAAATGATGAAATGTATTTTTATTTATTTTCAGTATCATAGTTAGGTTCAATAAAAATTCAAAGTTAAACAAATGCAAAACCCACAAATAATGGTATTCTAGATAAATGAATTAATGAAGACATCACCATTGAAAATATTATTGATGATGATACGCCAACACTCAAAGGCTTTCCTAACTATAACTATGAAATGCCTCAACTAGAGGATAATTACAAGCTAGATGAGGTGCAAATACAAGAACAAACTTCTAAATCACATGAAACACCAACTTTGGTGAAATATTCAAATAAAAATTATGTGCAAAGGAAGAAGAAAATAGAGTACATTCCTAATAATGAGATCCAAATACTAGATGATATTTATGTGCATCAAACACAAAATTTAGTTTAAGACAACACTAATAAATATGTATTAAAGAAGATAAGTACATGGACAATTGGTAGGTCTTTTAATTTCAACTAAGAAATTAAATATCCTTTCATTGAACCAATAGAGCTAAAAAATGGTATTGATACTCTAACAAAATATTGATGTAAGATATATATATATATATATATATATATATATATATATATATATATATATATATATATATATATATATATATATATATATATATATATATATATACACACACATATGGAAACTAGGAAAGGACCACAAAATACAACTTAAGTTGGACATAATTGACAAACATTGAGGAAAAATAAAAATATGGACAAACCCAAAAAACATAGATAGAAAGATGCAAAATAATGCATGCATGTAAGGTATATAGTAGAGTATAAATATCATCAAAAACATCTATGACATCTCACTGAGAAAGGAGGACCAATAACAACTCATTTAGTAAAATTTACTAAAGATAATATTCATGTCACAAATATATAGTTATATATCATATATCACATTCTAGAAAAAAGGTACGCCTAAATTAGATTTTTTAGATCATAATATTTTGTTCCAACATAATGGATTTAATAACATTAGAAACCCCTATTTTTTAGATAAAAGTGCTCAATAAATGGCAAAAGCTCCCACCATGATTGAGAAGGAGGATTTGAAAGAGAAAAATGCATAGTTTATCTCATTATCAATTGATGAGGTCATAGCAGTTGACAACACATCATGGGTTTGTATTCATGTTAATACTTTTCATAACTATTCAAGGAAGCCTCATCTGTTAGTTATACATAAAATAAAATAAAAATTACAATGTTGAAAACATTTATTAATTGATTATTTATAATTTTAAGGATATAACTAGGATGGATGATTATGTTATAACTACTAACTTAGTTTGAGTTGGTGTTGATGGTGCATTAATGATGCAAAGGTACATATCTAGTCTTTGTGTTCAACTAAAAACAACATTTTACACATATATGATTAAAATTGATTTCAGGGCTCATAGAATGAATCTTGATTACAATATTGTTAGCACATTTCAAAATGTCACAAAAGTGGAGTTGTTTATCCATGACTTGTATGCATACATGTCAAGTAGTTCAAAAAGATTTGTATAGTTTCAAAAATTTATGATTTAAGTGATTGATGGTAAAAAAATTTGTAATATGATTATACAATATGGATCTCTATCTATGATCCAACATGCATAATTCTCAAAGAATATTCATCATTATTAGGTTTTATGTATAAATACTAGAAGGAAGTTGACAAAGCAAAATATTTTTTGTACCATTTAATAAATTTATAAACTTTACTAACATTATTTGGTATTCTACCAATGTTGAAATAAATGCCATGTTTGACAAAACATGCATAGGATAGATCCATATATATATTTGACTTTATATGGTTGATAAAATGGATTTGTCAATATTTATATATGTAGTAGAGTAAGTGCATACATTTTGGGGAAAATTGTGTAGACATTTACCATAATGTGTATGTGTTATATACATTAAAAATATGTGTAATTTCCATAACGTAAATGTGTTATTTAAAACTAGGCTTAGAAATATTGAAACTAAATGCATATGAGTTATAATGTGTATGTGTTATTTATAGTGAAAGGAACATGTATGTGTTATAAATTTTATGTGTTATAATGCATACACATGTGTACCTATTATCTTCATATTATGCAAGATAACACAAAATATATATTAGAAGTGGAAAATGGTCTACTATCATATACTTTAAATTTATTTTAATAAATATAATAAATTAGGTTCTCTTTACATTTGATAGATTTGGTCTCAAAACTACACGCCTTACGATGTCAAAGATGTCTTTTCAAAATATAATATGATTATTTCTTAGGCATTTTTAGAATCTTGGTATTGAACCTAAGGTTTTCAAGGATTAACTTTTGTAATTGATGTTCATTTT
Organism: Torreya grandis; assembly: GCA_037957365.1. Taxonomy (NCBI): domain Eukaryota; kingdom Viridiplantae; phylum Streptophyta; class Pinopsida; order Cupressales; family Taxaceae; genus Torreya; species Torreya grandis. The sequence continues at coordinate 420,587 of JARHVA010007278.1, read as the reverse complement.
TGTCATATTAGGCCATAATATGATCTACTAAATAGAATCGAATGCACAGAGAAAACCTATATGGAGTAGTGAAACCTAAAAAGAACAAATCAAAGAGGAAGAAAAAATATCCTCACAATAAATAAATTATATTAAGAAGCATTAGCATCATTATCTAAAAATTACATAGGAAGGTTCCTTATATAGGTGGAAAATAGACAAGTCCCAACATCCTCTTACATGTGGAATTATTTTTCCCTTAAGGACCTTTATTAAACCTAAGAAAGCTTGACTAAACTATGTAGACAAAACCTAGTGGGACAAAAGTCTATACTAACCTCCCCCTTAAGTGTAGTTTAGATGGGTAGAAGAATTAGATCCCAACATAAAGGCCTGATGAGGCACCCAAGTATATAGAGATGATCCCCATAAGAGGAAGAAGAAAAAGTTGTCCAAACCCCAAGAAGATCTCACAAATGAAGATACTTTTTTCTTAGTGAAAGGTTTGATGAATATATTAGTAGTTTACTCCATTGTCTACATGTAATGAAGATCAACGATCTACACATGGGTGATCTCTTAAATGAAATGAATTTGAATATTAATATGCTTGGTTCAATGATAGAGGACTAAATTCCTAAAGATCTAGATTGTTTTTTGGTTGTCACAGAAGATGACTATTAGTCATCAAAACTAGATGTCAAACTCAATGAGAATTCCTTATATCTATCTAGCCTCAGTGGTAGAATTAAAAACTCCTATATATTATGGCTTTGTAGAATATAAAGCAATAGTATTTTACTTCTTTCTTGACTAGCTAATTGGACATGAACCAAGGGATAAATTATAACCTAAAGTAGACTTGAAATTTTAAAAATATCCATACCAACCTTAATCTACATAACCAATCAAGTTGATATCGATGCTTGCTTCATAGTAAATCTCAAAACTATGAATACCTGGAATGTAGTGGAAGATATACTTAGCTTATTTTTAGTGCTACTCATGTCATTCCTACATGAATCTTGAGACCATGTCCATTACATATGAGATATAAGGTCTAGTGTGTGTAAGGTAGATAAGAATACCAATAAGTTGTCGATATGAGGTAGCATCAACTAAAGGAGATGGGAAATCAGCCTCAAGCTTCACACTAGATAATAAAAGATTTAGATATGGATTACTATAAACCATGTTAAACCATGCAAGAAAATCAAGAACATACTTATATTATGCAATAGTGATCCTAGAGTCAGACAGAGAAATTTCAATCTTTAGGAAGAAATGCAATAAGTTTAAGTTAGTCATTGAGAACCTATCAAACAAAGTAGTTTTACCTATTGTGATAGTGGATGGAGAACTCCTTGTGATTAGTAGTCATCCATGTAGAGAGTTAGAATTAGTAGTGAATTACCATAATACAAAATGTAGACATTCATATCAAAATGGAATTTAGTAAACCCAACAAAAAGAAGAAAGGATTCCATCATAGCATACCAAGATTGAGGATATTTTTTAAGGCCATAGATAGAATTACAAAGTTTTTAAACTAAAGAGGAATGTTCCATAAATTCTTTTGGTTGCTCAACATATATTTCATCTTTGAGGTCATTGTGAAGAAAGGCAATATTCACATTCATTTTATGAACATTCTAAGAATGTTTTGTGGCAATGGTGAGAGTGAGTTGGATTGAGTTAATTTGAGCAACTAGGGTGAATGTCTTGGTGTAGTCAACCCCAGAAACCTGAGAGAAACCCTTTGCTACCAAATGTGCTTCAATATTTCCTATTGACCCATATGATATAATTTTTATTTGGTAAATCCACCTACATCAAAAAAAAATTATTACCATAGGAAGGATTAAATACCAAGCATTATTCCTTTACAAGGAATTATACTCCTCCATAGCAGTATCCCACTCAGGATTGTCTAATGCCTCGAAAAATAGTTTTAGATCAAAAGAAGATGCAAAAAAAGAATGTGGGACATATTTAAATTGTGAATGGGTTCACGTATTGTCTAATGGATCTCTAACCAATTGGCCAACACTTTGTAGTGTCTATCTATCTGAAAGAGGACCAATGCTCAAAGATTTAGGAGGATATTCCTCATCATCTAAAGATAATATGGGATAAGGAGGAGGGTAATCCTCATCATTACTCTCATAATCATAACTATAATAATAGTTAATATCATCAAGAGCTTGATCATGCATATTTGAATCATCAAAATTGTCATCAAATATAAGTGTGTCTAAGGAAGGGTGAGAGGTGTCAAGTGTTGAGTCTTAATGACCCTCTATAAAAAAAACACTACTCTCAATAAACAAAACATGAGTGGTGGGAAGGATAATCATGTATCCCTTAACACCCTCAATATATCCAATAAAGATGAAAGATTGACTCTGAAGTTCTAATTCATTACATTTATTCTTTGAAATATGAGCCATAGTAGGAAAAAAACACTCAAAACTTCTCAACTATGGGTTTTTAACCACTTTGGTCTTCAAAATAAGTGACTCACTTCAATGTTTTTTTAAGAAATTAGTTCTAGATATAATAAGAAAATTTGATGTTGTTAGCCCAATAATAAGGTGCAAGAGACTTGGAGTGTAGCATACAGTTGGCCATTTTCTTCAAAGACATGTTCTTGTGCTCTACAATACCATTTTGTTGAGGATGGTGGTGTAAAATTTCATCATGTGGGTTTGTTTAAATGGTTCATTATGATTGCTTAGGGTCTTAAAGGTCATTTGGGTCATTTGGGAAGATTAGTCATGTATTCATTAAAATTTTGGGTTTCACTCTCTCTCTCTCCCACCTATATATGTACCTCTCTCCCTTTGTATTCATCATCCAAAGTCAATGAGGAATGTCTATGCATTATTGATCTTTGCACTCTCACCTACTCTATAGTGTTCATGTGTGCATTTGATCTTATTGAGAGGTCTTGGAGTAATCTAACATGGTATTAGAGCCTCACTCAATGGCCATTCACTTTTTCTTGAATTCTTGATGAGGTTCCTTGTTTTATTTGAGATCTGAATGGGTTTTTATTTGGTTTGTGTTGTGGTGGCATTGTAATTTTTATTTACAAAGTATAAGGGTTTATCTTCAAAATTTTAGAGGGTTTACAAAATTTTATGTTTATTTTTTAAAATAAAACTCTCAAAAAAATGTAGGGGTCATTTTCTAAAAAATCTTGTGTTACAAGTTCTATGTTTGCATAGTAAGGAACAACTAGTGTTGTAGATCTATCTAAGCCTATGAAAGCAACATGAAGGCTTAATATTATAATGTTGGGTGGATCAAACCCAAAGTCTTTACCTCTAAATCCAATATCTATATGAAACAATTAGATTGATAGGCTATTCCTCCAAATGGACAACCAATCTTTAAATGGGGTATATTGATAAGCATAGAGTCATTTTTCCCTGTTATGGCATCTTAAAATACCATACCTCCAATCCAGTGCATTATAATAATTTAAATCATCATCTAAATAAGACCTCATACTCCCATGTCACTCTCCTAGATAAGCTTGGCATTTAAATCATGGTATTTTGGTTTGAACCTTATCTAATATAAGTGTTTTTTTTCATGTCTTTGGTCTATTGTATTAATCAGATCTGGAGTATTTTTTCTGTTAGGCCACCATTATTCTACAAAGGAAGCTCCTTTTTTAGTGTTGATCAATATTAAGGTACATTTAAACAAAATTTGATGTTTTTTTTGCTATGGTGTCTTAAAAAACTTCTTGATTACCTATTTTTTTGGATATTTATGAATTTTCAAAGACCAACATTGTGTGGATACTCATCAACTCACCTAGCTCATATGCCCCTCTTTTTTTAGATCTATGAATACTATAATATGGCATTTATGTTTACTATGTAGCTATGAAAACTCTGATCTGATTTATCTGAGTATTTTTTATTGTTAGATGTGTTGATGGATGCTAGATAAACAACATGTTCCCTTAGAGGTGAACTATGTTTTTTGTTCCTCTTCCTTCCAATGATCATGCCAAGCTAGGTAGTCTTTACTCTTTAAAGATAAGTTAGAATTTTATTTTTTGTCTCATAAGCTGGTAGCACCCAAAACTCTGCTCTTTCAAGCCCTGTGCATGTACCTTGAGAGTGCCTAACTCTCATCCTCATTTTTAGGTTGGAGCATAATAGTGTGTCCCACTTTTTAGTAGAAAGGGGACAACAAAATATGAAAATGTGCACACTTTTCAATTTGTATAGACAATAGTGACTTAACCGTATAAAATGTGAAAAAGGTGTAAACTAATGAAATGTGTTATTTTAAGTGTAGATTATATTTATATTTATTTCAAATTAAAAAAATTTATATAAAAAAAATAGTTTTTTGAATGCCTAAATACATCATGTGTATGTTCTATGTATGTAAATTTTATTGAGTGCTCGATTTCTCCTCGTCATAATATATTCAAAATGTAATATTGTTTAAATATTTTTTATAAAGATGCCCTAGAAAGATGGATGTAGTGTAAGATATTTTTTTATAAATAAAATTTTATTTATTAATTTTTAAATGATCATGACATGAAATATTGACACTTTGACTTCTCCTCGTGATAGATTTTTATATATATGTTGAAATTGATCTATTTTTTCACCATTGAAAAAAGAAAATTAAAATCAAGCGTGCAAATATATATTTTTTTTTAAATTAACTCACAATCCAATATTTTTCTTTGTACATTGAAAAGATGATACTTTACTTTATAAATAACAATATGTTATTAAATAAATCAAAATAAATACTAAATATTATTTAAATTATATATATATATATATATTTAGTATTTATTTTGATTTATTTAATAACATATTGTTATTTATAAAGTAAAGTATCATCTTTTCGATGTACAAAGAAAAATATTGGATTATGAGTTAATTTTTTTTAAATATTATATATATATATATATATATATATATATATATTAGAAAGCTAATAAATAACCCTATTTACACATGGAATCACATGTTTTTAGTTTTTTTCCCTTAAATGTGGTATCTAAAATGGCATTTTCAAGCAATAATAACTTTCAAAATAAAAGAGCAAGGTTTGATGCCACATAGGGTTGGAATAAAGGTGGTTAAAACAAAGGGGGTTCAAATGAACCCCTTTTGTTCTAACCCCCTTCGTTCTGACCCTCTTCAAATTTTGTGCCCAGCTACTTTTCCCACCATCACACCACTTTTCTCATCCATTGCACCACTTTCCATATATTTTATTGTTAGTGTTGTTCAAATAAAGATGAGAATAATGGGGACTTTGATCTTATGAATTTAAGCAGTGATTCCTATAGTGATAGCAAAAGTGGGAACTTTAGTAAAATATCCCTGCAATGATAGCAAAAGTGGGAATTTTTGAAGTTATTCCTGCATTTTAAGTGATATAATAGGATTGTGGGATGATGATCTAAAGATTCATTTTTCATTTCCAATAAAATATCGAGATCATTTCTAGTGAAAGATCAAGATTGTGGGAGTTATGACTCTAACAGAATAGGTACTGTGAGATACTCTATTTCTTAACAAATAAAACTATCCTAATAGATTTTCAATGTTTGTGCCTAATCTCATTGATGGTAGAATGGTTTATTTAAAATCACCATTTATTTAAAATTTGAATGGCTTGAAATACACATGATAAAACTTATTACTCTCGAAGGCTTGAAAATATGCTTCTTTGTTGATATATGTTTTGCCTTCTTACACCCACTGTGATTTTTTAGTTGGATAAATCTTTGTATTCCCTCATGACTCTAATATAAAACATTAATTTAGAATTTTCATGATTCACCTCTCCATTTTTAATTCTTATTATTTGTACTGTAGAAATATTCACCTAAACCTATCAATGATTCATATTTTTAGTCTTCATTCATCTCTTTTTATAAAGATAAGGGTCCTCATTCAAAGAATTATGGATGATATAAACTCTTGAAATGCTTTATTCACCTTTTTTTTTGCAATTATAAATTGGGTAATAGTTTTAATATCTTTCCCAACTAGGCACAAAATTCTGCAAGGCATATTTTACTAGTGGATTTTCTCAATTCAATAGCCCGTAATGCCTAAAAACTTATCTAGGATAAAGGGAATTAATATGCATATATTTGAAGGCCAAATCAAATCTTCCTAACTTAGACTAAGAATTTTTAATCTAAATTGAAAGAGGCACAACTTAAAGAGTTTTAAATAGATAAGGGATGGTTGGAAGAGTTCCAAGTTGGGTCATGAAAATAAATCACTTTAACAACATTTCAAAAAAACTCATCACCAATTTCATCACTTCCTAAAAATCACTATCAAAGTCAAGATGATTTCAAGTTTGTAATGCCATGAAATTTCTCTCAATACACAACAATTCTTGCTTTCCCTAATTTTTTTACCCATGCACTTTTTTTTGAGCCAGTGGATGGTTGAATATCTATACATGAATGATATACAAAAAAAAGTATCATAGAGTCTCAATAACTCTAAACACTATTTAAGGACTCACCTTTATCCATCACTCTCATCAATAACACTACCAAGTTCTTTCCTTTGCTTCAAACCAACACAGATAGTCACATTTATACCCTTTGTTACATCAAACAGAGTTTTGTGTACAAACATTAGAATTCCAACATATTTCTTGTTATCTCTTACACTATATAACTACAAATTAAATCATTAACTTCTTCAAGATCTCATGAAACAATATTTGTATATATTTTATTCCTCTATCTAATCAAATATAGTCTGAAACTAATCAACATGCACTAAAAAAAATAGGGCATGTGTTGTCATCACCTTCAACGAGGGTTTATTTTGCTCTTTATGTCTTCAAACAAGAATTCATTCACTTTAAATATAACTAAAAATAAATGTACATTAACATTATTTATGTTTAAAATAACATATGCATTCTAATCAACAAACCATGACCTCCTAAGTAAGGGTCTGTACCCTTTTAATCAATAACTAAGTTCTTTCTTGTATTTCCTAAAATTCTCACTTCAAACACATAAGATTGAACCTGTAAATACATTTAGAGATAAATTCAAATACATTATTTCTTCAACAAGTCACATTTAATTAACAACATTAGTTAATGACAAATTCATCTTCATTTTGTCTTTGTTCATTCATTTAAAATTACTAGAGTTGATATCAAAACTTTTTATACATAGAGGCTAAAATAATGTATATCCTAATACTGTTTACAAGTGACATGGGTATTTAAGATTTAAGTAAATTGAAGGATGAATAAAATTAGGCATATTCATTCAAAATTGGTTAACAATTAGATATCTGGTGAATTCACGATCTGCATAGGGTCATCACAATACTTCTTGATGCATATTGACTGTAACTTAGAAATGCATGGGATAACTCAGAATAATAGATGTTAGTGGTTGCATGAAGGATACATTACTTACATGAATGGATTATGGTTAATGTAATGTTGATAAAAAATAGGCATGGAGTAATACACTTAGACACAAAGCTACATCTTGATGCATAAGGCATAGACTACATATCATATATTGTACAAAGAACTTGCCAAAATTGATGAATTTAAATGACATGGGAAACCAAGACTAAAAATGGAGAATCCCCATTAAATTATCATTTTTTCTTACTTGCTCTACTACCATATTAGAGAATTCAATATATTGTTATGATTAATACGAGAAATTTATACAAATTCTAACTTCTAGAATTTAGGCTTCATTATAATATACTTAGTCTAATCTTGTATCATGAGTTGTTACAATAATTTGTAACTATAAATATTAATGTTATTCTTATATTTATTATGTTTTACTAATAAGGAATATTTTCAATAGACACCACTTGTCCTCCTAGAGTTTTTTGAATTCAAGTTTCTCCATTATAACATTGTGTCTCTTTTATAATTTTGTTTTGTAAAAGAGACACAAAGTTCCCATGGGTATATGACATTTATAATTTAGCCTGGTTTATTGGATCCTTCTCAAAATGACATGTTTATTTATAATGTGAATATGTTTGCATGTATAATGTTAAGAGGCAAATATAAATATAAATGTTATATTTTTAGAATTCCATTTTTTTAATATTATGGATTGCATGCTATCTATTTAATATTTTTGTGAACAAATCTTTAATTAAAATAATATAATTTATATAAATATATTTAATATAATCTCTTTATTAAATATAAGTATCAAACATTATAACCTAATATAGGCTTTCTTAAAATTTAAAAAAAGGTTATGCTATACGTTTAAACATGAATAAAGATATTATAAATATTTTAGATTTCACTCTTATAATTCAATTTATTGATAATTCTACATTAATTTCATTTAAATTTTATATGTTGATATAGATCAGAGTATTAAATTGAATATTCATTTTAAATATATATTTAAAATAAATAAGATATATATATATATATATATATATATAAAATAAAAACTTATTCTTGAAATGTAGAAAGATTGATTAAATGGAATAGTTATGTGTAACTTCACTTGAGTTTATCTCTCACCGTGTTGGAGAAATATAAAAAATATATATCACAAACTATGATATTTTCTCTACCATTGATATTATAGTAGAGAAAATTTTGATATTTTTTCAATATATATAAAATAAGTGTTAGGGACATGTTGTGGAAGTTTTCAAAGAAAAAATATTAGTAGTAAAATTTCTCAACCCTACTATTTTCATGTCATAAAAGGTAAAATTTTAAATATATTATTGAGTGATGTTTCGGACTGACTTTGTAAAGGTTTATATTGAATTTTATATATGATGAATTCATCTATTAAGTTTATATTGAATTACTTATATTAAAATTTTAACCATTAGTGATTTACCAGTAGGAGGTTCTCCATGTGTTTCTTTACCTCGCGATGTTTTCTATACATTCCTATTATCATATTTGAAGGGAAATCATAATATTACCATTCATAGAAATGATAATAATACTATTCATGGAACAATATTTCATATTTCTGATAGAATTCAATCTTTTCAGGGGCATCCACATTCCAACAAGTCAAATTTCACATGTTTTAACAATAGTGACATATTCAAGAGTATTGATACAAGCAATATTTTAGCTCCAATTCTAGTTATATCCAAATTCCACATGTTTCTCATTGAAATATTTCACTATGTAACTATGATTTTGTAGGGAGTTGTAGTTATATAAAAAAATAAACTACTAATCACTTTTGGTGCAGGACCCCTTAAGATTAAGGCACCTTATTATGTTTTCTAACCTTTGTACTTGCAGGAGGGGTGCCAAAATAATTATTTATCAATTTTATTATATTTTATATATTTTCTTTTTGTGTTTGGTTTGATTGTATATACTTTTTTTTTCCTCACATATAATAATTAATCGGTAAATTAATCATGTTGTGCTTGTTGGTTACCCCAGCCTAAGTCTAGGATAACACATGACATGGAATTCATCCCCATGCATGGGCTTAGCATTTAGGGGTAAAGTGACATGGATTTTATCACCACACACTATACCAAACTCTATGTTCTATTAGAGTATAAAAATTAGGAGAGCTATTATTTGATGCCTAAGTAGAATTCTCCATAAAGGGTTCTTTGGAGTGAGGAGTGGTTAAGCTCCAATACATAGAGTAGTTAGACAACATCCTATATGAAATTTATCCCCATTATACCTTCATGTATATTAGGGATGCACCTATAAACCCTTGTGAAAACCCAGCATAGGACCCTTTGATTGTAACAGGTGTTTAGCTATAGGGGGTAGGATAAACCTGTAAGAAGCCATTAAGTTCAAATAAAGTCAAAAGGGTTCAGTTGATTCCATAATGGTTCATCAGCCTATATTCCCACCCAAGAAGCCATTGGATGGTGTGAACACTGAGTTACACACCCTATTCAATTTAATATCTTTAAGACTTGTCATTGTGTGTGTGTTGTTTGAATGTTGTGTTTAACCCATTTTTTTATAAACCAAGTTGACCATACCCCATTTTGTGTATGATACCTTAGATACCCATATGCTAAGATCCATTCTCATCATTCTAAACCATACTCATCTTATATCTCATGCTCATTTCATATCTTCCACATCTTAGTCTTCCATCTTCCATTTAATCTAATATCCATCTTATAGTTTCTACCCACACCATTATATCTTAAACTAAGTCTGCCCTATATCATCTACCCATATTATATTGTCCACCCATCTCACATTTTATACTTTATATCTTAAACACCATCTAATATCTAGTCTATATTCACCTATCTAGTACCCAACTTACATCTTCCACACCCTTCATATCCAATAACATCCACATCCTTATCCTAAGTAATTTTTATAACCCATCTTGTCCATCTTATATCTTCCCAAATAACACCCCATATTTACCACATATTTTCCATTCCCCTAACACCCATCTTATAGTTTCTATTCATCTCATCTCATCCTATATCTTATCTTCCATCCCTTATTCATCTCATAATCTCCCATCATCCTTTTAAATCTTAATGATCTCTTCCTAAATCCTTAGACTAGGTATTATCAACATACATACTCTTATCAAGATTCTAATCTATCACCCATCACTCATCCACTAAAAGGCCCCATCCTAAACATTTATTTATGAATTTGATTCCATGTTTATCACTTCTTCAACTCATAACTATGGGGATTATTGATAGACTAATTACCACTATAAATAGACCTTATACAAATACCCATCATATTGTTGCACTATTTGACATCTTCACACTTTTATGCATGTTTTCTTTCTATACCTACATATTAATAATTTTTTCTAAAATTTTAAACATTTTCTTCCAACAAAAAAAACCTTATCCCTTATAAAGATATGGTCCAATGTCTAATAACATAATTTTCCTATTTTTCCATTAAAAATATTTATTGGAAAGATAATCATCATGCTAATGTAACGGCTAGTGTTTCTCCTTTAATTACAATTGATATTAATGATGATCATGTGATATTCAACATAAAAAAAACTATGTAATCCTTCTATGGACTATATATTTAGAAATAAATCTCCCCAAAGAAAACAATATCAATATCTGAGTCTAAAGCATAAAGGATTAATTCATAATGGTAAGAGTTGTATAATGTTCAAGTGGTATTTGTGTGCCTTGTATGATCAACATTTCACTTTAGATTTTATCTCTAGTTTTAGGATGAATAACAAAGGGACAAACCTCAAAGATTTGAATTTTTTCCTCCTTGTAAAGCTGCACTTCCATGATGAATGATGGATTCTTTTATCTTTTTCTGAAAATAAGTGTTAGGTTATGTATAAATCAAAGTTGTGAATAATTATATGTTAACTAAAATGAGTTTTATTTTTACTCTATCTTGATTATCTGTGTATAGTTATTATTCATATTTAATATATTTAAAAATTCAATTTAAGACTTAGAATTTTCCAATTTAACCCACCAAAGTTCCCATATGTGGTGGAAAATAATCAGGGGAAAGTTTGTTGTATTATAGGTTTATAGAATAATTAAAAACATTTTGGTATAGTTTTGTGTAGGTGCAAAGTTAAGAACTTATAATATGGGAAATAAAATGAATAGGCAAATCAAGAGGGAAAGAAAGTTTACTGTCAAAGATGAAGCTAAAAATAATAGACTAAGATGTGAATTATATAAGAAGAAAAAAATGGATCCTACAAACTTTATGAGTGCTAATGTTGAATTTGATCAAACTATCCATGTGAATGAGGAAGACTCTTTACTTGGTATTTGCATAAGTGTTTAAAACTTCATAAATGCATGATTAAACCACATGACTTAATTTATGAGTAAATTCCATTGTAAAAATAAGACTAGTAATTTATATTTTATTTCATTCAATAAATTTCTTTTGTTATAGTTACTGAAGAAGATATAAAAAAACCTACCAATATTGATATGATTGAAGAAGATATAAAAGAAAGGTCTATTAATATCAATGTGACTAATGACCATGAGCATGTCCTATCACCTTAACCACATGCAGAACTTATTTAGAAAGTGTGGAATCGACTACCAAAGAAAAATCTAAACCATCTAATGAATATGGTTATTGGAAAATTAGAAAAATATGCAGAAGATATGAGACAATCTGTAGATATTCTAACCACATATTATTGATCTACTTTAAAAGTTTGAATGAAATTGGTTGTGCTCAATTTTTAGTTTCTCTTATAAATCATGATGGGATGAAATATTGTCTACAGATATTGGGAGTGGAATTTTTAAAAAAAATACAAACTTTTGGAGAGGAAGTAGTGGAAAATGTGTCTGGGGGTTTGGATTCAATGGGTAAAAACACTCCCTCAACTGATAAAATCAATTCATGTAGAGTGATGTTGAGCTCAATTATAAGTGGAAAAACATCAAAAATTTGACATGTCAGTGTTATGTCAAATGTATCAAGTGTTTTTAGAGAGACAATGACTAGATATGTGAAGAGGAGAAATGTCCTAGATGATAATAGTGTATAAATAAATTGGGTGTTAATGATTATGGCTCCTCATTCTGATAAGATTGAGGAGAGTGTTCGAAGGTTAATTTTGGATTTTTGGAATCACAATACATGAGCTTATTCAAATTTTAAGGATGTTCTAAACAATAGGATTGCTCCTAAATAATATGAAGAACATGTTAAACATTGTATTGATATAATAAAACACAAGTTGTATGTCAAATTTTGTGAAAAAAATCCACATATTAAGATTGGGTAATGAATGTTTGAGATTTTGAAACCTTGGTGTGTGAAGCAAAATAAAGTCCTCGAAACATGTTGTCATAATCATGTTGAGTTTTAGCTTCATTATCAGGTATATAAATATATTCATTTTAAATTTTATGGAGTTTATCACATGTTTGATTAAATTATATTGAAGTTCACAATATCATTTCATTTACATGTATTTACATAACAATTTAATTTTGTTGTATAGAAACTTAATGGAATCAAAGTATGGTTTCCAGAATGCACCCCCTAAATGCATCAGTAAATTTCTATCATCTATTATGTGCAAAAATTGAAATGATGATGTGGTTGGTCCCATACCTTGCATTAAAGGTGTTTGTGAAACATGTCCAAATTTGGCTAAATTTCCAATAAGAAGTGAAGACAATGACACAATTCAGAGTGTGAATTGGAAGCAGTGAGTATCAATTTGTGTATAAATATTATTTAAATGTAAATAGGAATTATTTATATAATATGTTTGTAACATGTACATATATGTGTTTTTATGTAGGTTCAAATACATTAAATATGACATAAAATTAGGAAAATCTGCTACAAGGTTAGACTTCTCAGAGGATGTGGTCCCTGTTTCCATATTCATGGAAAGTTTTCATAAGTTAATTGGTCCTCATATAGAACATTGTCACTATGAAAAGTGGCAAGAAAATCAATTTAAAACATTGAAGAACACATTCTCCCTAGGATTGATTGTGTCAGTGGTTGACTTTCCAGAAAACTATTCATTTTCTCATCAAAAAGATATTCAAACACAATACAATCACACTGAGAAGGTGACCATCATAGTGCATGTGTGTTATAGGCATACACAAATGGATTTAGATGGAGTTTTTAGTTCTTATATTTAACCATTGATCATAAAAGAATATCACTTCGATAATAGTGATGATAAAGACCATGACACACACTTTGTTCAACATTGTTTTAAAATATTTTTTGAAGATCTTGATAAGTGCCATGTAAATTTTGAAAAACACTGTGTTTTTCCAAATGGTTGTTCAGCACAGTTCAAATATTCAAGGCCACTTTTTTCACTTTGTTGATGTGATCAATTTCTTAACGAGCCTCATGTGTGGAGTTTTTTTTAGAGTGGTCATGGGAACAGGGAACATGATGGTGTTCATGCTTGCATCAAGAGTGCTCTAAGGAAATAAAATACGAACTATTCTGGAGATCGGTTGAGTGATACCCATACTATTGTTGAATGGTGTAGGTTTTATTTTTCAAATAATACATCTCTAGCTAGGAATAAGCCACCTACACACATGGTGTTTTGTGAAATTATAGGTATGTTATGCATTTAATGTATTCCATTTATTGTTATTAAACACATGTTATTATCTTCAATTATTAAATTAGTTACATATTTGAATAGGAATTGATCGTATATTAATGCATGGTTGTTAAATAATACCCAATACCAGGTCAGTTCATTCTGTGCTGAGCACCAATAGTCATAAATGGGCACTAAAAATAAGAGACTATTATTATTTTTGTTACGATTGCATGGTAGGAGATTATGATAAATTTAATAGTCAAGCTCATGGGGATGTCAAGCAATGGAATATGATACAGTTAGTTGTGAATGATTATTATGGGGTAGATCAAGATGATAACCTTGAGTATGCTCCTTTGATATCATCAGATTATGACCACATATTTGGGCTAGTTGAAATAGGTAATTATACAAGCCTTGTTATATATATGATTCTTTAATATAGAATAAATTCATTTGTTTCTTGTTTAGATTATAATAAAAATTCATATATCATATAATATATTATTTATATTGTAGGAGATGTATTTTTAGTAATTTATGCTAAAAACTCTGAAAATGTTAGTTACTACTTGTAGTGTACAGAAGAAAGGAACAAGTTAAGAAAAGATATGATAAGTGAGGGAATCTTGTTTCCTATTGGGTCAATTTTTCTTCAAGGGACATATTTAAGACAAGTGAAGGTTATTCCAAGTGGGATTTACTTTATTGATTATGAACCAAACAACAAAGTCTTGCATTATAGCCACCATGTTATTGCAATTGGCTTATATCTTCCTAGAGTGAAAAAAACACGTGGCAAAACAAAGTGGAAAGTAGACAAGGAAGATCATGAAAAGATCTTACATGTTATTGATGAGCGATCTGAACCAATCATTCTTCTATAGTTTTTCATAATTGATTTATTTTTCCTTTTTTTGATCTTAGGTATAAAATCTAAAATGAAAATTGACTCTCAGTGTATAATCTACTAAAGATGCCTTCATTTATAATAGTAAATGAAACTCATAATCTATACAGAATTTAATGTTATTATTGACATGTCTTTTTTCACAATTTGTCTTCTTGATTATATTTAAAAATATTAACCTAATAATGTTAGGAAATATTGAAGTTTTGTAGAGGTTGAATTAATTCCATTATTTTATTGATATATAGCTATCTACAGACATACACTTGGTCAATATTTATTGATTTCATGCCTACAAATGTAGCTATCTGTAGACATACACTTGGCCATTATTTATGTTGGAAGTATTTACTTATGGGGGGTGTTGAATTAGTTGCACAAAAATGCATATTCAATTACTTAGGACATGATACATATCCTAACCTATTAGGCCTAAATAGCCCAGAAACAATGTCTTAACACATTTGAGGCAAAAACTCAAATCTTCCACATAGCCATATGATTAGATCACATGGGTGGAACTCAAAAAACACTCAAGAAAAATCAAAATCACTCTTAGGTATTTTGATGCAAATTTATGAATTCAAACTTGGTACATACACCTCCAAGATAGCATACTAGATCTTTATTAACACTCACCTTTGCCATCTTATACTTAGCACTGATCAACTATATCATCTGGTTAGGCCTACCTAGGCTTGCATATCCTTGAGATCATCAAAACCTATAACTACATAGATACACTACATGCAGCTTGTTATGTCAGAAACATAACTCACATTAGCTCACAAGTCACCAATCCTACTCAAACTATTTCATTAGGCCACCTAGGGTCATAAGGCTAAGCCTAAATGCAAGTCCTTAATGAATCCTTGCTAGTGTAGCTCAATCTTGAGAGTCATGAACTAAGTCAAAACTTCATAAAATGCTCTAATCATACCATTCTCAATATCCAACTCATATTGGTCTATCTTATCTCCATCCTATCTCTACAAGCCTTGACCATGCCTAAGCAATGACCTCTCTTTAAGCTTACTTATCACCAAACCATGTTGAGCTTCTACCAGACCACTCATGTAGCTCAAAAAGCATCTTATAATACCTAAGAACGTCTTACAAGCCTATCATATCATTCTCCATCGATCAAGATATCTCACACCACATGGACCACTTATCAAGCACACAACACCTTCTTATCACTTCATGATATCATCCTTCATCAATCATCACTTTGTCATTACCTTTTAGATTAATGATAATAATTTTTCCAACACTTTATTCATTTATTGTAAAAAAGGATAAACATGTAATATTTGAGCTAAAATCATTAAATCTTCAAGATTTGATTTATGAAACCTCCTAAACTTATTATAATCTTTATATATAATGTATGTCATCTTAGGTAGGCTACCTATCTTTAAAATAATGGAAATTTTAGAAAATTGAGTCTATCATGGAATGATAAAAAATGGCACTTTCCTTGTATAGTTACATATTTTGTTCCTTCTTATTGTGAATTCTACATTTCATTGTAATCATAATGTTAACTAAAACAAATTTAAGGCCTTTATATACAAATAGATAAATGATGCTCAAGTGATTTCATGTGTCACCCTATTGTCTTATGTAATGATATTGTTCCAATTTAACTCAATAATTTGTTGTATAAACTATGAGATACTTAGATTCCACATATGAATAATCAGTGGGAATAAACTATGAGATATATTGTTGTAAAATAAACATTATAGGTTTAATCAAAATAAAGATGCCATACATTATTGAAAAATTATGATTACAAATGCATTGAATTAAGTTGCAGCATTGAAGAACACAATATTAACAAAATTATATGATAAGAGAAATTATTAAAATGTATATCAATCAATTCATATAAATAGAACAATAATATTACTAATTTTGTGCACCAACACAAAGCATGTTAGTAACTTTAACTAATCCAAAATCACAAGTATATAAACAATAATATGTCATTGAGTATTTGTCATTTATAAAAGTGTAGATGTTAATATACATGAAAACAAATATATACATGAATATAAAGTAGAAAATAAAAGACTACAAGCATTATTGATGGTTAGTGCAAGTCTTTGATCCCTCACTACCATCATATTGTTGATCCTACATTTAAAAGACAATAATATTTTAATTAAAACTCCATAAATTATTAACATGATAATTATTTGATCATTTTACCTATAGAAAAATAAAAAATAATTTTTAATTAATCATTAAATAAATATCACAACATTCCACCTCTGTATATGTCTCTTCCAAATCAAAACACCTACAAGTATGACAAACACTCTGTGTCGAACCGTGCCCAGTAGATCCCTGTATACAAAAAAATACATATATATTAGAATATATCAGATTAGTTCTTTTATAACCAAGTAAAAATATGAGTTAAATTTATTTAAAATTTTATATACCTCTAATGAGCCAATATGCATGTCACCTTGAGGATGTACCTCATCTACTACTTGAATAATAGGCACAACAAAATTCACAACATTACCCTCAGTTGTGTATGAAACAATAGGATCAATAGCATGAGAAAGATAAATTATCTCTCTCTTATCCCCCTCAACCTCATGTAAACTTAAGTCACCTCCAAAAGACCCCAATGATAACATAGGCCCTTCATACCAAACAATAGGATCATTCGCAGAAGCAATAGAAACTATCTCTCTCATATCCCCCTCAACCTCATACAAATTGAAATCACATCCAAGAGACCCCAACAAAACACCAGTCCCATCATGCATAAATAGAGGAATGTTATTGACCAATATCATGTTATTGTGGAGTCATCTGAACTAATTGATCTTCTATAGTTTTTCATAATTGATTTATTTTTCCTTTTTATGATGTTAGGTATACAATATATAATGACAATTGACTCTCATTTTAAAATATACTAAAGATGCCTTCATTTATAATAGTTAATGAAACTCATAATCTATATAGAATTAAATGTTATTATTGACATGTCATTTTTTCATAATTTGTCTTTTACTTATAATTAAAAATATTAACTTAATAATGTTAGGAAATATTGATGTTTGGCAAAGGTTGAATGAATTACATTATTTTATTAATATATAGCTATCTATAGACATACACTTGGTCAATATTTATTGATTTAATTCCTATAAATGTAGCTATCTATAGACATACACTTGGCCATTATTTATGTTTGAAGTATCTAATTGTGGGGGTTGAATCATTTATGCAACAATGCATATTCAATTACTTAGGAATTGTTACATATCCTAACCTATTAGGCCTAAATATCCTAGAAAGAATGTATCCAGACATCTGAGGCAAAATCTCAAATCTTCCACATAGCCATATGATTAGATCAAATGGGTGGAACTCAAAAAACACTCAAGAAACACCAAAACCACTTTTAGGTATTTTCATTAAAATTTATGACTTAAAAATTGGTACATGCACCTCCAAGATATCATAAAACATCTTTGTTAACACTCACCTTTTCCATCTTATACTTAGCACTGATCAACTATCTCATTTGGTCAGGCATACCTAGGCTTGCATACCTTTGATATCATCAAGACCTATAACTACATATATACACTAGATACAACTTGTTATATCATGAACATAACTCACATCACCTCACAAGTCACCAATCATGCTCAAAATATTTCATTAGGCCACCTAGGGTCCTAAGGCTAAGCCTAAATGCAAGCCCTTAATGAATCCTTGATACTGTAGCTCAATCTTCAGAGTCATGAACTAAGTCAAAACTTCATACAATGCTCCAAACATACCATTCTCAATACCCAACTCATATTGGTCTATCTTATCCCCATCTTATCTCTACAAGCCTTCACCATGCCTAAGGAATGACCTCTCTTTAAGCTTCCTTGTCACCAAACCACATTGAGCTTCTACAAGACCACTCCTGTAGCTCATAAAACATCTAATAATACCTGAGAGCATCTTACAATCCTATCATATCATTCTCCATTGATCAAGATATCTCAAACCACATGGATCACTTATCAAGCACACAATGCCTTCTTGTCACTTCATGATATCATCCTTCATCAATCATCACTTTGTCATTACCTTTGACATCAATGATAATAATTTTTCCAACACTTTACTCATTTCTTACAAAAAAGATAAACATGTAACATTTATGCTAAAATCGTTAAATCTTCTACATTTTATTTATTAAACCTCCTAAACTTATTAGAATCTTTATATATAATGTATGTCATCTTAAGTAGGTTGTCTATCTCTAAAATAATTGAGTCTATCATAGAATGATAAAAAAAAGGCACTTTCCTTGTATAATTACATATTTTGTTCTTTCCTATTGTGAATTCTACATTTCATTGTAATCATAACATTAACTCAAGCAAATTTAAGGGATTTATTTACAAATAGATAAATGATGCTCAAGTGATTTCATGTGTCACCCTATAATCTTATGTAATGAATATTTTTCTGACTTAACTCAATAATTTATTGCATAAACTATGAGATACTTAGATTCCACATATCAAAAATTGGTGGGAATAAACTATGATATATATTGTTGCAAAATAAGTTGACATACATTATTTCAAAATAAAGACTATAGGTTTTATCAAAATAAATATGACATACATTATTGTAAAATTATGATTACAAATGCATTGAATTAAGTTGTAGCATTGAAGAACACAACCTTAACAAAACTATATGATAAGACAAAATATTAAAATGTATATCAAGAAATGCATTTAAGTAGAACAATAATATTACTAATTTTTGTGCACCAACACAAAGCATGTTACTAACTTTAACTAATCCAAAATCACAAGTATATAAACAATAATATGGCATTGAGTTTTTGTCATATATAAAAGTGTAGATGTAAATATACATGAAAATAAATATATACATGAATATAAAATAACAAATAAAATACTATAAGCAGCGTCTCTAGTTATTGCGAGTCTTTGATCCCTCACTACCATCATGTTGTTGATCCTGCGTTTAAAAGACAATAATATCTTAATTGAAACTCCATAAATTATTAACTTGATAATTATTTAATGCTTTTATTTATACAAAAATTAATAATAATTTTTACTTAATCATTAAATAAATATCACAACATTCCACCTCTATATTTGTCTCCTCTAAATCAAAACACCTACAAGTATGACAAACACTTCGTTTTAAACCATGCCTAGTAGATCCAAGTATATAAAAAGAATACATACATATTACAATATATCAGATTAGTTTTTCTATAACTGATTAAAAATATAAGTTATTTATTTAAATTTTCATATACCTCTAATGATCCAGTATGCATGTCACCATGAGGATGTACCTCATCTACTACCTGAATAGTAGGCTCAACAACATGCACAATATTACCCTCAGTTGTGTACAAAAAAATAGGATCAATAGCATGAGAAATATAAATTGTCTCTCTCCTATCCCCCTCAACCTCATGTAAACTAAAGTCACCTCCAAAAGACTCCAATGATAACATAGGCCCCTCATGCAAAATAATAGGATCAATAGCAGAAGCATAGAAATTGTCTCTCTTATATCCCCCTGAACCTCATATAAATTCAAGCCACATCCAAGAGACCCCAATGATAAAATAGTCCCCTCATGCATAAAAAATGAAATAATTTAGACTACTATGCAAAATAGAGAGGAATTTGTTCATTGTTTGGATATTCACCATGTGCACTGACAAACCTAGGATATATCAAAGGTGCAATAATACCACACTTACATTTGGATAGTCCATACCATTGTACCCTAGTTGTCCATTGTAATTAGGAAAACAATAATTTTTAATCATATGTTTTGATACAAGATTCCCTACTTCTTTGAATCCCACTATTCCCAAAATGTTGTCTTTTAATTTTTGTTTGAATTGATCAATATTTTCTGGATTGAAAGGGTTGTGTGTTTTTAACATTTATTGAAAACTTTTCAAGTTTATTAAAATATTTTCACAATAAACCCTATACGATGCTTGAATGCTGGGATCTCTCAATATTTTTTCCAATTTATATATTTCATATCAGTTCTACTAAACAAATCTGCCATTTGTGTTGTTTTGCATAAAAATAAAAATTTAATTAATCACAAATTTTGGAAAAAATAAAAATCTAAAACATTTACCTAAAATAATAATTAAATATGTAATCAGAGAGGTCAACATATTATATAGATACATATAATGAAGAAAATTACTCTTAAATTCATAAAATATTAAACAAAACTTATTCTGCTAAAATTTAAATAATTTTAATTGTTAAAAAATAGTTATTAAAAAAAATTAAGTTATTCTTATCTTAATTTTAATCATATATAATTCCCATTTTTTCTTTCTTGATTAGAACTTATCAATATATTTATTAATCATAAAAAAACTATATATAATTATTAAAAAGAGGAGGCCATTATTTATGTTAGTACAAAATACTATTCAAAATACTGAAACATATGTTTTGGTGAAATACGATAACATAAATAAATATCACTAGAGAAAATTAGAGGAAAATTATTCTTAACTAGACAAATCCAAACAAATTTAAAATTATCACAAATAAGTTTTTAAATATTTTATTATTTTAATATATATTTATAATCATAATATGTATATATTATTATATTAAATAATTAATATAATATATCATCGGTATTGGTGGCTTTCCTAGAAAACTTAAAATGAGGCAAATACAAGGCATACAAATTATTTGCCAAAATATCAATGAAAGAACACATAAATTATTATTTCAAATTTTATTGAAGCTACATACAACATAAATACTTTATCTCTATTATTTGAGTCTCAAAAAGTAGTGTCATGAACATAATGGTTGAGCAATCTGAATGACATTGGTAGTCATGATAATTGAAATATTATTACATATTGGTCACTTGGATATGTATACAATGGATCCTAAAGATATATATATATATGTGTATATATATATATATATATATATATATATATATATATATATGTATATATATATATATATATATATATATATATATGTATATGTGTATATATATATATATATATATATATATATATATATATAGAACAACATCTAAATACTGATAGGTGTATGAAACTCATAATTTGAAAACAAGATTAGAACTAAAAAGGACAAAATTGCCATGTGAAATACAAATGAATAAGAAGTTTTTAATAGGCTTTTCACTATGAATATATTTCATATAGAAAATTAAAATGTCACTTTAATTGATGATAAAAGTGACTAATTTAAATGCACACCAAAATACATGGTTAAAACAAGAATTTGGCGAGAAGTCAAAGATCCATGGAATGAATTATGTGGAACGAGATTTTATTTTAAAATGCCTTTGATTTAAAAGGATACATGGATAAAATAGAATGTGTTGCACTTTTTATGAATTCTAATTAGATCTACACATAATTTATATTTGGATTTTAATTATATTAAGAACAATGCCACATGAAAATCAAAATCCCAGAAAGGGATAACTGCAAATTATAAAGTAAATATTGAAAGTCATATCCAAATGTCACATGTAAAGATTACTTACCACCAAAATAAAATTGAATAGAATAAATACATATATAAAGGTTTGTTAAACCAAGATAAAGTGCGTGTAAAAGAATTTAACATTTATCAATTACTCTAATCATAAATACCACTATTAGTTATCCCCTTCTCATTAAATAGGGTATATAATAGACCAATGGATATGGTTGGGGTATAATAGAAACAAATATTTTTAGGATCATGTGGACCAATAGATATGTCTACTTTCCCTTGGAATACCAATTTGGGCATCATATAAAGTTCCTATCTAACTATCCACTCAAGTGAGTGGTATCCAATAATGACTACCAAATCATGGTAGAAGAGGAATGGCTTGAAAAAGTTTTTGGGAGGGGAATCTTCATAAGAGTTGGGGTAGCTTCCATATTTTATATGTACTTGGATGAATCATCAAAAAATAATTTCACCTATCATATATAAGAATGAGAGATTGGAAAAAAATTGATACAAGGGATGTAATAACCAAGAATGACACACAGATATGAAGAAAAAGATTTGATATAAATTGATATCATAAACTATGAGTATATATTCCAAACTACAAGATCTATATTATCTACATATATAGGCTATAGATTATAGGTTATATAGCTAAAATAATTAGATGACTTGATCAGATTTAGGATGTAGAGGCCAAGTACCTTAAAGGACTCAAAAACCATTAAGTAATAATCTCCCTCTGATGAAAGGGCCTTTACAATCTCCCTTTCACAAAAGGCCATTTACAATCTCAACTATATGGTCATTTATGTGCATGCGTATGCCCCTTTCCTAAGTTTATGGAATTTATTCTCTCAATCACTCACCTTTTCACCTAATGGTTGGGTTGGGGTCAAGGATCTTGAAAAAGTCGATAAGGGAAAACTAATCCAAGTTTAGGGTATTTATGTCCTCCTAGATCTTGTCTAATCTCCTTTGTCGAGAATGGTTTTACTTAACTAAATTTTGTTAGTTGACCTTAAGAAATTGAAGGGCATCAGTGAGGGAATTTTGGGATGAGAAATAAGCTGAGGACTCTCTTTTAATTTATAATTAGAATTGAAATCAAGACAAGCCACCTATAATACAATTTGATGAATTTCCAATTGCTATCCATGGTTGAATTACTTTGTATCCTATGAACAGGTACACCATTATGTTTGATAACACACCACTGAATTTGTATGTATTTCATTTGATTGATAAACCACTTAGCATTATCTCTTATTAATCCTCTACCATATGGACTATCAGCCTTAAGGAGTGCTCATTGATTACATGACTACATATAACTGATAGCTGATAGTAGGCACAAAATTATCATAAGATTTGAAAGCTTATTAAAGATTCACATGCATTGTAATTTTAATAAGCCTATACCCAAAGAATTGATGATAATATGTAGAAAAAAATGATTAATTTTAGATAATTTTATGTTTTAGTCCTTTGTTAGTACCTTCAAAAGAATTAAAAACCTAGACAATAGTGCTGATAAATTCCCATGTTGAAATATTTTCTCTCTCAATGGTAGGTTTGACATTTACGTTGCTTAAAAACCAAAAAAAATCTTGAATTCACAACATCACTAAATTTTACTAGTGTTAGATATTAGTTCCAATGACTATACCTGATACATTATCAACATGAAAATAATAGGTCCTATCTAGTAATGCCAATTCCATACTTATGACATCACTTTAGCATAAATAAGCATCTGAGACCCTAGTAAAAAAATTATTTAATATTATTGTTTGCTTAAAAAAGCATCTAAGACTGTCAATCACTATAGAAACCATCTTGAACATCTCATGGCTTCAATAAGACTACAAGAAAATGATTTTGTCAAACGAATTGGAGAGATTTGTGCTCTTTGGAAATATGGCAGGGATGAAAGCAAGCTAAATGATATGTTAAACATAGAGAAAGATATGATTGATTGCATTAAGAAAACTAATTAAGAGATAAAAACTTATCATAAAAGCGTTCAATAGAGTATCCTAATTGAACAGACCTATTGTAGAAAGAGAGAGGAAACAACTGCTAATCTAGAGAAAATTGAGAGGGATAAAATTGAAATAGAAAGTGTCTGCTAATTTGGAGAGTGAGTTTCAAGGTAAAATTATTGGCTTACATCTTTAGACTATTCTCTAATCCCCCTAATATGATATCATCATGTACCCACTCCTACTACTAAAATCCTCACAATCATAAATGTTTGTCATTATCCTGCTTGCAATCTTGTGTTTGATCTAAACACCTTGGATATCATTGTAGCTTCATGTGGCCATAATTTTCATCCTTACTATTTATTATCACATAAAAATGTAAAGGTGTTGATAAAATGCCCAAAATGTCTCTGCTCAACCACTCAAATGTGGTTGAAATTATTTGGTGTAGTGAATCATGAGATTATTCCAAGAAGTATTCTCCATTATATAAAAGTTTATGTTGAATAAAAGACCCACAACCATCCCTGATACCCACTCTAAAAATCCAACCTCTTCATCATTACCCAAAATCACAAACCCTAAAAATTTGACCTCCCAAAAATCATAGAGAAATCAAAACCGCAAAGCAAAATGTCTCCCATGATGCATGGGCCAAAGTAAGGCAAGATCCATTGGGTCAACACAAGCATTAAAAATATAGAATAATGTCATTTGAACATGGTATGGGAATCCATAATTTGAGGAGGGACAAAGGAGGAATAGTGTATGGGCATCCATCCTCTATAAACAAATGTAGAGAAGAAAATGTAGATTAATACATGTAGAACGTAGATTAATACATGTATGTAAAATGAATGCAGAGTATACAGAAGAAATTCAAGGTATACAAAATGAACGTACGATATGAAAAATGAATGTAGATTAATTTATAAAAATACATGGTATGCATAATGAACCTTGTTTAATAGATGCTACAACCATTGACCATGCTTCGACTAAATAATTGTTGACCCAACAACCTTCAAACAAACTAGTGGAGGAATGTGCAACCTGTGGCTCTTAATCAAGAAAAAAAGGGAGTCTTTTTTGTATGGGTTTGAGTGAAGCCCCTTTGTTTGAACATAGTTTGAATAAAACACCTTTGTTTGAACCCTGGGTCAAATATACACATGGCAGTTTGAACAAAGGTGTTTTGTTCAAACCATGTTCAAAGAAAGGGTCTTCATTCGAACCCCCCTTTGTGTTTCATGAGTTTCCTTGGCTTGGCCACCATGTGGGACTCACTTATGTGAATCGATCCTTGTCAAGTTAAAAAAATTGAAAACCTAAGTTTATCGTATATGTGTTTTGGAAAATATGCTATTTTATAATATTTTTTAAATAGTTATTTTTTCATTTCTAAAGACATTAAAGAATTAAAATAATGTTTTAAATTTTATAAAATAGATTTATTTTTTTAATTAAAATACCTTAAAAATAATCATTTTCCTATAAAAAAAACATGTAGGGGTGTATGGGTAGGGTATTTTATACTTTTGTTGTCAAGTGAAGAGGTTTGGTATTTAATTCTAGTTCCAATGAGTGGTTGGAAGGATAGCTTATCTTTTCTTTGGTTAGGATTTTTAAAATTTTAGTGTAAGTTTTATTAAATAGGCCTTATTTATAGGAAAGTAATATTGTATTAAATTTTGATCGATAGCTCAAAATTCAAAACCACTTTTTGAAAAATTTCATGTTTGTAATTTTTCCATGCATATTTCTTTATAAAATGGATTAAAGTTATAAAGTGCCAGATTAAGGTGGGTTACCTATGATATGGACCATACTAATTTATGCACTATACTTCATTCACAAATTTCTCACACTTGGATACATTTTTTGTTGTGTCTAACATCCCCATTCTGAGTGTGCATTATCCCTCATCACTCTAACACTGATTGCTCACTTTGATGCATTCTTGGTTGTGCCTGATGTCCCATTCATGAACGTGATATGTGGGTTCATTTTAATTTGTACCATGCAATCTTCCACTTCATTCGTGTCTTTTTTTGGTCATGACTTCTATATAGGATAAAGTTTGAGTCTACACCAATGGTCATTCTTGGGAAGAACAATTATGACTCATGGGATGTGTGCATGAAAATTTCACTCATGGATCAAGACCTTATTCCATTAGTATATGGATATATTCATTTTCCCATTGACCTTGGTTAATACGATGATTAGGACAACTCTTTTTATTATGTCTATGGTCATTTTTTATTAAATTTTTCATGGAATCTACACCAACATATGGAGAACACAAATTGTCCCTACACTGTTTGTAGTACTCTTCAAATTCTTTTCAGGGATCATAAGGTGACCTATATCTCACCTCCTCCTCCACTTCCTATTGTTTATTATAATATTTTTGTACTGTATCCTCATACTTTTATTTATTTTGATCATATATACATGGTGGATAGTTCTCTTCCTTCTGTTGATTCCCCACTACAAGATGATATTTGGCCAGACCTTAGTTTTTTCACTGCAGATTCTACATCCATTCTAATGTAGATTATTATTATTTTATATCCTTCACAGACATGCATTTTAAAGGACCTTATTGATTATAGTGAGAATATATACATTTAGAGTATTGATGATTCATATGTTCTTGTGGACATCCATCTTGTATATCTAAGTGATTCATTTTTAAACCAGTCTCTAGTTTTAATAGTTGTTGAAAATTTCTCTCCTATTCCCATGGACATTCTTTCAGTGAATGTTCCATGCCATTATTCTTCTTTGGATGTAATTATGGTAATTATAAACCTTCCTATTCTCTCTATTTCATTTTGTGTTTCTTTTTTTCCATATTCTATTGTTATTCCTATGATACTTGATCATACTTTGTCACATTCGAGCACTATCAGGGAGACATTTAAGCATTTTCCAAAGATATACATATTCATTCCTACATTCATTCCACTTGAATGAGAATTCAATAGTTTGATAGCTCATAGTTTCTTTCTTATTAAAGGAAGATACATCATTTGTTGTAGAGAGACTGACTAAAACATTCACCATGCGACATTCTTTGCTTACCTTCTTTCTCTTGTTTGTAGTGGAACACATCCTTCATAGTTTGTAGGATATTGAAATCATTGTTATGTACTTTGGTACCTCATTAAGCCTCATTTTCAGCAACCATTTTCTCCAACCCAACTAATCTATGCTTAAAAAGGGGGTGTTAGTGTAGAATTTTATCCTATAAGTTTTGTCTACAAATTTTATTATGCTTGCTTGAGATCTTAGAGGTAATTTGGGTCATTTGGGAAGATTAGTCCCACATTCACTAGAATGTGGGGTTTCATTCTCTCTCTCACTAATATATATACCTCTCTCCTTTTTATTCATAATCCAGAGTTAATAAGTAATGTTTACGTATAATTTATCTTCGTATTCTCACATAATCTATAGTTTTTGTGTGTGTATAAGATCTTGTTGAATGGTCTTTGATAAATTCACCATAAATATAATAATACACTATAGTTCAATCCCATATGAAGTATATAATTGCTCAAAATGGTTACTTACATACTGACCACCATTATTTGTGTGCTAAATCTTAATGGATTTACTTGTCTATTTCTATACATGAACTTTGAGTCCTAAAAATGATCAGAGACCTCATATTTCTGCTTAATAAAGTACACCCAAGTATACCTAAAATAGTCATTGATGAAAGTAAGCATGTATTTAGTCTTTTTAAATGAAGGTTTTAGAAGTGTCTCAAGAATGCCACTATGATCAATATCCAACATTTGTTTAGGTCTTTGTGATTTTCCCTTGTCATATTTCTCCTCTAGATTCTTACAAAGAATGTAACCTTAGAATACTCTATCAAAAAACTTGACTTGTGGAAACCATAAAACCATGTCTTAATGATTGAGTTTCTCCAAATAGTGATAGTTGAGATGGCCAAATTGCTCATGCCATAGTTTGCTCACCTCATCTGAATGATTGAGTATTGTATTAGAGGGTTGATCAAGAGAAAAATATGATAAAGTATACAACCTGTATTGGTGATCTGTGTTCCCAAATCCAATAATTGAGTCACTTTTTATTTTCATAATAACCAAGAAATTGGGTGTGAGCTCAAATCCTTTACTCTAACTAGTGTGAATGATATGGTAAAAATATAAGATATTGGTGGATAAAGAGGGAAAACATAAAACAATATGAAATGTTAGATCATTTAATTCAATAGATCCACTCCCACTAACTTCCACATGAGTATCATCACCCAATAAAATGTAAGAAATAGAACAAGGATCTATGGATTCAAACATGTCCTATGATGAAGCCATGTGGTTTGATGCACCATAGCTAATAACCCATGTGGAAGGCTAGGATGCAATTGAAACAAGTGCTTTTCCCTTATCTTTTTCCCTTCTTATTATATTTGGCCTTAGGAGATCCATGTGCTAATGAAATCTGAGTGGAACAATTAGGGACACTTATATTGTGCTTCTTGAGAATTTTTGTCAATTATTCAATCTAATTTTTCATGAATTTGGCTTCATCATTCCTATATTTTTTGCAATAGCCACATGTGAGTCACTCTTTCTTGGGTCTCTCATCTTAATAGGCTGCTTTTGATACATTTGGCTTAGCATTATATTTCAAACCCTTTCTTTACTCTAGGTCTTTCTTGTTCTATTTATTTTCCTTACTACTTGGATCCTTATATTTATCATGGCTCACAAATAAGGCATGAGGTTTGAAGGACTTTAGTCTACCCATTTTAATGATCTTGTCTTGCTCTCAATTTAAATCAGCATGAAAGTCATCCAAGGATGGCATTGTGAATAAAACATCAATGGTATGCTTAGTTTCTTGAAAGGTAGAAATGAATAAATAATAGTCAGATCCTAATTTGTCAAGGATGAATAGAATTAATTGATTATCATTTTTGTCCATGTTTCACATTTCTAACTATAACCTAAGTGATTTAAACTTTATGGATAAGTTTTGTATCATATCAAAGTCATCTGGGCTCAAACTATTGAGTTCAATATCTAAATCATGACCTCTCATTTCATCCTAAATTCTAAAGAGTTTAAACAATAAGGTCCACTCTTGATTTAGATTTGTTTCAAATTTGATATGAAAAATCATGTCAAAAGACATAGATATGAAAAAAAAGACCATAGGCTTCATCACATTGGTTGTATCACTTCACCTTCTCGACATCAAGTGTCAATTTTTTTATGTATCCATCATGATTTGGTGTAATAATTTTCTCCTCAAGAGGATATTCACTTTGAATTTACACTCATGATAGTTTAATGATGTAAGAATCAAAATTAAACTAAGATCCATAGTGTAGAAAGGAAGTATTTGTTGAACTATATGTGTTGTAGACTTGTAATGTAACACCCCAATATATTTACAGAGGTTTAAATGGATAAGGAATTAGAGTAGCACCAATGTGAAGAGATAAAAAAAATGCACTTTCAAAAAAATTACACCTCGAAAGGACCAATGGGTTGAAATTTATGCTTGATTGAAGATCAATATGGTAAGGTGATTCTCCACATTGTAAAATTTGAAAAAATGGTGAGTGTTAAAAACTTGGATTTGGGTGTTATATTTAAGCCCCTTTCATGTGACCAAACCATATGACTTGAAGGCTAATGGGTAAGATGAGGGTTATCCCCCTTGATTATGTTAATTTACATTGTGATTTGAAAATGAATAATGTCACAAACTACTACCTTAAATTTTATGCTCTCGTACCATGAAACAAAGGAGGTGTCCATTGGTGGATATTTCTATACCAATTATAAGAACCACGTCTAACATTGGCAAGGATGTGGGCTATGGAGTTGTCAACTTGACCATAAAAAATTTATGTAGTTGTGGAGTTTCCAAGTGGTGCATCATTGATCCATTCATAAGAGATAAATAATGCACAACTTTTGTTGACAATATAAAATTAAAATGGTCAATAAAGTCTAGTTAAATAGCTAGGACAATGTATGTCCTTGTATCACTTATAGATTGGAATGTTTGAAAGTCATTGTAAAAATAATTTCCACTTATTTTTTTTGGTTTGTATTTACATCAATGTCATGAGACAAAAAAATTACCCTGAAAAATTTTGGTCAAGATCTCTTAACACATAAAAATGGATAAACCATCACCATGAGTAGTTAATGATGCAAACATCCAAAAATAGGAAGCACATCATTGCTTAAAATTTCCCATGTGTGTATACTCTAATGAATGATCTACTTCTTATTAATTCCAAGTCCTCAAAATTAGGAGCATGACATAATCATCAATTATTTTAATACATTCCATAATTTTTAGAATTGTTTCATCATGTTAATTTTTTTTGTAGATCATCTCCTCTAAACTATCCTTGAGAGATTAGATTTAACATTTTATGCTTCATTATCACATGTGATATTTTTGTCATCTAATCTACATCAAATTTGGTAGATGAATCTTTGGTTGTAAATTTTCAATGAAAACCCCTATGGTGTAAAATTATTGTGGCAATCACATAAATTAGATGAGTTTAGGTGTTGTGTTTAGTTTGGTGCTTGGAAGAGGTTATGTTTTATCTGGATTTGGTATATGTATATACACCTGTAATGGAATGCTATGGATAAATTTAGTTACAAAATATTTTGATGTCATCAAATCCTAAAGTGGAATTCTATGATAAATATAAATATTTATTATGGCACTTTGATAATTTTAAGTTATCCATTGAAAATTTTGAAATATAAATCTATCCACATGCATTTTAAGGTACATGTTTGTGAAATATATAATATTAAGAATAAAACAAAGGCTTTAAAATAAATCTTACCAACCTATGACCTTTGTTATGGCTAAATGATTTAATACATATGCATACAATTTTAATCCCAATATTTTGTTGCGAGTCTAGAATATGTATAATAACTATTGAAACTAAATCAACATTCTTCCTTCCATGGACCCAAGGCCCTATTTTGATAAATATAGGCACAAATTAGTGTTAATGTATCATAATGATGATTGGAAGGGAATCAACAAGCAACATCACAGATCATAAGTTCCTCCTTGAGTAAATCCAATAGTATATAAGTGAATGGAATCATGTTAGTATCCCATTGGACCCCATGTTTATCTCTCTAAAGCATATTGTGATATGAGTGTTGATTATATAAAATATTACATAAATGTACTCAGTATGGGGTTGAACAATCACTTGTGTTCCCTTTGGCTTTAAGTCATACCAAAGATTAACCTCCTAAAGCCTTACATTTCTCCCATCATCATTTTATTATAATCATTGTCAATATCCATACATGCCATTAAAGTAATGACCAATCATAAATGTAGATATGATAGTGTAACTACTTTGGTATAGATCATATATAGCCAAGTCACACGATCCATTGTTAGTTCATACTAGGTTAGAAAACATATCTATATAAATAGTAATGATGATCAAATTAACAAAATTATAGAATCATGATGATCCAAGAAACATTTTAGGTGACAATTCGGGTGATGGTTCTTCCCCAATTGGTGGCAGAACTTCTAGGAGCCATAACTTTTGCATCATAGCTCTGTTTGACTCCCCATTTGAATCATTGGAAAGATAAGAATGAGGGGAATACTATAATATGGCACTGATCCCTATTCATTGGGTTTTTACCCTTGAAAAATAAATGTAAGTGCACCAAATTTCAATTTTAGTAGTGTAGTCTAAAAATAGTAAGTTTTTAAAAATAGTAATTCCTCAAATTATGTATTATTGTAAATCATGGAAGTTGAACCACTTAATCTCCATCAAGATTTGTGACCTTCAAAATCCTCCTCCTACCTTCAAAATTTGTATAAATGAAGATGTAACCGAAAATGGAAATCAGTCATCTCCTCTCAGAGATAGGCATATGTTTGGATTTGCAAATTTGATCAATAAAACATCTCTTCTGAGAGATAGCATTATTACAATTGTATTATTGTTTCTTGAATTATCTTTCAATCAAAGATTCTATTTTTTGTATCACATGAATGCATAACCCTAAAACATTCATTTTTCCTATGTTCATGTCAATTTAACATTATATACCATTCTTCAATCAACATAATGTATGCAATAATATTAAAATTGCATTACATCCAACTAATTGAAAAAATTGTTTGAATTTTTATCATGAATGAAAAATGTTTCTAATAACAAGCTAAATCATTTCTTTAACCCAATTTTCATAAATAATAATAATGGATCCATTTCTCAATATCATCATTTATAAATAAGATAAGGACAATAATTGTCTCAATGCACATCATCAAAAGGGTCATTAGCAAAATAATTAAACAAAATTCTAAAACTAAGCAACCCATCACCTAAAATATAATTTCCTTAAGTTTTACACTTTTTATTATCAAAGAGATACAGAAGGTAGAAAATGATGTTTGACACATGTTATATAAATTTATTCTTCAACAACAATAAAAAGTGATTTAATGCCATAATCATCCTATGGATGAATTTGCCTATAAAAATACCAAACTAAAATACAATTATAGGTTCATCAAACAAAAATGAATCAATAGGGATAATTTATTCAAATCTACAAGTATTGTAATTTTGTTATGATACCAAATGGAACAGACCATCACAACACACACAAAATAAAACACAATCCAATTTTTTTAATTTACCACACCAAAAATTATGGAATAAGATATGACATCAACTCTTCAAGGAATAAGATAAAACTCAAATTGGTTAAAATATTTTATACATAGATGTTCATATTTTGTTTTCAAATATAATGCAAAATCATTTTTTCTAAAGAATTTTTTGGTTCAAAATTGTACATCTCCTTTAATCAACCTTGCAAACTTGATAAAATGGTAAACATGAATGATAAACCTACTAAGATGTAATTATATTTGGGGATGGGTTTAAAAAAAATGTACTAGATGCAAATAATGACTAGGATGCACTAAAAAAGGGTATGGTTAGTACCTTGCTACTTTTGGCTCCGCCTGAATTAAGGTGAGAGGACCTAAGGGGTATCTTGCTCACATAGAGTGATTCTAAAATTCAATCACCATGGGGATTTTTAAGATAATGAAACACAAATATGACTAGGGCATAACCAAACTTATTCACTCCATGCAGGAAGCATTATCACATGGAATGAACAAATACACTAAGTCACATAGAAGATACTAAAGGTAGATGGGGATGTGCTTGCAACCTTAATTATAAATAATTTTCAAAAATAGGGGGTTAAATATTATACTAAAATACTAGTCTCAAATCAAAAAATAAAGATGGATTTTAAGTATTCA
Organism: Torreya grandis; assembly: GCA_037957365.1. Classification (NCBI taxonomy): domain Eukaryota; kingdom Viridiplantae; phylum Streptophyta; class Pinopsida; order Cupressales; family Taxaceae; genus Torreya; species Torreya grandis. The sequence goes on along the minus strand of JARHVA010007278.1, from coordinate 386,693 downwards.
ATATTCATCCATCTACAGGCAAATAACACCCAACATATGTAACATGGGGTACTATTTGTAGGGTAGGATAGGTAGGACAAGCTAGGTAAATATGATGAGTCGTGTGTTGGTGGTTTTCAAATAATGGGGATTCTTTCAACATTCATGACATCACTTATTGCAAAGATGTTAAAAAATTGAAATGCAATCTAGGAGGAACTATCATGTGTGATATGCATCCATTGGTGCCAATACAATGTAAACACCCAAATGATTCATGAAACCCTAGAGCATACAATACAACTAAATTTTTTAAATAATTTTCCCTATAAAATCCATAAACCCAAGGTGCCCTTAATATTTATTCAATAACATAGTTTTAAATCACTATGTAGTAAGGGGTCTATAACCTAGATCTATGCCCAAGATGACAACCAATAATGAGCATAAAACAAGATATCCAATCACCTAAACTTGTAAAACATATCATTGAGTTTCATCCATATTAAATACTAAAAACCATGAGTATTTTCTATTATATTAAAATAAAATCTTACATACATTAGTGTTTCAAAATGCTTCCATGGGGACAAGCATGGTGAGTTTGCTCTTTCTTTGATAGCGAGACATATTACAGATGCTCTCAGAGCTTTGCAATGGTTTTAAATCTACAACCACCTTGGAAAGAGAGACAAAACATTCACACAATAATGGATCCCAAATTTTTGAAGATCCTATAATTAGAGAGAAAAAAATACCAACAACAACCTAGAGAAGAGGACAAGCCCTATTTTTATACAATTTTTACCACATTTTTGCAATCTAAGAATGCGGGTTGAAATTTGTAATATTGATAATTTTCATTCAACACTCAAAGTTATGCCAAGATGCTCCAAACTAAAAGATTCTCCTTTTCCATTCCTAGAATCTTTATCTATTTGTAAGGAAAATAATTGTTGTAACTACTTCTACATGAAATGATGAAGATTTGGATAAAATACTTTGATTTATTAGCAAGAAATTCATTTCACATGAGATGGAAGGATAATATTTTCCTTTATATCCAAACAATCCCTTTGTCTTCTTATGTAACTACCTGGAGATGAATTTGACCACTCATTTATAAATCTAAAACCTTCATGATAGTTGTCCTTCTTCTATGCATGCCAAAGAACAACTCTTCCTTGTAATGATGGATTTTGAGCACCTCAAATGCATGGCCATTTGAAAAATATCATTTGGTATGATCCACCTTGGCCTTACAAACCTGCAATATTTCTGCCATCGAGGTGTTTGAACAAGCAAAACAATAGAAAATATAGAACATAGGTTAGTTTTACCTTTTTGCTTTTTGGCTCTGACATGCTTTTTCCACTTTTTTTTAAAAATTTTCCTTTTAGGGTTAACTCCACCTTTTTTAATTCATAAATGCATTACTTTTCACTTTTTAGCCTTTTTGGGAAATTATGGACCCTTTTGCAAATTTACACGTTTCTTTGTTTTGGGGAAATCTGGGTCCTATTTACAATTTTGTACTTTTATTTATTTTGGGGAAATTTGGGTCCCATTTGTAATTTTCAATTTTATTTGTTTTGGGAAATTTTGGGTCCCATTTGCAATTTTATTATTTCTTTGTTTAAGGGAAATATGGAACTAAACAGTAGTTTTGCAATTTCCAAATTGTAAAATTACAATTCACAATTGTAGTTCCCCTAAAAAATTCCCTTAGGAAAAGGGGAACTCCAACTACAATTTGTAATTTAAAAATTTACAAATTTAATTTCATAGTTTTAGTTCCCCTAAAATGTTCCCTTAAGTAAATAGGAACTCTAACTGCAATTAGCAATTTGTTAATTTTCAAATTGCAATGCGTAGTTGAAGTTTCACTAAAAAGTTCCCTCATAGAAATGGGAACTCCAACTACAATTTACAATTTGAAAATTTACAAATTTCAATTCAAAATTATAATTACCCTCAAATGTTCCTTCATGAAAATGGGATCTCCAATTTTAATTTACAATTTACAAAATAAAAAAATTATAATTAGCTTTGAAAGTTTCCTTTTACACTAGAACCCTCCGGGACATGGGCATTCCAAATATATTTTGTAATTTTCGAAATAATAATTGGCTTTGAGAATTCCCTTTTGAACTACAACCTCATGTTGATCAGTGTTGACTGGTGGGTTTTAGAGATTCATGTGTAATTTGTAATTTTCACAGTTGAAAATTTATAAATTTGCATTCCTCCTAAACATCTCCCTGAAGATCCTCTTCAGTTGATATTCTCCACTTGCTTTGAATAGTGGATTTGGGAGAGTTAACCATAATTTGTAAATTGTATATTGAAAATTGTTTCTCCCACACAAATATCCCAGGGACTTTGGGAGTCTCATCTACAATATTTTTGAAAATTGTCATTTTTTCACATTCACCCTATTTCCATTCCAACCTAGTTCATTAGAATACCCTAAAGAAGATTTTACCATTATCCAAGATATTTCCTTGTAGCCATTACTTGCTTCAATAACCAATCATCCATGGAAATTTATATTACCCTTAAGACATAAACATTTTTGAAACCCTAGATTTTCAATCAATGCACCAAAAAAACCATCAATGTTACTCTCAATATAACTACCAGATTCTATATGACAAATTTCATCTTTCCCATGATAAAACTCCTTGTTATTTTCCCAATGTATGTCTTTAGTGATAAGACCATTAAAGTGAGAACCTATATTCCTTAAATGTTTAAAAACCATTTTTTAGAGGATTCCTCCCTCCAAAAATTAAAACAATTACAAAAATGAGGAGGACATTCAATAGAAAATGACACTCATCTCCTTTAAAAAATTACATCCATAGACTCTAAGAAAGTTTCATCCATTTGAATGGATACAAAATTGGAAACACCCCCTTTATCTCCAGGAAATTTAACCTCCTTACACACTCTAAATCTTTTTTAAGAGTTTCAACATCCCAACCCAGAAATCCCACTTCTATGATTAAGATTGATTCTATGACTTGACTTCAATGGACTCTTAAATACTCTGGACTTATTCATTGGAGATGAGGATGCATGCCTTGTTAGTGGATATCCATCAAAGGCATTGATTCCATCAATTCCTTTTGTTCCATTACTTGGAAATTTACTTTATTTGGTGCTTGTAGGTTTATTTGGCATGTTCAATTATTCCAAAGTATTAGAGCATACAATGGATGATTCATTTGATGACAAATCTAGTTGTAGCACAACAAAAGAATCCTTTACATACTTTTGATAAGTAGCAAACACTCGATGTTTCATCCTATTATCTCCTATTGATTGTGTCTTGTCACTAGCAAACCCTGGAATCAAATCATCAAAAGCTAAAGAAGAACCTCCTCGTACCTGAATGTTGCCACCAAATCATTGACCCAAATTTGAAATCTCTTCCCACATATCCCTAATTGGTGCCATATATCCATTCCATCACAGTAAGATGTTCCAAGTTTTCATGGGTTTTAAATATGGTATCTCTCGTGCATAGCTCTACAAGTATGCATCCCACACTCCATATATCACAAGGATAGATCCATCAAAGACTAAGAATAACCTCAAGATCATGATAATGCCTAGTTGATATCGCTAAAGTTTGATCTTGATCTTGAAATATAGTGCTTCCAAAGTCAATCAACATTATTATACTTGAATTTTGTAGTGACTTTAAATTATCTTATGTTAATCTCTTTATTCCCTTGTAATTGGGAACCTTGAAAAACTCTAATGAAACAAAAAGTGTATTTTTAGGATTTAAATCCATATGGATAAGTTTCAAATCATACATGTATGCTACCGATTTAAAAAGATATCTTCCAATCTCTTGGTCAAGATTAATGGGATAAGGGCAAAAGTTGTTTTGATATAGAGTAACATGCCTGATATGCATCCCTTATACCAACCATATGAGCATTCATAATGTTTCCTCACTTGCTATCCTTTCCCACCTATTCTTTTTCTATCTTTATAATATGGGATCTAGAGATAGAAGAACACTTTATAATTTATAATTTAAGAGGTTGGTCAAACTTTAGTCAATGGATCAATCTCTACCAAACTCCTTCCTTTTGTAGGATCTAGAAAGTCATGAGCAATTTTCACATTGTCTTATTTCTAATAGCATTTCAATTTCCCCTTTCTATCACACTTTGTAATTCACAGTCTGGAGCTTTTAAGACAATTTATAATTTATCAAATTGTATTCAACATGGTGCTTTCCTTGTATAAGTCCCCTATGCCCTTTTACCTCCCCAAACACAATTTTCAAAATTGATTGTTACCCCCAAACCTCTGACGGTACTTTGAAACACATTATCAATTGGTCAACTTTGTATTATAACCTTTGAATTCCACCATTCTACCTCACATCCCTTTCTAAAAAGAATCAAACTTTTTTTTATCTATTGCCTTATTTCCACATGGCAGGTCTTATTGGCATGCAGCAGAGGGTTTTAAAACATGATACATTTATTTAATTATTGCATTCACTCTAACATACCATTGCATTCATTTAACACTCAAGAAATGGAAAAAAATCATGGTGAAAATTTGAGCATTGACACTAGCTCTTGTCCAAGGATGTGTTCCCCCTATGGGTGTTCAAAGAACCCTAAAAAAGAATACCAATTGATGATACAATGGTCCATCAAGTTAACACATGATAATTTATTATCAAACATGCATGAAATCTCAAAAAAATAAGGCCAATCAATAAAAATAGATCAGGAGAATTTGGAAATGAACGCAAGACAAAAAATAATGAAAATAATTGTATAAGCAAGGCCCAAAATAGGTGGTAATAAACCAGCAAACCTATACACTAAACAATACTTTAAAAACTCATGAGCTCAGTCAAGTAAAATTTTTGGATGTTTTCCATTAACTGGAGTCTCCGACAATCATCATCCCTTAATCTCTTGATTTTTTCTAATAGCTTGGTGGCCAAGATGAAGTAAACCAATCTCTAAACTTGCCTAAAAGTATTGTTGCTAGGATATGATAGGATTTTGTGTTAAAACAAATCCTTTCTACCTGACTTCAAATTTTTATAAGGCCAAGCCAAGAAATCTTGTTAATTCTTTAGTAGTTACAAGTAAGGTTATTTCTCAGTTATAATCAATGAGTACTAAGCAAGAGTGTTACATGGTCATCAATTTCATTCATTCACTTGAAGTACTACTTCAATGAAAACTTATAATATTCATTCTCAAGGGCATAAAAGATAACCCTCATTCTATATAATGATAGTTTCCAAACAACACTTTCATTGTCAATCCCAACATTAAGAAAAATTGTTTTCTCAACAATGTCCACATTCCCAATGAAGTTACCCAATTACACATCCATATACAATGCTTCATTTAGAACACACTTTAGATCTTCGATTACAACATTATTTGGTAATTCATATGCTTGTGTCATATTAAAATCAAAATTAAATTCAGAATTTGGGACACATACCTTATTGACTGCACTCCAAAACTAATCAATGATAGTAACACTTAACAATTCCATGGAGGAAGACATTTTTCTTTGGGAGACTTGACAATCAACCATAAAAATCTCATCTTCAGACAATGTAGACCAAGGATCATCTACATCTTCATCAATCAATTCAGTATTACCACATGGAATATGGGGAAGGAAACATTTATCACACCAATTACTATCAATGTCATAGTTTATCACATGTAATTTGGCATTTAAAGGATTATGCACTTCATTTCCAACTCCTCTATTCTAATTTCTATCATCATGTGTAGGCCTCTTCCCTTTGTCATTAGCCCTAATGTAAAAATCAGGCTCCCTTTGTGCTTGATTTAGATTTAGATCTTTCTCCTGACTTGTAGACCCATGACGTATCCCTTTTTAATCTCTAGCTAGCTCGTAAGACATTTATTTGATAGCAAAGGTCAAATTTTTAACATTCTCCTCAAGTTTTATATTTCTAGTGGACTGTATTTTTTTTGGATTAACCAATTTTACATGAGACCACTTGTTCAAGGGATTTCCCATAGCCTTTATATTTTTTGCAATTTTAATTTCCATAATGAATGCTAATCATAGGTTCGTGGGATCCTTATACCTCAAGTAGTATGCAACCTTCTTGTCAAAGGCATCACAATACTTAATCAAGTACATTGTATCACTAGGCCTTATGTTTTTAGATAGATGCATCATGGTCTTATTCAATTGGCTATTGAAGTCCTGCACACACTCATTAGGGTTTTTTATTATTTTTTAAAACTCGGTCAAAAGAAATATGGGATCAATCATATCACCATACTAAATTTTGAACACATTCTTCATCTCTTCCCAAAAATCAATGTATCCACAAGGAAGGGAATTGAACCATTCATGACCATCTTCTTATAGAATGTGCAAAAATTACTTAATGCACACATCCTCATGCTCAACCTCATAATCCTCAATGATAATGTGAAAATCCCTCAAGTGTTGATCATTAGTCACTACATTATTCCCTTGAAACTTCAAAAGATTGTTCCTTACTTCATTCAAAATTTCATTGGGATAACCTTCCATTTCATCAAAATTTATAGGTCTAAATATAGCATTTTAGAATGCAAGATGCTCATTCTCATCTTGATCCTTATTCCTCATTATTGGTTCAATGGTAGGTTCAAGAATAAATGGAAAAGGGCTATGAGGGGGTGAGTGAGGTGAACTTAGGGCTTCAAACTTAGGATGAGATTCAGCTACTTAAGAAGATGCTAAATAGTAAATGGGGATATAAGGTTTAGAATGATCAAAATAATTTTGAAAATCCTCAACAATAAGAATTTAAACAAACAAAAGTTTAGGATTACAAGAATCTTGGCAACCCAAACATTCTTTTACAGCTAAAATTTACTCTTCAATTGGCCTCCAAACTTATCTCCTTCTTTTTTGATGAACACTTAGGGGAGAGATAAGTGGTTTTGATGAGTTAACTTTGAAGGATGACCTCAATCCTTCCATATTTGCAAGAAAAATAACTCTCAAAGTTGAAGATATTTGAAGCAGGCACTGATCTTTCTTTGAAACTAGATGATGTTTTAGAGTCAACACAAGAAGTAAACTTATAGAATATAACAGTTTATAGACTTGCAGTGATACATACTAAAACCATATCTTAATGAAAATAGTAATGATGTATGAAATCAATGACACTTGAAATTTCAAATTCATATTAAAAAATGGTAAAACTCCTCAAAACATGATAAAATTATAGGTCCTTGTAATAAATCCAACATATGTCAATTTATCAAATCTTCCAAGTCCTAGCACATCCTAAATGGAGTGTTGTGGTGTTGAAGGCCAAAGTAAAAAATAAATAAAAACATACAGAGAACTTTTCAAACCTAAACTTATTCATCCCTCTATAAGAGTTCCTGACAACATAAGTGACCAGGACTTCAATATTTCCCCAACAATGGTGTCAGTAGATTTATAGCATTGAAAAACTAATGATTGTCCAATGAGAAAATAGGTAGAGAACTTGAGAACATGAATTAATTACAACTCTCTACAAGAGTCCTCAACAACACAAGTTACTAGGTTTGAAATTTTAATCCTTGGTAATGGCATCAGTTGAGTGTTGGTTCCCAGTTGTACACCTCTTTTTCTCAGCCTTGTACACTTGATAAAAATGAAAATTTTGAATGATAAACCTATTCATATGTCATTATAATTGGGGATGATATTATCACATAAATGGACACCATGTAGATAATGACTAGGAGTTACCGATAGGGTATGGTTAGCTCCCAACTACTTCTGGGTCTACCTAAATGAAGGTGAGCGGACCTGAGGGGTAGCTTACTCACATGGACTCATTCTTCTATTAAATATCCATGGGGATTTTTGGCATAAGGAAACATAAATATGACTAGGGAATAACCAAACTTATTCAATCCACTCGAGAAGGGTTATCACATATAATGAAAGATAGATGGAGATGTGCTTTCAACCTTTAGTCTAAATAATTTTCAAAAACAAGGGGTTAAATGGAAGACTGAAATGCTATTCTGAAAGTAAAAAATACATACACATTTTATGTATATAATATTCATGCATCTAAAACAAATAGCACTTAACATATGTAACAAGGTGTATTATTTGTAGGGAAGGATAGGTGTGATAAGTTAGGTAAATATGAATAGTGGTGTGCTAGTGGTTTTTAAAAACCAAGGATTCTTTCAACATTCATGAAATCACTTATTACAAAGACTTATAAAAATTGAAATGTAAGCTAAGGGGAACTACTAGGAGTGATTTGCATCCATTAGTACCAATATAATGCAAAAACCCAAATGTTTCATGAAACCCTAGAGCATACACTAAAAATAAAATTTCAAATACTTTCCCCTATCAAATCCATAAACCCAGGGTGCCCTTAAGAGGTATTCAATAACATATTTTCAAATCACTATGTAGAAAGAGGTTTATAACCTAGATCTATGCCCAAGATGACAAATAATAATGAGCATAGAACAATATATCTAATTAATTGAAATTGCAAAAAAATATCATAGCATCTTATCCACAATAAATATTAATCATCACAAGTAATTTCCATTATCTTTAATAAAATCTTGCATACATCAATGTTTAAAAATGTTGCCATATGGATAAGTGTGGTGATTTTGCTCCTTGTTAGACAAGGGAGACATATTACAGATGCTCTCAGAGCTTACTAATGGTTGTATAGTTATAACCACCATAGTAAGAGAGACAAAATAATCACACAATAATAGATCCCAAATTTTTGAAGAGCTTAGAATTAGAGAGAGAAACAAAGACCAACAACATCTGAAAAAAGAGAACAAACCTTGTTTTTATACATTTTTGCCACTATTTTACAATGCAAGAATGTGGGTTACAATTTTTACTATTGAAAAATTGCAGTCAACACTCAAAGTTTCACTAAGATGCTCCTAGATGGAAAATTCTTCTTTGCCACACTTGGAATCATGATCAATTTGTAAGCAAAATCATTTTTGTAACTACATCGACATGAAATGATGAAGATTTGGAACAAATCCTTTGATTTCATTGCTAGAAATGCATTTCACATAATCTAAAAGGATAATATTCACCTTTGGAGCCAAACAAACCCTTTGTATTCTTATGTAACTTCTTGGGCATTCCTTTGACCACTCATTTATAAATCTGAAACCTTCTTGATAACTACCCTTCTTCTATGCATGTCAAAGAATAACCTTGCCTTATAATAATGGCTTTTAAACACCCTAAATTCATGGCCATTTGAAAAATATCCTTTGGAATCGATTATCTTGGCATTGCAAACCTACAATATTTCTCCCATGGAGATTTTTGAACAAGCAAAACAATGGAAAATGCAAAATGCAAAACGTAGGTTATTTTCACCAATTTTCTTTTTGGCTCCAACTTGTTTTTTCCACATCTACTTTTTAGGGTTACCTCCATAATTTTTAATGCATAAATGTATTACTTTTCACTTTTTTTCCTTTTGGGGAAATTTTAGTCCCTTTTACAAATTTGCACCTTTCTTTGTTTTGGGGAAATCTAGGTCCCATTTATAACTTTAAACTTTTCTTTATTTTGGAGAAATCTGGGCCCCATTTGTAATTTCTTTGTTTGAGGGAAATCCAAACCTCATGAAAAATTTTGCAATTTGTAAATTGCTAAATTGTAATTCAAAGCTGTACTCCCCCTAAAAAGTTCCCAAAGGGAAATGTGAACTCCAACTATAATTTAAAATATACAAATTTGAAAATTGCAATTCACAATTGTAGTTCCCTTGAAAAGTTCTCTTAGGGAATTGGGAATTGGGAATTCCAACTACAATTTACAATTTACAAATTTACAAATTTCAATTCACATATGTAGTTCCCCTAAAAAGTTTCCTTGGGGAAATGGGAACTACAACTAGAATTTGTAATTTGCAAATTTATAAATTGTAATTCATAGTTATAATTACCCTCAAAAGTTCCCTTAAGTAGATGGGAATTCCAATTCCAATTTTCAAATTTAAAAAATTACTTTTTACCTCCCAAACCTCCAGTGGATCTTTGGAACACATTTATCAATTATTCAACTTTGCATTATGACCTTGGAATTCCACCATTCTTCCATGCATCCCTTTGCAAAAAAAAATTCAAACTTTATCTTATCTACTACCTTCTTTCCACATGGTAGGTTCTATTGCCATGGGCTTGAGCATTTTGAAACATGTTGTGTTTATTTAACTACTGTGTTCACACTAACATCCCTTTGCATTCATTTAAGACTCAAAAAATGGCAAAATTTCATGGTGCAAATTTGAGTACCAATAGCATTGACAACATCTCCATATAAATGTATGTTAGATTTATAATATCATCCACCATAAATATGATTAATGAATTTTCAGATATTTTTTCCCAAAATACACAAAATAGTCACTCGCATTCAACTCAAGTTAAGGAATTCACACAACATTAAACCCTAGATAAAATTTGGTCACTAACAATAATCATGTTCTTTATATGAAATTATTTAATGATAAAACATGAAAATCGATCAAAAAAGAAATATAATAACCTTTTATATATTTATAATAAAAAATAATAAATTCTCTAATATTTTAACATAGATACAATTAGATGGTAAAATGTTTTCCAACCAAAATAGATTAAAAAATAAAATCACCATTAGAATGGCTTTTCTCTTTCAAAAGTATTTATTAATATCAAAAGTATTTATTAATATCAAGAAAGAATGATTAAACTTATACCAAATTACCAAGTTAGCCATCACAAAAATGGATTGCAAACCTGTTCCAAGGAATGGGTAAGCACAAGGAAAGTAACATACTAAAACTATATCAATGTGAGCTTTGAGTTCAAACATACAACCAAACTAATCTTATCAATATTATTATTGGGTTTAGACTTAGGTCAGCACCTAAAAAAACTTGGTTGAGAACATATAGGTATATTCTTCACATATAATATAACTATAATAATATTTTAAGTGTAAACATCATTTTATTTAGTAGGAACCAACTATAATACTATGATGTAGGTTTAAGGTAAAAGGAAATGTTTGAAGAAACCGAATTTAATTTTAACCAATACTAAAGTATTATGTTGCCTTCATTAAATTTCACAAGTCTGAGACATAATGTTATAGTCTCAACCTCGAATCAAGGCCTATTTTTTAACTAAACGATCTGACGAAGTCTTCTAAAAGGTGAGATCTCTTCAGTTCTATATTTACCATAGATATTCTCCTTACAATATAAGTTCACAATATAAATGGCGATCATCGACAAATTATTTTTTTATCAAATCTCAAGTAACAAAAAAACAATATAAAAAGGAGTATTAATCCTTAGTTATTTTAACCCTTCATGATTTCTTCCATTTCACAATGTAAAACATAAAGGCATATAATGAGAAATGAAGGTATAACATTTCATTTTTATTTGTTATATTTAATAATTAGGCGTAGTCAATCATGATTCAATAATAATCATATAGATAATAATCATATAGTCATGTAATGTGTATATCTCTTTTTCAATTATTGTTTTAATAAAATAATTTGCTAAGAAAAGGCTATGGTTTAGAAAGAAGGGAAAATATTCATATTTAGAAAAGAAGGAAAGAAGGGACATTTAAAACATATTCAGATATATAATTAATTATATAAAAAAGTGGTAAATATATATTTAAATCAAAAAATTAAAAATATATAAATAAAGAATATTTTTTGAATCTTTTTTTAATTTTGATAAGTTTTTTTTAGAAATAGTAAATAAATAAATTATATCAACATAATATTAGCAATAGTTTCTCATCAAATAATAATTCTTTATTCAACATAAAATAAAACATATATAATATTCAAAATGATATTGATATAAAATAATTTGAAAAAATCTTTATATTATTCAACATAAAATAAAACATGCATAATATTCAAAATGATTTTGATATAAAATAATTTAGAAAACTCTTTATGCTACTCAATTTATATATATATATGAAAATTATAATAAAAACAATAAACGGAACCTCTTACAAACTTTAATATTTTTTCCAATAAAGTATAAGTGATACATCATATCTCAAATGTTTATCGTCACCATATAGTAGTCATTTTTTTTAATTATTAAACTTTAATAAAATATCATGTTTAATTTATTTTATTTTATTTTTCAATTAAAATATTTTTGTCTTCTTATATTCATGAATGAATGAAATAATATATTTTGATGTTATTTCAAACATAGATGGTAATGAAAAATATATTGTGTAATTATGAATATTTATGTGAGTTTCAATTGTACGTATAAATTATTTGGTCACTATGTTTTTCAATAATGAAATATTGTGAATATATTATTGAATAGGCACAAAGGTTTCTGATTGATAAAGAACCAGTGTCTTTCTTATCTATGTTTTCAAAACCTCTTGTTTACAATAATGTCTTAACAAATATTAATAAACTATAAAGGCACAACAAATAAGTGCGGGAAGTTGGAAGGCCATAAAGCAAACATTATTCTATAAAAATATGATTTAGATGAAAACGTGTAGGGATTTTAATAAGCACATACACGAGTTTGTATTTTAAATTTGGTAATCACTAAACCTAAAGAATGTGTATGCTATAACTCGCATTCACCACTATTGCTTTACATTTTACAAGACTTTTAAGTAATAGGAAATGACAAAGTGAAAGATGGGATGTGATTTTAATATAATAAATGTTAAGAATAAGTTGAATTATAAATTAAATTTGTTTTTTTGGCAGTAGACTTTTAAGTATATAAATACAAAGTAGCTAAATCTAAGTTACATGTGTGATTGATAACAGTTTTTCTAATGTATTTTTTTTTAATCTTGATAAAGCATTTTTCGTTTTACTTAATCACTAATTTTTGTTTCTATGCATCTCTTAGTTTCACAAGATGGGACACTGGTATTACAATTTTAAAAAGGAAGGTATTGTTCCTCTTCAAATGGAACTCAGTTGGAAAATATGCTTGTATTATACTCAAGGATGTTGATATCAACTTAGCTGCAACCAATGTTATGAAAAAAGTATTTTCATACAGGTATCTCTTCTTGTTCATTGATTTGCATTGTGACCGAGAATCCTTGTTCACAGTGGTCAGAGGATCACTGCAATGGAAGTAATTATTGCCAAATTTTTAAAATGATTGTTTTACGACTAGAATAAAAATATGATATCCATTTTAATGTCATAAAATTTCCTATTAATATTATTGAGGGTCTGGTTATGGACGCTAAACAAAAAAAACTAAATTTATACCAAATTCAATCTCCTCTCTTTCACACTTAAATTAAAAATATAATTTAAGAATATCTTTTAATCTAGTAAATTTTCCATTTCCCATTTTCTATCCAAGGTATCTTTCAACATAGTGTCGGTATAAAAAGATGACAGTGCATCTTTTCCATCAATTTCACCTTTGACTTATATAAGTCTTTTTTGTAGGAGTATGTTGTACCTAGTGATTTTGATGTGGTATTACACCACCTAAGAGTTTTCAAATGGCCCGTCAAATTTACGGATTGAAGTCATCCCAGTTGGCAAAAGTAAGATAGAGATATATAAGAAAAAATATTACAAAATTATTTTTTTATTGTAAATTTTTATTTTTCTACAATATATTTGTGCAGTAGATGATGGATGTTATATTTGTTTACGTCAAAAAGATTTAAGGAGGGAGGGTAACCTTATATGGCCTCTCTTGGCAGACTATTTCAAACTAGACATGAGACTAGCTTGAGAGGAGCCATTGGGTCCTGTGATATCTGTCGCAAGGATTGACACCATTGAAAATAGACTTCATCATTGTAACTCAGAAATTTTGGGCTCGAGGTATCCTTTTTTTTTCGCTTCCTAATTTATTTTAGGTCAACACTTTCGTTGTTTGTTGTTTCTAAAAATTGAGATTTTTTTAAATGTAAGCATGCATATTCACAAGAGACATCAAGATATAAATGATAATTGAACTAATGTCATCCTATCTCTATGCATTGGCAGGTCTCAGAATATAAATCATAAAAGAATTGGAAGCAGTAATAAAGGTGGCACATAAGTTGAATAATAGTTAGGGATATAATTGGACATCTCGCAAATGCACTGTTTGTATTGAAGTGTTCTTTTCATGTTTTCTTGTAGTGATTATAATCATTTGGGAATTAAATTCGACAAAACAGTGGGAAAAAGATAGGATATCTGAAGAATAAGTTGCTAAAGTAATAGTATTGATTTTGATAAGATATTAAATAAATTTGTTTTGTTATTAAATGAGTTATGATCCTTTTTTAATTCAATATATAGGTGTACCATTCCATATCAAGAATTAGTGATATTTTGATATTTATTTATATTTATATTTTTTAAATATTAATAAAAATGTTCGTGGACTTATTTGTGGGCATAAAATTCCACCCAAAAAAATTTCTACATTTTTTCTATAAAACTCATCACCAATACATTCTGGTGCCATTGAAAGTACTTATCCATTGATTACATGATAATAATTTTTTTTTTTTTTTTTTTTTAATTTAAATTCATTAAAATGATATTGTCTCGTCTCTAGAAAGATGATAGGAGTAACATTATATCATCTTTAAATTAAAAAATAATAGTTTTTTTCAAAGCAAAAAAAAAAATATTACTTTATATAGTCTCTAAAAAGAAAAAAATAATATTGTCTTTATAAACCAAATAAATATTATTTTATATTATTTATAAAAAAACCATTTAAAATATCTATTTTATAATAATAGATATCTTTTTTTTTATTAAAAATTAAAATGATTTAATTAATTATTGTCTTTAATATTATATCGAAACACCCCCTTTGTAATATAGTCTCTTCCGGTAGTAGTGTCTCTTCCGGTTTGTATTTCAACAAGGAAGAGGTAGAAGGATTCATTAGAGTGATGATGGCACAAACTCGTCTTGAGTTTAAAGATAATTATACCAAAATGATCCCAGAATTTAATCAAGATTGCCAGAGAGATACCGTCTCACCATGTATAAGACATATCTGGTTTCTGATAATTATTGACACAAGATGAATATGACTTGTCTTAATTTTCTTAACCTAGATTACTTCTTCCGCTGAATACTCCTTTTTAAATTCTCAACAGGTAAGCAGTCATTCCTAAATCGTCACAAGGTCATGTAAATATACACCATTCTCTACGAAGACCGTCTATAGTTACATTAATGCATGCAAGCATGCACATGCTAGGAGTACTGATAGTCTTGAAATCTTAGTTTGACTGCAGTTATATGCACTGAAGGCCGTCGCTGAAGGCCAACAATCTCACACCATAGATCCAGTCCATAGTAATCTTGCTAATATTCATAATAATATAACAAAACTGCTTAATAGAGAACCTATACCATTTTAGTGCAACACGGGTTTTCCAAAGCTAAGAAAAAAATATAGTGAACTTGCATTTGGAGGGCATAGCCCGAAACCAATTAAAATGTGAGTACAATTCGGCTGTAGAACATAAAATGTGTAGTTTTGAAAAATTCACAAGGGCTAACAACTTGTATATCAAATATAAAGAAACAAACTTGACAAGTTTTATGTTGATAAGACAATCCCCAACGCAAGCAAAGCGCCCAGCTAAAAAATAGGTTGTTTTAACCAGAGAATAATGTATTTACTCTGTACACAACAAATACTTAGCTCTTAATTTCACCTGGAAATTTCTACAGCATGAAACATATTAGAGTTTAAATGATTAAGCACGCCTTAATAGCTCCAGAATCGAGTTCTGCTCCTGAACGGCACTCTTTCCCTATGTTGTGCTTTTCTTTGGTGGCCATTTCGTGTTTCACTGGACAAGGATAATTAAATCACCATCTCTGACATAATTTCACTCTTCCCACGGCATCCAGCTTGCAGACGAGCTGCAGGTTTAAGATGCTGTGTCTTGGTTCATTTGTGTAATAATTGCAATTTTAAGTAAATATGATGTTCATTTATCCTTATATAACACCCAATGCGTTGGTCTCTTCCTGGTTTGCCTTCTCGAGACACAATGAATTATAAATACACTAATTATCAGGTCTACCGTCTTATTCACTTATTTACCTTTCTCAAACTACACCATTCGTTGGACATCCCTTATTTAGCATCTCAAAGCATGGTTTGTCACATTCTCCAAAGTATCGTTTGCCACATTCTCCAAGAATGTATAAAGGAAATTAATCTCCAGGCATTTCTAAAAGTCTCTTTTGGAGCATAGCCTGCTTAGATAATCGCTTTTATTGGGATCATTTCCAAATGCATAATGATTCTTACTATTTACTTTTGAGGCTACATATTTTCACATTGCCTATTTATATTTTAGTATTATTTCATATGCTTTTTAATTTTCAATATCACATGTTCACTTTTCATTCATTTCTTTATTCATAATTTATTATCACATTTATTACATGTTCACTTTGCATTCATTTTTTTATTCATAATTTATTAGGATCAAATTATCGACAAGCATCATTAAGTATTATGGTTATTGTTTCATAAACCACATGTATTAGAACATATCATTAACCATTACGTTGAGATCTAATTTTGTACATAATTTACGTCATTTTTCCTTTATGTTATAATCTTCATATTGTAAAAGTGGTTTGCAATGATTAGCTTCCGGATTCTAACAATAATACAATCCATCAATTAGAAAAAAGGTTTTAATAAATGGAGATTATGGATGTCATTGATGCTCAGGGCCAAGTATGGTGATTTGAAGATGTGCAAGGCATCCTATTAGATGTGAAGGATGATTGGAGTGCTTATGTGCATGAGTGGACTTCATCCGGTTCCTCATATTATTCATCTAGACATTTTGGGTCTATAGAGGAAAATCTGAGTAGGTAGTTTACTTACATCACCATTGCCACATGTGGATGAGTCTAGGGGACTTGGTCATATGGTTGTGATCACATTAATGCCTAGTTGTTATCCACCAAATTTGAAGCCATGAGATGAAGCATAGTTGCAATTATGGGGATGTAAAGGTGGCTAAAAAGATAGAATTCACTAAGTTTTCATACTTAGCCAAATTTGCAAAAGGTCTAAACAGAGCCAAGTAAGCATATTGATGAGGTCAGCATTTGCACACATAGAAGTGTTAGGACAAAATGATCACATGGGCTTGTTCATTTTTGTGCCTAGTTTATATGCACTAAATCTCAAGGTCACACGATGTAGTGTGACAAAAGATATGCTTGAACAAATTAGGGCTCCAAAGCATTTTGATAGTGTTTTCCCACACTTAGTCAAATTTTTAGATTGCAAGAAAACGCTGAGAAGGAATTTTTATGATGTCATATCTTCCATGTACGAAGGCTTTCAGAGCAAATGGATACATGGATGGAATCCCCTATGTTAGAGGATCATATGCACTAATTTACAGGTCATGCAACTAAGTGTGACAAGAGTTATGTAGGTGTAAATTTAGCCTTCTAGGCATAATGAAATGGTCTCCATACTTGGACAAAATCTACACAAGGTCATGCAAAGTTGTCATGTTTTTACAAAGATCACCTATGTACATTTGTAAAAGAAATAAATAGTAGATATGTTATGGGTTTTTCATGAGCATCTTGAATATATGGACTATAGGTTCAATTGAGAAGGAATGAGCTCAAAATTGAATTATTTTTTCTCACGAATTGGATAGGGTTTCTCAGTAGAACCCTAAGGGTTTAACCATGGTGTCAATAAGAAAAGTTCTATTTTAATGTTTATTTGGTATAGCCTAAACTTGGTAGCTTAATTTATAAATTAAGCCTTTGTCGCCATTACGAAACTAGCCCCTTGACCTACCAATTATTGTCTCTGAGCAATGATCAAAGGATTTTATTTTTTCCTAAGTTTAAGACTTAATAATTGTCCCAGCTTGATAAATGATCCACATCTCATCATATGAAGATGATCCAATGAAGCGAAGCAAAGTCAAATTATCAAAAGGAGCTCCAAGTGAGGACACAAGTGACAAGTGTCACATTCATGGAGCTTGTTAAATAGAGACCCAATGAGTGTAAGCTTGTCAGAGTTAATGATTGAGCTAATTGGAAGATCAAATGGTTCATTCTTAATCGAAAATTGAAGATCCAATAGAGTGTGATGAAGTCAAAATGCCAAAGGTCCCTTTGAGTGAACGTGTTAATCCCAAGTGTCACAAACACATGAGTCTGCAAGATAGAGGACCCATGTGAGGATGCCAAATTTCTTAATATCAGGAACTGACAGCTATGTATAAAAGGCATGTGGTTAATCCAAGTATCAGAATCTTAAGGGTTAGAAAAATATAATGATCAAGCCTATCAAAAGATCTGACAGTGTGTAGGTAATCGTGCAAAGGAGATCCAATGGAGCGAATAGACTCAAATGCTATGAAGTGATCGATGTTTATTGACATAGCCAAAAGATAAAGATGGAGAAGGTTTAAGAAGATCAATAGAGTGAAATTGATCAAAAGACATAAGAAGTAGTGAGATGAGGTCAATGTGTCAAAATTTAATGACCAAGTCAAGGTAAAGCTCATGCAAGTTTGAAGATCAAATGGCACGTGAAAGATAGGATCTAGAAATTGACGTGTGTGTTTTAAATAGTGGAACATTAAAATTTAGTAGCATACAAAGATATGATGGTGTGAGAGAGCTTGGATATGGTATGAAGAAAGAGATCAAAGGCTAGTATTTAAATATTTAAATACAAATGCTCAAGTGAAGATACATGCAGGAACTTGCATATAAGCTTTGTATCTTGACATAGACAACAAGATTGATTGATCCAACTGATCAAATATACATTAAAGAGTCTATACTTCAAAACTTTAGTCTAACAGCTGTGATAGATAGTAAAGAGACCTACAATTATGACGTGATGCATGGAATCAAGATACAGGAAATAACAGTTCAAGTCATAATGAATTAGAGTCCAAAATTCGCATGATGTGTTATAATATGAGTGTGAAAACATAGAATATATGGAACCCTATATAATTTTTTTTATAAATATGATATCTAGGATAAAGGAAAAGATGTTGGTGTATTCAAATTGTGTCAAACAAAAAATATATAGACATAAAACCATAGTGCAGAGAGGAAAAATAAGATGATGCAGAGAGAGAGTTGAAGTGTGTCAAATAGATACATATCCAGACATAGAGAGAAAAGGGTAGAGAGGAAGAAGGCATGAAGAGAATATGCATAGTATGAGCATGTTACAGATTAGACTTGTAATATAGAGAATAGAGTTTGATTCATTTATGAATCAATGTTATAATCTAGAGTTGTAGCTCCATAGATATGATTGGTTGGTGCCATCAGATTCACAGAGTTGGTTCTTAGTTAGGGGATTGGTGTCTCCTTAGGGTTGGTTCCCTTAAACATTAAACCTAGTGAGGTTAAGCTAAGTTGGTGCTTAGTTAAAGAGTTTGTGCTTTCTTAGAGTTGGTGTTATTAAAATAAGGGATTGGTGTCTCCTTAGGGTCAGTGCCATTAAAATTTTAATTAGTGAGGCTTTGAAATATGAGGCTAGATTAGAATAGTAGATTCTAGAAACTATTCTCATCATGGTTTTTTCTTTGGGTTTTCCACATATACATTTGGTGTCATGTGTATTTTTGTGTGTATGTTATCTCTATATTTATCTCTTAATCTGCATATGATTTGAAATCTATTTTAAAAGGATTAAAGGACTGGTTTTAGTTGATATACTAATTCACCCCCCCTCTTAGTATTTAGATGTGTTTCAACAATTGGTATCAGGGCCTAGGGTTCTTTAAAAGAAGCTTAATCAACTCAGGTAGATCTTAGAACAGTGGACACAATGGCTAGTCAAGAGGAATATTCATCAAGGAAAGCACCTCTTTTTGATGGATCTATCTATGCATTTTGGAGTATAAGAATGGAAGCATATTTATCTTCACTAGGGTTTGATGTATGGATGTTTGTATTAAATGTATATACAACCCCTGCTACAACTCATATTATTAGGCTTTAAATAAGGCATATGAGAGCAATGCCAAGGCAAAGAATGTTATTCTCTATGGATTGTCCAAATCATAATTTGTCAAAGTGATGCATTATCAAAATGCATAAGAGATCTGGAACAAGTTGAAGAGAATATATGAAGGTGATGACAAGGTAAAGCAATCCAAACTACATACATAGGAATGTTTGAGAGTCCTCAAATAATTGAAAAAGAAAAGATTGCATACTACCTTCTTAGGTGAGATGAAATAATCAATGCAATCAAAGGCCTTGGATAAGAAATGAAAGAATCAATCATTGTCAAAAAGGTCCTAAGATCTTTGCCATCAAGGTAGGATTCTAAAATCTTTACATTAGAGGAAGCAAGAGATCTAGATAAGCTCACTGTTGATGAGTTACATGGAACCTTTATTGCTTACGAGATGAGAATGGGAGAAGCAGATAATTCTAAGAGAGAAGTTACATTCAAAGCATCTAGGAAATAAAAAGTAGAAGCATCTACATCCAAATCTGAGGAGACTGATGAAGAAGAAGCCAACTTTGTCAAAAGATTGAAAAGAGGGTCTGGAAAGTACCAAGGTAAGTTACCCTTTAAATTCTTTAACTGTTGTAAGGTAGGATATTTTTCTACTAAATGCCCTCATGAGGAAAAAGATAACTTTGAGCAAGAAGAGGATGGCAAAAGGGTGAAGCCCCACTATTCCAAAAGGATAAACTTCCTTAAAAACAAGTAAAGATTGTATATATGAGAAGATAGTGACTCATTGGATGATAGTGATAGATCAAATGATGACCATGACTATACCTTTATGGCTAAGGGAAATCAATCCCTATTCATGACATTAGGATTAACTTCTGTAGATCTAGATCAAGAAGAAGTTGAAGACTCTGGTGAAGAAGAGGAAGGAGAAATGGACCTTTAATGTGAACTCATTTGTGCTCTAGAAGAGATTGACATGCTAAGAAAAGAGAGAAAAAATACAAAATAATCTTAGACAAAAAGAAATAGAAAAACTTTCCAAAAGTCTTGAAGAATCTAATCAGATGGTGATAAGCCTAAAGACATAAGTTGAAGAGGACACAAGAATAGAAGATGTAGTCAAAATTGAACTACAATTTAAGTCTATTGAATGTATGAGGCTAGAAGCAAAGATAGTGGCTTTGAGAAATGAGTGTGAAAAGGCTAAAGAACAAATAGAAAAAGGTCTAAAACTGAAAGGAGGATTAAATATTCTTGATGAATTGATTAGATCTCAAAATCCGTCAAAAGGGAAATCTAGTCTTGGTTATGAAAAAAGGAAAAGTCACATAACCAAAGTATCTGCTAAATTAGATGACAATTTCAAAGCAAAAGGATCAGGAGAAAAGAAGGAGAAAGTTTGCAAGGGAATAGAAACATATGCAAGCATTGTTAATGTGAAGAAGGCTAAAGTATAAAAGAAGACTGAGTAAAGGAAAAAAATTAATGAGTCCATCTCTTCAAACTCAAGGAAGATTCAAAAGATAGAGATAATTGATGCAAATGGTTACACAAGGGTAAGAAACATGAAGAAGCAAGAATTGAGAAGAACTCCCCATCCTGCAAAAAGAAAAGCTATGACCATGTATTCCTGATCCTTTTATGGTTATTGTTATAGTTGTAATAATTTTGGTCATAAGGATAGTAAATGTAGAGTTGTACCTACAAGGAGAACCAATTTTATAATCAAAAACATATTTCCACCCTTGTTAGATACAAATCTAATGTTTTATAATTGCAATAACTTTTGTCACATAGCTAAACATTGTAGAACAAGCTTTGTAAGATCAAAAGTACATAGTAAGAAGAGAGACATGCCTCCTAGTGTGAAAAAAGGTTCACAAGTCTCTCATAAAGAGAAAATTAGGACATTTAAGAAACCCAAACATGTATGGAAAGTGAAAGATCAAACCATGATTAAGAGTGATATAGAGGTTGAAGAATGTCAAGAGATCTCAATGTCTACTCATGTTGAGAATGAGAAGACCAAGATCAAGGAGAGGCCCAAGGTGCTAACTGAGGATACTTCTAAGGTATGTACAGATTCAAGTGAACATCCTGTTGTTATTCAACAAGTTTCATGCATAAAACATCAATCTTCTATGCCTAGTGATGAGATTCCAAACTGCAAGGAAGATTCATTAGATGAATAGGTATGTCATGGATAAATATGATCTCCATGTATTGTTAATCTCATTATAGAAGAAAAGGAGAATAGTGTAATGGATGAGCATATTACTTCTCTTAAGCCTAAGAAGAAGAATAATATAAAGCACAAGATGACTAAGGAAGAGAAGGAATATGAGGAATTATGGGCAACTCCTAGTTTCACATTTTTCTAAGTCATTTTGAAGTAAGGTTTCTCTATCTATGCTTCTTAAGAGACCCTTATTAGTGGAGAAGCAAGTGATTTCTACTATAGATGTGAACTCAAGAAGATTATAATAATGACTTGATCAAATCAAGTCAAGTGGTATGTATACAGTGTCTACAAGAACATAATGAATGCTTCAATGTGACATAATGAGATTTGAGTACGTATCATATATATGTATGTACATTCAGTTGTCATAAGGGTTCTAATGCAATAAACCCTTGTTATGGTGTATCTTGTGTTGTATAATGAGTTGGGTCACCAAACTTAGTGAAAATGTGTAAAATGATGATATACATGTGATAAATGAAGTTATGGTGTGATATAGGTAGGCCCTTGATGCAAATATGGAGCATGGAGTAAGGGGAAGCTAGATTGTTCAGTTTATCAGAATCAAGAAGGCTCAAAATAGAGGAGCTAGTTATATGTACTGTGGTGACATATTTGAAAATGCTTAGGTGGATGTTGGTTGAGACTTATCTATGTTACATAACATAGAAAATCATGCAAAATATCTCTGAGTTCTTAAGATGACAAGTTGTATATACCATGGAGTTAGGGGGAGCTAGCTTATATAGCTTGAATCGCTTGAGGGGCTATGCATGATGTGAAAAGGAACATATGTGAGATGCTTCAATCATGATTGAAAGATAAGGTGTTGACTGTTACAAATGCTAACTCAAGCAGGTTGAGATGATGACTTGAACAAACCTAATTAGGTGCTTAGATGGTGTATTGAATCCTCATGCATAAAAAAAGTGGGGGCTTTGTAATTGGTTAGGTCCTAAGATTAGAGGACATTGTATGGAGACCTGAAGATGCTCAAGTGATGCAATGGGACAAAATTTTAGAGTGATAGGTCCTACATCAAATCACTAGATACTAGTGATGAAGCATAAGTCTAGAGTAATTATCATAAAAGCCTTCTTTATCCCTAGAAGAAGATAAAAGGAAATTCATATATGTATATTTTGAAAATTTCTAATGAGTTGATAGTTGTAGATTCTTGGACAAACTCATTTATCTGAGAAACAGGGAGAACATTTGGACAAACAGTAAGAGAGAGTCCCTTTGCCATTGATGTCAACGGGGGAGAAAAATTAAATATGCTATTTATAGGAGAAGAAGAACAAAATTATCTCTACAAAAGATTAGAGCAAAAAGTGCAAAGATCAAAGAAGAAGCAGAGCAAGTGTCCAACTTGAGTATTAGGAAAATGTACCATTACCTAAGGGGGAGCAAGTATGGTATGAAAGGTTTCAGTTCATACTCTTCACAAGACAATGCAAGCAATGCTAGAGAAGGAGTTCAATATTAGAATATTAGAGCATTTAGTTTGCCATCAATGACAAAGGGGGAGATTGTTGGCAATTTTCTTTTCATTGATGTCTAGAAGGACATTATGAGCATGTCATTGATGTCAAAAGAGAGATTATGGATGTCATTGATGCTCAGGGCCAAGTATGGTGATTTGAAGATGTGCAACGCATCCTATTAGATGTGAAGGATGATTGGAGTGCTTATGTGCATGAGTGGAATTCATCTAGTTCTTCATATTGTTCATCTAGACATTTTGGGTCTATAGAGGAAAATCAGAGTAGGAATTTTACTTACATCACCATTGCCACGTGTGGATGAGTCTAGGGGAGTTGGTTATATCATTGTGATCACATTAGTTGCTAGTTATTATCTGCCAAATTTGAAATGATGAGATGAAGTGAAGTTGAAGTTATGGGGATGCAAAGTTGGATACTAAGACAGAATTCACTAAGTTTCTATACTTAGCCAAATTTGCAAATGGGCTAAACAAAGCCAAGTAAGCATATTGATGAGGTTAGCATTTTAACACATGGAAGTTTTAGGATAAAATGATCACATGGGTATGTTCATTTTTGTGCCTAGTTTATATGTGCTATATATCAGGTCACACGATGTAGTGTGACAAAATATATGCTTCATCAAAGTAGGCCTCCAAAGTATTTTGATAGTGTTTACCCATAGTCAAATTTGTAGATTGCAAGAAAAAGCTAAAAAGGCATTTTTATGATGTCATATCTTTCATGTATGAATGCTTCAGGATCAAATGGATATATGGATGGAATCCCCTATGTAAGAGGATTATATGCGCTAATTTGTAGGTCATGTGACTAAGTGAGACAAGAGTTATGCAAGTGCAAAGTTAGCCTTCTAGGCTTATTGAAATGGTCTCCATACTTAGACAAAATCTACACAAGGTCATGTAAAGTTGTCATGTTTTTACAAAGATCATCTATGGACATTTGAAAAAGAAATAGATAGTAGATCTGTTATGGGATTTTCATGAGCATCTTAAATATATGGACTACAAGTTTAATTGAGAAGGAATGAGCTTAGAATTGAATTATCTTTGCTCTCAAATTGGATAGGGTTTCTCAGTAAAACCCTAAGGGTTTAGCCATGGTGTCAACAATAGAAGTTCTATTTTAATTTTGACTTGGTATAGCTTGGACTCTGTAGCTTAAGTTATAACTAACATAAGCCTTTGTCATCATTGCAAAAATGGCCCCTCAACCTAGTAATTATTAGTTCTGAGCAATGATCAAAGGACTTTATATTTTCCCTAGTCTAAGACTTAATATTTATCCAAAATTGATAAATAGCCCATGCTTCATCGTACGTAGATGATCTAATGAAGTGAAGCAAAGTTAAATTTTAAAAAGGACCTCTGAGTGAGCATGTAAGTGACAAGTGTCACATTCATGGATTTTTTCAAACAGAGACCCAATGAGTGTAATCTTATTAGAGTTAATGGTCAAGATAATTAGAAGATCAAATGACTCGCACTTAATCAAAAATTGAAGATCTAATAAAGTGAGATGAAGTCAAAATGTCAAATGTCCCTTCAATTGAATGCACTAATGCTAAGTGTCACAATCACATGAGTTTGTCAAATAGAGGACCAACGTGAGGATTCCAAATGTCTCAATAGTAGGAACTGACATCTATGTATAAAAGGCATGCACTTAAGCTAAGTGTCAAATTATTAAGGGTTAGAAATATATGATCGATCTTGTCAAAAGATCTGATGGTGCATGGGTGATCATGAAAAGGAGATCCAATGGAACGAATGGACTCAAATGCTATGAAGTGATCGATGTTTATCAACATAGCGGCATGTTAAAGACCAAGCAAGTTTGAGAAGATGGGTGGAGTGAAAGCGATCCAACGATTCACTAAGTAAAAAGATGAGGTCAAAGTGTCAAAATTTAATGACCAAGTCAAGGTAAAGTTTGTACAAGTTTAAATATCGAACGGCACATAAAAACTAGGATCTGGAGATCGACGAATACATTTTAAAGAGTGGAACATTAAATTTTAGCAGCATACAAAGATCTGATGGAGTGAGAGAGCTTGGAGATGGCATAAAGAAAGAGATCAAAGGCCAGTATTTAAATGCAAATGGTCAAGGGAAGAAACATGCAAGAACTTGTGTATGATATTTATATCTCGACATAGACAATGAGATTGATCAATCAAACTGATTAAATCTACATTAAAGAGCCTGTGCATCAAAACTTGAGTCTAACAGATGTAATAAATAGTAAAGAGACTTGTAATTATGGTGTGATGCATAGAGTCGAGACGCGAGAACTAATAGTTCAAGTCATAGTGAACTACGATCCAAAATTGGCATGATGTGTTATAGTCTAAGTGTGAACACATAGAATATATGGAACCCTAGATCATTTGTTTATAAATATGATATCTAGGATAAAGGAAAAGTTGTTGGTGTAGTCAAATTGTGTCAAACAAAAAATATATAGACACAAAACCATAGGGCAAAGCAGAAAAATAATATGATGCAGAGAGAGAGTTGAAATGTGTCAAATAAATACATATACAGACATAGAGAGAAAGGGGAAGAGAGGAAGAAGGCACAAAGAGAATGTGCATAGTATGAGCATGTTCCAAATTAAGCTTGTAATAGAGAGAATATAGTTTGATTCATTTATGAATCAATGTTGTAATTTGGAGTTGTAGCTCCATAGATATGATTATTTGGTGCCATGAGATTAGTTGAGTTGGTGCTTAGTTAGGGGATTGGTGTCTCCTTAGGGCTGGTGCCCTTAAACATTATAACCAGTGAGGTTAAGATAGATTAGTACTTAGTGAGGGAGTTGGTTCTTTCTTAGAGTTGGTGCTCTTAAACTAGGGGATTGGTGTCTTCTTAGGGTCAGTCCCCTTAGGGTTAGTCCCCTTAAAAGTGTAACCAGTGAGGTTTGTCACTGAGGCTTTGAACTGTGAGGCTAGATTAGAATAGTAGATTCTAGTAGCCATTCTCACCATGGTTTTTCCCTTTGAGTTTGCCACATTAACAATAACTTGAAAGAAAAATCCCCCAGTTTATAAAATAAGAGTCTGAAGGCAAGGAAAATATTAAAATTGTGATAGATTTGATACTTCATAATGGTATAATTAAATTATCAATGTTATTATGTTGATCTTATTTCATCGAGATCACATATGAAATAAGGATTGTTTACGAGCTAAAAATAACAAAATATCATTCATTAAATTATTTGAAGCCTTAGTGATTTTTATTTATAGCTTACTTCTCTTTTAGAAAGGAATTATCCATAAATATAAACATGATTTATAATTGAAATATATAATCCATGGTGATAATTATAATCACTTTGTATGATTAATATAATGGACTATCGATCACTGTGGAGTGAGACCTATCATTTTTCATTGTAAGTTATAGACATGTTCTCCCTTTTTTATTAAACAATTTGCATTCAATTAAGTTAAGGCCATATATCATTTATTTAAGCTTTAATGTGAAACATTTCCCTCTCCTTGTAAAATTTCATTTTTTGCTTTTCTTTCTCTCAATTGCAGTCTTATATATGTGTAACTTATCTATTTTCTTTTTATTTGTCGAGGCGTGATCTCTAAGTTATGAAGCTTTTATTGCCTTCAAATGACCACTGTGAACAATCACATTAACTTAGTGTCATGATGTATTACCTAGTGATTGTTATAATTTTCAACCATTGTTCATGACTTTATCTATGATACACGAGATTTTTCCTCTTGGTACAATAACGTTGAAGGAAATAACATGTTGATCATTTACCTCTCTTAAATTGTCACCGATATTCCTACATGACTTCATTAACCAGAAGAACAAGATATCTCCATCTAATGTGCATCTTATTACTCGAATTACATAATGATCACCCTCCATTTTTTTGGTGGCCACTTTGTGGGTTTACAAGGATGTTGGTTTCTAAACAATGTATAAATGCATAGACACATTAAAATGTGAACACGTAATTTGATATTAAGTTGTGGTGGCATAGTTAATATAAATGTTTTCATTTTAGTTCTAAGATTTCATGTGACAATTTGGCATAAAATTTACTCCTCCTTAAACCTCTCTAGTAACCTATGTGATCTCCATAAACCACTTTGGTAACCTATGTGATCATGCCACTTGGAAGCCAACCCATTTTCACAGCGTATTCACTTTTTTAAAAAAACTGTGTACTTATAACCACTCCGTGATTACATGCCAATATAACGAAAACATGTATATGATCTACATATTCTTGTTATGATGTAAGTTAGGTGTCATATCTGCACCTTGTTTGTATCGTCCTCAAGAGTGGCTAAAACTAAGGCATTAATGTGTGTTTGTGAAGAGAACACATAGAACACCATAAACCTATAGCGAACATGTGTGTATAGGGTCCGCTGTCACTCACTCTTTATCAAAAAATGCGATAAAAATTATCCATGGATTTGAGACTAACCAATCCCATGCTCGCGAATAAATGAAAATAGAAACTGTGATCTGATGTAAGGATTCCTACAAAGCTTAGGTGATTAGTTGTGGGGTCCATGCGAATAGTGGATTCATTTTAATAAAATAAAGACTTGACATTCTTTTTAAATAGGGTCGCAGGAAATATTTGATGTGTACAAGTGGCGACCATTGTAGTGCCATACTAACACATTCACCCTATAGAGGATTGAATGATTAGTCACTATGTAATGTTATGGATATGTTGAGTTATCGATCACAGTTTGATGCATTTGAAATCTGCAACACCATCTATCTAATTAATCCTCAATGTAATAAACATTTAGTGTTGTGAAGCCATGTAGATATATGGTTAAGTGATTGCGTCTTATCTTGGTAAAAGGTGTAGACCACATGAGTGACATGGACCCCTCTAAGATGTGGATGTTTAGTGGACACAATCATATGAATATAATATATAAATTTGATTAAAAGATAGCCACTTTTATAAACAAAGATAACTTGTAGGACTTCATTCGATTCTGTAAACTCCATTGATAGTTGTTACCTGATAGACTTGCGACCCACAAAAACTTGTTATAAATATAGATTAAATGATAATGATTAAGTGTGGAGTTTAATCATATGGGATTATATGTCACTCTAATCAGAGAATTCAACTTAATTAAAGGTTTTTAGATTTAATGTCTAATAGTCACGAGTTTATAGATATTTTATATGATTTTTAATGTTATGAATTTAATTGTTGAGATTATCTTAGCTTTTGAGCAATTTCAAAAAAAATCATTCAATATCCTTAACTTTATATCCATGAAGTATAAAGGCTAATAATACATAATTCGATAGATCAATATACTTCTACAATTTTATTAGAGTCTAATATTAGATACTTAATAACCTTTTCTTAGTACGAGCTATACAAAATATATATAGAGTCTTCAGGATTAATGAGCCTATATAATATTCTTTTATTCACCATCTTTATTTTAGGAGACTTTCGCTCTTTCATTTATCTTATATATAATTTACATTAAAAGTTACAAAATAATGAGTTTCATAGTTAGAATGTATGCATAATGCTTGTGAATTACTATTCACAATCTTGTAATAATAATAATGTCAAAATATCTTAATGCAATGAGTGATTTGATCATAATGTGATATTAGTTGTAAAATATTTAAACCAATTAACTTGTTTTATGTAGTCTCCAAAAGTTTTCTTCCTTTAATCATTATAATCCATGTCCTCATATTTCACTGAGACATATTTTCAAACCTTGTATACACCATTATGTAAAAAATGTTGAATCTTATAAACATTTAATTCCATGATTACATAATATTAAAAAATGCACCCTAAAAAATATTTGATAATGTAATGCAATGATTAAAATATATAAAACATGTTTTTTGAAAAAACTGTAATGGTTATATGATATTCTTATGTAATTATGATATACCCTAATGCAATCTCAATAAAAATGGTGTATACCCTGAAAGAATATCAATTAAAACATGAAATACCATAGAATGTAATATTATAAAATAAATCAAATAACATAATGCAATCTAAGTAAAAATTTAATATACCCTAATGCAAACTAAATCAAAACATGACATGCTATAATGAAATTACTATATAATATTATAATGCATTCATGACATACTTTAATGAATTTCAATAAAAATGTGAAATAACCTAATACAATCTAAATCTAAATGTGATATACCATAATATAATCTAAATCAAAATTATTATTAGTTAAAAATATTCCCTATTTAATATATTTTAAAAATAATACAATAATTACAAAATTTTGTAGTATAATTATAATATATAACATAATATAATATTACATGTAAAAATTAACATTATAAAAAAATGACACAAATATTTTTGTAGAAATTAATATGTAATGATTAGAAAATTTAAAAAATATTTATATAAAAAAAGAACTATTATTACTTCAAAACATCCCCATAAAAATATTATTTCTTATTTAAAATGAGATATAATGTAGTGAAGTTGAATCTCCACATATATTATTATTGTATGATACACAAAATATTTTCATAGTTGTATTGTGATTTTATTGTCATAATACAATATTAAAAGTTGATTTTGTGAAAAATTTAAGTCACTAAGTATATTTCTCAATTTTATTGCACTTACGCATAACCTTGTTGATAACAACTCAATTGTTGGTTGCATTTCCCTATACCATAAGATAGCCTACAATTCAATGTTGAACACAAAACCAATAGTAAATTTACGATGATCAACACATCCAACCTAACTAGAATATATAAAAGTATTAAAAACATATCACCACATAGCAAAAATTTTAGCCAAAAATTCATAATTTGATTAACATATTTAAAACTTAGTTTACCTACTTTCTAATGAAGAATTATAATAAATGACATAAACCTTGAAACTAGATTGCCCTCATAAGTAATATAAGATACAATATAGTCGAATAAATTAGTCTAAACACTAATGGTCTACAAAATTTGTTATGTTTTGTTAGAACACAACTATATACTGAGAGGGGTGGGATGCAATAGGGGGATGAGGTGGGGGTAAAGATAAATCAATATATTGATTAACTTAGTCCTTTTTAAAAAAAATAGTGCAGATTAAAACTATATGTAGAGATCATAAATACACAGATAGACACAACACTAGATACACCATGGAAAACCCAATATGGAAAAAACAACCATAAGAATAGATGCTATAATCTATCGTCCTATGCCAACCTCATAATAAAGAACCTCACTGGTTATAATGTTTAAGGGCACCAACCCTAAGGAGACACCAATATCATGATTTAAGATCACCTACTCTAAGGAAGCACCCACTCCCTAACTAAGCACCAACTTAGCTTATTTGATGGCACCTACCTATCAGATTCTACTATAGAGATAAAATTCTAGATTAGAATATAGATTCATAAATTAATCCAATTTTATGTTCTCTTTTATAGGTCTGATCTGTAACCATTCATTCTTTGCACTTCATCTCTCTTCTCTTCCCTTCTATTCTCTTCACTTCCACTCTATCTCTATGTCTCTATATTTCTAAATATGACATAATTAAATAACACTAGTAGCACTTTCCTGTATCGTACATGATGTATATATAAGCAATTGATCTAGGGTTTAGTATATTCTCTATGTTCACACTTGTTTGCTAACACATCATGCTCATTTCTGTTGGACTTTAGTTCATGTCTTTAAATGCAAATTTTTTGTGTCTTGAATTCATTCTTTGCCATCATGATTCTTGGTCTCATTACTGTTTATAGCATGTACCAAGCTATTATTTTGATTCACATGTATTATTAAATAAATTTGATCAATCACCACAATCAAACTCATTATCCGTATTATAACTTATGACTTGACTACATGTTCCACTCCTTGACCATTGTGTTGAATATACCTTTAAATATTGACCATTGATCTTAAGTTTCGAGCTCAGATCTAGTGATCATCATTCAATTTGCTCAACTTTAAAACACATCCATTTGATCAAGTTCTAACAGGTTTATGCATTTTTTTGGATCCTTGTATGCTTTTGATATTTAATGATTTAAATTTAAAATGTGTCCATTAGATCCTTTGATCTGAGCTCCTACATGTCCTTAGGTCTTCAAACTAGCAAGAACTTTACTTATATCTTATCGTTAAACATCTATCTCTTTATCTCATTGAGTCCACTCGCTCCATTAGATATTCATTGCATGATCATCTACTCATCATTTGATCTTTTGATAAGCTTGATATTTATCTCTAATGAGATCTTGAGAATGTGACATTTGGCATTAGTGCATGCAATCTGCACATTTTTTACAATTCCTACTATTGAGACACTTGGCATCCTCACGTTGATCATTGACTATTTGACTTTGAACCACATCATAGATTTAATATTCAAGCTTCATGATTGTGACACTTGTCACTAGCATGTTCACTCATATGTACCTTTGACATATTGACTACACATCACATCATTAGATCTTTAATGTATGATTAATCACTCACTGTTAGAAATTTTAACAAGTTTAAACTTTACCTTGTGTATATTTGACTAATTATGGGGACCATCTCAATATGCCTAGAAGGCTAACTGTATTCTTGCATATCTTTTGATGCACTTCATTCATGACCTATAATTTATCTCATAAGATCCTCTCACATAGGGGTTTCCATCCATATATTAATCTATTCCAAAAACCTTCATACGTACATGATATGACATCATAAAATTTTCTACTCGACTTTTTCTTACCATCTACAAATTCGACTAAGTGTGGGAAAACACTGTTAAAATGATTGGAAGCCCAATGTTACACATGCACATATTTTGTCTCACTACATCACGTGACCTAAGATTCAGTACATAGTAACTAAGCAAAAAAATGAACAAACCCATATGATAATTTTATCTTGACACCTCTATGTGTGTGAATGCTAACCTCATCAACATGCTTACTTGTCTCTTCTTGAACCATTTTACAAATTTGGATAACTATGGAAACTTCAATCTAAATAGCCAACTTTGTATCCCCATATCTTTAACTACGTTTCATTGCATGGCTTCAAATATCGTGCATAATAACTAGGGACTAATGTGATCACAACCATATGACCAACTCCCTGAGATGCATCCACACATGGAAATGGTGACATCAAAAAACTACCTATTCATATTTTCCTCTATAGATCCAAAATGTCTAGATGATCAATATGAGGAACCAAATGAATTCCACTAATGTACACAAACACTCTAATCATCCTTGACCTCTGATAGGATTCCTTGCATATGCTCTAATCACCATATTCATCCCTGAGCATCAATGGCATCCATAATTCCAATCATCTCCCTTCTGACATTAATGACTATCATATTGCCAAGAATCTCCCCTTTGTCATTGATGGCAAACTAAATGTTTTGATCTTCTAATATTCTATTCATTTTCTGGCATTGTTTACATTGGGTTTTAATGAGTATGAATTGAAGCTATTCATCCAAACTTTTTCCCCCTTAGGCAATGGCACATTTTCCTAAACTCAACTTGGACACATGTTTTGATCTTATTTAGAATTTTCACTTTTTCTCCAAACTTTTATAGCGAGCATTTGCATTTCTTCTCCCCCTTTGACATCAATGGCAAAGGGACTCTAACTATTTTTCCAAATGTTTTGCCCCCTTCATCTGATAAAAGAGTTTGTCCAAGAATATGCAACCATCAACTCATTAGAAATTTGTAAAAGTATGCATACATAATTTCCATTTTCTCTCTTCTTTTAGGGATTAACAAAGTACTATGAGACTCCCCCTACACTCATTCTCTATCACTAGGATCTAGTGATGTGATGTAGGAGCCACCACTCCTAACTTTTGTCTCAAATGCTCAAATTATTCCTTGGGAAGAGGTTTGGTGAATATTTTTGCAATTTGATCTTGACTTGGCACATACTCCATTGTGACCTCTTTATCTACAACATTTTCTCTTAAGAAGTGATACCTAATTGATATGTGTGTGGTTCTTGAATGCATCATTGGATTCTTTGATATACTAATAGAAATTGAATTATCACAAAGAATAGAGATGGGTGATGTGTACTCTACCTTGATTTCTTTAAGTGTTTGCTTTATCCACAAGACTTCATTGCAACATGCCATTGTCTCAACATACTTTGTTTCTACTGTAGAAAGAGTAATTGACTCTTGCTTTTTGCTCAGCCATGAAACAAGTCTATTTCCAAGGGAAAATGCACCACCACTAGTGATTTTTCTATCATCCACACTTCCTACCCAATCAACATTTGTATATGTTATCAAAGTGACATATTCAAATTTTGGATACCATAGGCCATAGTCAATTATGCTCTTCATGTATCTAAGGATCCTTTTCACTGCATTAACATGTGATTCTTTGGGATCACCTTGAAATATTGCAAACATGAATACTATTTACATGATATCAGGTCTTATTACACTTGGATATAACAAGCTACCTATCATTTATCTTTGCATAGTATTATTTGCGTTAAGGGATGCATCCTCTTTACTCAACTTGAATATAGTTATCATGGGATTACTAACTGGTTTGCTACCTTCCATTCCAAAATTCTTGAGCATTTCCTTACCATACTTGGTTTGAGATATAAATTTCCCTTCATCAGTTTGTGTTATTTGTAGACCAAGGAAGAAAGAAATTTCTCTAAACATAGACATCTCAAACTTACTTTAAATTTGTGTAGTAAATTATTTTCTAATTTTATTGTTGCTACTCTTAAAAATAATGTCATCTACATATACAACAATAATAAACATATGCTCACCTTCTTATTTGAAGTAAAAATTATTGTCTACACATTATTTATTGAATATTTGTTATAGGTATTGGTTCAATCTTGAATACCATGTTCTAGGTGCCTATTTTAGACCATACAGAGCTTTTTTAGACCATACAGAGCTTTCTTAAGTCTACATATATAATCTTCTTGTTCTAATAGTTAAAACCCTTTAGGATGTTCTATGTAGATGTCCTCTTGTAGGTTCCCATTCAAGAAATTAGACTTAACATCCATTTGATAGACTTTGAACATCTTATAAATAGAGAATGCTAGAAACATTATTATGGCTTCCAATCTAGCAACTGAAGAAAATGTTTCCTCAAAATCTATGCCCTCAACTTGTGCATATCCTTTGCACACCAATCTTTCCTTATTTTTTATGATAGTTCTATTCTCATTGAGCTTGTTTCCAAAGACCCACTTTATACCTGTTACATTCTTATTTGCAGGTCTTAGAACTAATTTCCACATCTTGTTCTTTTCAATTTGGCTCAATTATTCTTCCATGGCCTTTAGCCAATTCTCATCCTTGTTAGCTTTAACATTGATCTTAGGCTTAATTTCAGAAATTAGAGCAAAACTTACTTGCTCCATGTTGTGTGCAACTCTTCTCCTTGTCTGAACTCCTTCATTCTTGTTACCAAAGATCTTCTCTATAAGATGATCCTTTTGAACAAATATTATAGGTGCCTTTTCATTTAGTACATCATGTTCTTTAGTAGCTACTTCTTTAAAATTTAATTCTTCAATATAGATTTATCTATCAAGTTTAACATGTTTCAAGTTTTCTTTAACCTTGACATTGATGTTCTCTATAATATTATGTAGCCTTTTGTTGTAATATATGTAGGATTTTCTTTGAGGGGAATAAATAGGAAATATCCCCTCATCACATCTTGATACAAACCTCCCCATTTTTTCCTCTTTTTTCCTAACATGGCATTTGTTTCCAAACACTCTAATATATTGGAGTTGTTTCCAGAATTCGGATAATGCGAGTGCAATGGAGACGTGATCACACGAGTTGAAGAAAGTGCACACCACATAGATGCTAAAGAAATTTGAAAATAAAACAAGAAGATGAATTGCACAAGACATATTGGAGAAAACCGAAATCTGATTAACATGAGATGGCCAAAGTGAGGACTACAAATAGGAGAGTACGTAAGTAACTCCTCCACAAAAGGTGGAAAAGGCACCCTAAGAATAAACTGTAATTCCTCCATGAAAGGTGGTGACAAGGTGCTAAAAATAGAGAAGTAGCTCCCATCAAGGGAGTTACTTATGACATTCTTATGACACCTATGACACATCTATGACACACACCTCCACATAAGCTAGCATATCCCACAAATGTAGGAAAACTCAATGTATGTACAAGAAATACAATTTCCCTAATTAATAAATAGGGAAAAATAAAAACCTACACTATTACCCCCCATAAGCACAGCTTAGGTGGGTAGTGTGGAAATATAAAATGGGTCTCGATAACTAGGCCTGATGAGGTACCCATGTACAAATGCAATCTCCTATAAGATAGAGAAGGATAAAACCTATAGGAAAAAACTCCCCCCCAAAAGAGAGACATAAAAGAAATGAAGAGGCTAGAAGGCCCCCCCTGAAGATGATGCTACTACAGATGTAGACCACACCCCAAGAAGAGCTCGTAGATGAATGAACTTGCTCTCAGTGAAAGGTTTGGTGAAGATGTCTACAACCTACTCTGAAGACTGGCAAAATATCAAGTCAATGACCTGACTATTAATAAGCTCCCAAATGAAATGCATGTGAATCTCTATGTGCTTGGTCCACTGGTAATAAGCCAATTTCTTGAAAATTTGAATGGTACTCTTGTTGTCACAATAAATGATGGTGGATTGCCTGATAGGAATGCCAAACTCAGAAAGTATCCCATGAAGCCAAACAGCCTCAGTAGCTGCATTATCAGCTCCCCTGTACTTTGCCTTTATGGATGATATAGCAATAGCATTCTGCTTCTTGCTAGACCAATTGATAGGACCAGAACCTAGAGAGAAACTATAACCAGAAGTGGACTTGTGAGTCTTTGAATCACCTGCCCAGTCTGAATCTGTATATCCAACCAAGTCAACCTCTATGCCAAATTTGTAATGAATCCTGTATCTATGTGAATCCTATATGTAATGCAAGATCCTCTTAGCTACTTTCCAGTGCAGCTCATGAGGTTCCTATAGGAATTTGAAAACAAGTCCCACTGTATAATATATGTTAGGCCTGGTGTGAGTCAAGTAGATGAGACTACCAACAAGTTGTCGATACCGAGTGGCATCAACCAATGGTGAAGAACAATCAGCCTCAAGCTTGACTCCTGATAGAAAGGGAGTCAGAGATGGCTTGCAATCAGCCATGTGAAATCGAGCCAATAAGTCAAGAGCATACTTAGGCTGTGCAAGAGAAATCCCTAAATCTGACTATGAGATCTCGACGCCAAGGAAGTAGTGCAAAAAACCCAAGTCTGTCATGTAAATTTATCCTAGAGAGATGCCTTCACAACTGCAATAGCTGATGAAGAACTCCCAGTGATCAAAAGGTCATCAACATATAGAACCAAAATCAAGAGCAAATCATCCTACCATAAGAAGTAGACATTGTGATTAGAATGGCACCTAGTGAAACCGGTTGTGAGAAGGAAGGAATCCATCTTGGCATACCAATCCTGAGGGGCCTATTTGAGGCCATAGATAGATTTCCTAAGTCTATATACTAAGGAAGAATCCTGAACAAATCCTGGCGGCTTCTCCATGTAGATCTCCTCCCCTAGGTCTCCGTGAAGAAAGACACTCTTCACATCCATCTGATGCACATCCCAACCATGTGCTATGGAAATAGCCAAGGTGAGTCTGATAGAAGTCATCTTTGCAACAGGTGCAAAGGTCTCTGAGTAATCAATGCCTGCCACCTGTGAGAAACCCTTGGCGACCAGTCGTGCCTTGTACTTATCAACCAACCCATCTGCTACAAAATTGGTCTGATATATCCACCTACATTGAACCATCTTTCTTCCCTTAGGAAGTGAAGTCAAATCCCAAGTGTGATTTTTGATTAAGGAAGAATATTATTCCTCCATAGCACTATCCCACTCAGGTACCCTTGATGACTCTAGAAAAGTCTATGGATCCAAAACTGAAGCAAAGAAGGCATGTGGATCTCTCTAAAAATCCCCCTAGTACGTCTATCATCTGCGAGATCTCTTGCCCAAGTGCCAGCACTCTCAAGTGTCTATCTGGCCCAAAGTGGCCCTAAAGTGAGAGAGCTAGGTGATAACTCCTCATCCTTTGACTAACTAGAGGTGGATGACTCTACATCACTATCCTCACTGTCTGAACTCGAAGAAGAAGATGTCTCTGGCTCAAGAACCTGTTGTGGCTGATCTGAATCTGATGAGGAATCATCATGAAGAAGTAGATCTGATGAGGGAGAAGAAGTGTCAAGTGTTGAGTCTCTAAGACTCTCCTGAAAATGGACACTTCTCTTGATGAACAACTCATGAGTGATTGGATCTAGAAGGTGATATCCCTTAATACCATCCAGATATCCTACAAAGATGCAAGTCTTGGACTGACATTTCATAGCTTTGCATTTATTCTTCAGAATGTGGGCCATGGCTGGGGATCCAAAAACTCTAAGGTGCTCAACATCAGGTTTCCTTTTATGCCAAGCTTCAAAGGGTGTTATTCCTTTCAAAGCTTTGTGAGGAATCTTGTTTTGAATGTAGCAAGCACAATTGATGGCTTCGGCCCAGTACTATGGTGCTAAGGATTTGGAGTGAATCATATAGCTACCCATCTCTTTCAAGAACCTATTCTTGCATTCTGCAACCCCATTCTGTGAAGGACTGTAAGTGACTGTACACTGCAAATCAATCCCATTTGTAGTGTAAAATTACTCAAACCTGATGCTGAAATACCCCCTCCATTATCAATTTGAAGAACCTTGATATATTTCTCACTCTGTTTCTCAACAAGAGCCTTGAAGTCTAGAAATTTTTCAAACACTTCAGACTTTTGTTTGAGAAAATATATCCAAGTGTATCTAGAGAAATCATCAATGAAAGTGAGGATGTACTTGGCCCTTGTGAAAGATGGTTTGAGAAAGGGTCCCAATACATCACTGTGGACTAACTCCAAAGGTTGTGAAGCCCTCCAAGCTTTGCCTTTGTCAAATTTTGCTTTGGGATGCTTCCCAAGGGAACACCCCTCACAAAGTCCTTTTGAGAATTAGACACGAGGCAAGCCAATGACCATGTCATTTTTGTAAAGTTGCTCAAGGTAGCGGTAGTTAAGGTGGCCAAACCCCTCATGCCACAATTTGCTAACTCCATCTGAATGAGTCAACAATGCTATTGGAGAAGAATATGATGCAAAATGTGAGAAGGTGTATAACCTGGCTTGGTGATCTACCCTACCCACTACCACTATAGTGTCACTATGTAACTCCCTGATAGCCACTAAATTTGGTGAAAACTCAACTCTCATGCCCCGACCAATGTGAGTGATTTGGTACACTGATAGGAGATTGGTTGAAAGAGAAGGAACACTTAGAACATTGTTGAATGTTCCTCCTTCCATTGCAACTGACCCTCTCCCTAAAACATAAATTGATGTGTCATCACCCAAACTAATTGAAGTCATGCTACAAGGCTCTAAAGATGAAAACTCAACTAGTGAAGAGCCCATGTGGTGAGAAGCACCCGAGTCGATGACCCATGAAGATGTGGACGCTGTTGTAGCTACAAGGGCCTTGCCCTTTTCTTTCTCCTTACCCTTGCCTTTTGCCTTGGTAGAATCTTGGGTAGATGAATTCTACTTGATGGACTCAGGAACACCTATGTTGTTCTTCTCTAAAAGATGAGTTAGGTGATCTATTTGTTTCTTCATGCATTTGTGTTCATCATGACCTATATTTTTACAATAGGCACACTTAACCTTCTCCTTATTAGGTTTAGCATTGGAAGAGGAAGACTCAGTGTTGTTTTTGGCAGGATTGGTGTTTTCTTTCTTCTTCTCCTGGTCCTTGTTCTTTTTCTTCTTCTCCTTTATTGAAGTCTTATCCTTACCATTTCCAGCTATCAAAGCTTGGGGTTGAGTAGACTTCATTGTGCCCATTTGAATTAGCTTATCTTTCTCCCTAGTCAATTTGGCAATGAATGAATCCAAAGAAGGCATTTTCAATGTAGTGCCAAGGGCAATTTTTGTGGCATGGAAAGTGGAGACAAAGACTGAATAGCTTGGACCTAACTTTGCGAGAATAGAAAGTATGAGTTGATCATCTTTCTTCTCTATCTTGAATTCTTTCAATTACAATGTAAGGGCCTTAAACTTAGTGAAGAAGTCCTGTAGGGTGTCAAAGTTGCTAGGACTTAGACTTATGAGTTCATTTTCGAGCTCATGACCTCTCATCTCATTAAGCTTCCAAAATAACTTTTCTAAGGTGTCCCATATGTCATTAGGAGTCTAGGAGGATTATAAATGGAAGAGAAGTTCTGGGGACATAGAGAAACTCAGTAATCTATAGGCTTCATCACTACGGTTGTATCACTTGACCTTTTAAGCATCAATGTTGGGTTATACTTCAGTACCCATGGCGATCCTATACAACCTTTTGCTTCTAAGAATGATTGACATTTTAACCTTCCATTCATGATAGTTGAAGGGTGTTAGGGGTTTAAGTTGATAAGAATCCATTTTTAGCTGAATTTAGGTGAATTTGTGTTGATTGCAAGTTGTGAAAAGCAATCACACCCCCCCCCGAAATATTGAGCCCCCCCCCAAATATGTAAGTGCACACTAAAAAGATGTCAGACTCAGCCGAGAATGTGTCTTACAGCAATCAATTCAAGACTAAAGCAAATAGGACATCGGACTCAGCCGAAAATGCGTCCCGAGAGACCCAAATTTTTGGCACTTTATAAAATAGTGCATTTTTAATAAATAACAAATCTAAAATGTGGATAATTTAATTACAAACACTTTTTCAAAAAATGGCACCCAAATTTGAGCTACCATTTGCAAGATATTAAAGGTTCAATTTTCCCGTAAACTAGTGTTTTTGCTAAAAAAAGCACTAAAACATTTTTAAAATGCCTATTTTGAGAGAGAAAGTGGCCTTCCAACCACTCGTTGGATTCGGCATGGAAAAAGGAATCCAAAGGAGGTTTATGTGAGGGGGAATTAGCCTCCTGCCAACCCAGGCCTCATCCTTTGTCTTCGACAGGGGAAGATACAAGTTTAAAATGAAAACCCTCAAATTATAACACTGTCTATAAAACTGAATATTCAGTCAAATTAACTGATTTTTTTTATCAATTCAATTTTAACTAAAAAAATTAAAGACAGAATTGAACAACTGGCCAAGCATCTAAGGGTCCACATGAGACGCCAAGTAAGGAAGGGGTGCCCAAAAGGGCACAGTCCAAAATTTATCTACAGAAAAGACAAAAGACAAATGTGCAGACCTGTTGGACGCGTCGTATGGCCTGCTTGGTGGCAAAACGAAAGGTGCCTTGCTGGAGACTGGCGTGATGGAAGGATAGAGGCTGAAGGCATCACAAAAGTTGGCGTAGAAGCTTGTTGTTTTGGATGCCATACAGCCTGTTTTGGACGCCATACAAAGGATGGCATGGCAGAAGTGAAGGATTATGAAGTTGGTGCAGACCAAAAGTGCTTGAACCTGCAAACTTGTGCTAAAGGAA
This sequence comes from Torreya grandis, assembly GCA_037957365.1. Lineage (NCBI taxonomy): Eukaryota > Viridiplantae > Streptophyta > Pinopsida > Cupressales > Taxaceae > Torreya > Torreya grandis. The sequence goes on along the minus strand of JARHVA010007278.1, from coordinate 345,322 downwards.
GAACCTGCAGCTGAAGCTTGGTGTGGACTGTAGCAGAAAGTATGCTCTACTAGATGAGCGCTGCTCCTCCCTCTGCTGCTCCACACAACAATGGCGCCCAAGAATAGAACCAACACCTGAAGTCAAGACAACCAAGACACCCAAAGGCCAAGGATCCCAAGGAAACTAACCAGAAATGATATATATTTTTTTATTTTAGATCAGATCTAGAAAATAGAAAAAATAAAGAGAACTCCACTCCTCTTGATTTCAAAATGAACTAAAAGCATAACCAGACACACGATTACCATTCTTGCTCTGATACCATATCAGAGTTGTTGCCAGAATCTAGATAATGAGAGTGCAGTAGAGATGTGATCACACGAGTTGAAGCAAGTGCACACCACATATATGCTAAAGCAATTTGGAAATAACACAAGAAGATAAATTTCACAAGACAAATTGGAGAAAACCAAAATCTGATTAACATGAGATGGCCAAAGTGAGGACTACAAATAGGAGAGTATGTAAGTAACTCCTCCACAAAAGGTGGACAAGGCACTCCAAGAATAGACTATAACTCCTCCATGAAAGGTGGTGACAAGGTGCTAAGAATAGAGAAGTAACTCCCATCAAGGGAGTTACTTATGACATTCTTATGACACCTATGACACATCTATGACAAACACCTCCACATAAGCTAGCCTATCCCACAAATGTAGGAAAACTCCATTTATGCACAAGAAATATAATTTCCCTAATTAATAAATAGGGAAAAATAAAAACCTACACTAATATAATATACTTCACAGAAGTAGGTTTTTCATACCATAGTTCATTGGGAGTTTTCTCACCATTGACCCTTAATTGAAATCTATCCAAGATATATATTGCTATTTGGATTGCATCTCTCCAGTATCCATCAAGTAACTTGGCCTCTTTTAGCATTGTTCTAACCATCTCCTTGATTGTCTTGTTCTTTCTTTTAACAACTCCATTCTACTTTGGAGTCCTTTCTGTAGAGTAATGCCTTTTGATTCTATTCTTCTCATAGTAATCTATGAACTCATTTGAGGTGAATTTACCACCTTTGTCAAATCTTAAGCATTTGATTTTTCATCCAATCTCATTCTCCACCATGGCCCTAAAGATATTGAATCTCACAAATGCCTATGACTTATCCTTCAAAAAGGTTACCCATGTCATTCTTGAGTAATAATTTACAAATAAAATAATGTTTCTCTCTCTTTTAGATCCTCTTATCTTAGTAGGACCACAAAGATCAATATGAACTGATTCTAGAGGCTTTGTAGTTGCATACTCCTTTGTTTGAAATATGACCCTTGTTTGCTCATCTAGTTGAAATTCCTTACAAGTAATGTCTACAACTTTGGCTATCTTTGGAATGTGTCTAAGACAATTATTTGATCTCACTTTGACTAAGTTATCAAAGTTGACATGACCAAATCTTCTATTCCATAACCAACTCTCATCAATCTTTCCTATTAGGCAGCTATTATCATTCACTTCAACAAGGTTAAAGATATTGCTTTCAGATATTTTACCTTATGAACTAATCTTACATATATATTTAAATTTAAGTATTTTGCATTAAATGTGACCTTATATCTATAATCACACATTTGTCTAACACTTATCAGATTATGCTTCAATCTTTCAACATAAAGGATATCATGTGTAGGCAGTTTTTCATCTGTGTTCAAGGTTCCTTTACCTCTGATATTTACTACAGTTTTATCTCCCAAGCTAACAGATCCTTCCTTACACTTGCTTAGGTTGATGAACTTGCCCTTTTCACTATTCATATGTTTTGAGAAACCACTATCTATTACCCAAAAAAAAAATCTCCTTGACATGAAATGCAGTTTAAGTAATCATAGATTGATCTTTCACTTTCCACACATTATTGGGTGACTTATTTGGCTTCTACTTTTCAAAGATTTGTGAACCTTTGTTCACACTAGGATGCATGCCTTTCTTCTGACTTTGTGTTTTTGGTCTTACAAGGTTTATTCTACATTGTTTAGCTATGTGACCAAAATTATTGCAATTATAACATATTACATCTGTATCTAATAAGGGTGAAAATTAATTTTTGATTACAAATTTTTTTCTCCTTTTATGTATAATTATAAAACCAATAGCCCTATGACCGAGCTGGTTACAGGGATAAAAATAACCATAGAAAGATGAGTAATACCTGGCCATAACATTTATTTGTGCAGGATAAAGAGATCTTCTAAATTCTAGCTTCTTCAAATATTTCACCCTTATAAAACCATTTGCATGAACTAATTTTGTCTTATTTAATTCATTCTTATTTTTATCTTTCTTCACATTAGTTGTACTTGTGTCTTTATTTTTATCCTTTAAAATTTTCTCTTTCTTTTCTCCTTATTCTCCTTCTACTTTGAATTTTTAATATAGGTTAGTAGATTTACTATCCATGGAACTTTTTCCTTTTCCATAACCAAGACCAGATCTCTCTTTTGAAGTCTTTTAAGAGTTTATCAAATCATAAAGAATGTCTTATCCTCCTTTCATATTTAGACCTTTGTCTATTTGATCTTAATCTTTATCAAGATCTTTTTTCAAAGACACTATCTCTGCTTCTAACTTCATTCACTCATCAGATTTAGATTGTAGTTCAAGCTTGACTACATCTTCTATTATTTTAGCCTCATCAACTTATGTCTTTAAGCAAACCACCATCTAATCATATTTTCTATACATTTAAATAGTTTTTCAATCTCCTTTTGTCCAAGAATTTTTTGTTTTGATTTCTCTTTTCTCATTTTTTCAATTTCATTTAGACCATACATGAGTTCACACTCTAGATCCACTTCTTTTTCTTCATCTGAGTCTTCAACTTCTCTAGTTTCTTGATCTACAGTGGCTGATTCTAATGTCATGAATAGGGATTCATTTTCCCCAAGCACAAAGGCACAATCATAGTCATCATCATAACTATCATAATCATTCAATGAATCACTCTCTTCTTTTATGTACAGGCCTTTCCTATTTTTAAAGAAGTTTTTCTTGGAATATTGGGGTTTCATATTTTTATTATTTTCTTCTTTTTCATATTTATCCTTTTTGTTATGATGGAATTTAATATGAAAATGTCCTACTTAACCGGAGTTAAATCATTTAAAGGGTAACTTACCTTTGTATTTTCTAGACCCTCTTTTTAATATTCTGACAAAGTTGACTTCTTGTTCATCAGTTTCCTCAGATCCATATGTAGGTGCTTATGCATATACTTGTTTAGATGCTTTAAATGTAGCTTCTCTATTGAATGTATCTACTTCTCCCATTCTCATTTCATAGGTAGTGAAGGTTCCATACAACTCATTTATAGTGATATTATCTAGATCCCTTGATTACTCTATTGTAGATATTTTAGAGTCATAACTTGATGGTAGAGATATTATGACCTTTTTGACAATGATTGATTCTTTCATCTCTTCTTCAAGGCCTATGATTGCATTGTCTATTTCATCTACTCTAAGGTGGTAGTCTTTAATTTTATCTTCTTCATTTATTTTAAGGATTTCAAACTTGCCTTTGAATATTTTTAGCTTAGCTTGCTTTACCTTGTCATCACCTTCATAGATGCTCTTTAAATTTTTATAGATATCTTGTGCATTTTGACAATGCATCACTTTGAAAAAAATTGAATTAGACAATCCATAAAGGATAGCATTATTTACCTTAGCATTGCTCTCATATGCCTTCTTTGAATCTTGATCAATAGGATTTTTAGCAGGGGATATATATCCATTTACAATGTACATTCATACATCAAACCCTAATGAGGATAAATGTGATTCCAATATAATGCTGTAAAATGCATAGTTTTATCCATCAAAGAGAGATTCCTTGTTTGAGGAGGAGCCTTCTTGACTAGCCATTTGTGTTCACCATCCAAGATCTATCTGAGTTGATTAAGATTCTTCTAAGGAACCAAGGACCTAATACTGATTGTTGGAACACAACTATATATTGAGAGGGGGCTAAATCAATATATTGATTAACTTGGTCCTTTTTAAACTTTTTAATGTATATTAAGACTATATGCATAGATCACATACACACAAATAGACACAACACTAGATATGCCATAGAAAACCCAATATGGTAAAAACCACTATGAGAATAGCTGTTAGAATCTACCATTCTAATCTAGCTTCATGATAAAGAACCTCACTAGTTACAATGTTTAAGGGAACCAAACCTAAGGAGCCACTAATCCCCTAATTTAAGAGCACCTACACTAAGGAAACACCAACTTAGCTTCTCTGATGGTACCTACTTATCATATTATACTATGGAGGTACAACTCTAGATTAAAATATAGATTCATAAATGAATCCAATTCTCTATTCTCTATTATAGATATAATCTATAACTATTCATGCTCTATACTTCATCTCTCTTCTCTTCCCTTCTCTTCTCTTCTCTTCACTTCCCCTCTATCTCTATGTCTCTATATTTCTCTATATGACACAATTCAATAACAACACCATCAACACTTTTTTGTATCCTAGATGACATAGATATAAGTAATAGATTTAGGTTTTTATATGTTCTCTATGTTCACACTTGTTTGCTAACACATCATGCTCAGTTCATTAGACTTTAGTTCTTGTCTTTAACTACAAGTTTCCCATGTCTTGAACTCATGCTTCACCACTTTGATTCTTGGTCTCATTACTATTTATAGCATATACTAGGCTCTAGTTCTGATACACATGCATTATTACATAAATTTGATCGATCACCATAATCAAAATCATTGTTTGTATCATAATTTATGGCTTAACTTCATGTTATAATTATTGACAAGATCCAATGATCCTCATTCAATTTTTCCAACTTTAAAACACATCCATTCAATCAAGTTCTGATAGGTTTACACACTCTATTGGATCCTTGTACACTTATGGGCTTTAATGATTCAACTTTAAAGTGTGTGCATTAGATCCTTTGATCTAACCTCCTACATGTCATTAGATCTTCAAACTAGCATGAACATTAATTTTATATTGTCATTAAACATCAATCTCTTTAAGTCATCAATTCCACTCTCTCCATTAGATCTTCATTGCATGATCATCTGCTCATTGTTCAATCTTCTGAAAAGTTATATCTTTATCTCTGATGAGTTCTCAAGAATTTGGCACTTGACATTAACACATGCCTTTTGTACATTACTGTCAGTTCTTGCTATTAAGATACTTAGCATTCTCACGTATATAATTGACTCTTTGACTTTAAACAACATCATATATTTACAATTCAATCTCCATGATTGTGATA